>LR749761.1:887156-1115540 GCA_902729485.2 Mus minutoides
TGGGGACTCATGGCTCCAGCTGCATATGTAGCAGAGGATGGCCCCATCATCAATGGGAGGAGAAGCCCTTGGTCCTGTGAAAGCTCTATGCCCCAGTGTAGGGGAATGCCAGGGCCAGGAAGCAGGAGTGGGTGGGTTGGTGAGCAGGAGTAGGGCAAAGGGGTTGGGGGAGGGAATTTTCTGAGGAGAAACCAGGAAAGGGGATAGCATTTGAAATGTAAATAAAGAAAATATCTAATGAAAAAAAATAAAGGCTTACATCTTAGAATGCCCTCCATCTAAGTACTCAAATACTCATGACCATTCCAAGTGTAGATTTTAGCCCCATATCACAGAAGTCACAGAAGCCATAGTGTCTCTTTCACCTTAGTAGGACACTCTTGACCTTTGTCCTTTGAATGTCCTTTTATGACAGGCTTTCTACCCTGTAGCCATTGGAAAAAATTTCACACAGACCTTCAGGAATGAGTCTGAACAAAAGAGCCTTTCAAAGTTCCATTTGACATTGTCATTTTACACATACAATACAATGTTAGGATGTGTCCGTTGTGCCTAGTCACAGTTCTTCATAGCTAACCACTTCTTGCACCAGACAGCATAAAAATATTTTTCTCTGGTCTCCACGTCTTCATTTTGTGAAGGTTGATGTGTCTCATAGCTCTTTGGTTAAATAAAATTTATTCTCCTTTTCTTCTGCTAATCTGCCTTTCGCTACTTATGTTCCAGCCACCAAGACACTGTCACTTTTACTCTACTCCCCTACAAGACTAATAACAATTACAAATACAGGAGAATTTTCTATTGGGGGAACCTTAATGTGCTGTGTTTATCTATAGAGGTATTCAGGAATATTACAGGTCCACTGAAAACTGTATGTGACACTCACAGTTCATGCAACATCCCAGAATCTCAGAGCTCTTCTCTGGAAAATGAGTTAACAATGTTATACTCATTTATGAAGAGTGAATATTTATGTCATCTGAAACAATTTCCTGGGCATTGGAAATATCTGATTTTAAATGTGTAGTTGTTCCTAGTGTTATACACTCAAGAAACCATGAATACATTTGCTGAACTGTTACTCTCACTGAGAAATTTAAGTAATTTGAAGTTTGATAATATTGAAATTCTGTGACTATTAGTCTTAATCATCAGTAATTAAACCCATACTGCATGAGATAGCATAACTATCTCATTTTTCATGACAGCAAATTCCAATTCAGGAAATTCTGATGGTAGTACTGAGTCCAGGTCTCTAGCATAGCTATTTTTGCCTCACAAGAGTGACTTCTATGTAAATCTCAAATAGCTTTGATCTGGATTAAAAATCAGTCCCAGTATCTTCTCCATCCCTTTTTTCTAAACAAGAATTAATCGCTGAAACAAATTATCTCCCATTCTGCTAGCATAGTCTTGCTAGAGCCCTCTGCCCTTCTTTTGTTTCAAATAGAGCTGATGCCACAATATCTGATTTGATTAACTACAATGTCCACTCAGCTGCTTGATTAACTGCAGGGTCCACTTGCCCTCCTGAGTAGCAAGGACTTCCTGATAGCTACAGGATGCGGCTAGGCTGTTTATGCTCACATCAGCGGTGAGTCCTGCTTCCCTTGGGGATGAGGAAGCTGTTATTGCAACAGAGCAGGAACAGAAAAAGGAGAGGAATCCTTCCTTTGTTTCACTCCAGACCCCATGGGCCATACCAAAATAAATCACAGGTTCTCCGTTCCTACTTTAGAGAGAGAACTGAAAAATCACAAGAGAAATTGATAAGCTTGCTGAACGTCTGAGACAATCTTCCTGTTCTATTAGAAGAGGCGGACAAGGAGGACTGTTCAAGATACCGTTTCCTGCTGACAAATGTAGATGCTTCATTTCTAGCCTATTTTCTCTACAGGCAGGCTCAATCATTTCCAAAGTCAAGAATTTGCTGAATCACGTCCCCGCCCCTACCCCATTCTCATTTTGTTAATGATGGAGGCAGCTACTTCGCTTGGCTGAGATTCAGAGGGATCTGGCGGCTTTACTGCTGTCCTCTTAAGTCAGACTTGAGGGCTCATATTCTAGCTTTACTCTTTGTAATGTTGTGACTTGTGACAAGTTAGCTGTCCTTCTTGAGAGGTGAAATCAGTTTTCCTTCACTATATGGAGAGCTGTGTAAAGTATGTCACAGAACACACTAAAAGGCTAGGAGTGGCTCATCCTTAACTATTCCACAAAGTTAAAGTTGAGATTGGAATCTCTTATCCTGTTATCTACAGACACCAATTCTTTCTCCTGCTAAGCCTCAGTAATATTTGTGAAAGGCTATAGGCATGATAGGCCCCAATAAGACAGAGTAAACTCACAGTGAGTGTGAAGGATAGCATAGGGTAAATGCAATAGCATACATCCTTCAATGACTGCCTGAGATCAAGGTAGGTCACTCATGATGATGATAACTGGACATCCTATTTGGTTTGGAGTTGTATTCTCTGCACTTTTTCAAAGAGGGTGGAAAATGATTGGCTAAGTTTAGGTATGTAAGTGGAAAACTGGGAACAGAACTAGTCTTTGCTAAGTGCCTAGCATGTGCCAAATATTGATGGGCACTGTGACATTTAACTCACAGAATGGCTCATGAAGCTGTATGTGAATCCTATTTCAAAGAAAAGAAAATGATTTCTGGAGAGAATGACTTGTCTATAATTGAAAGTGGGTGTCTTTGGGGGTTAAGCTTTAAATTGAAGTCTAAAATCCAAGTCTTTGGGACTTGACAAACAGATCTACCAACAGATGCTACAGAGTCAATGCCAATTGTCAGGCAAGACTCTCCAGGCCCACAATCACAGATATTCCTCATCAGAAAGCCTTGTCTAATGTTTCACACTCTTTTCAGTGACATTGACACAGTAGACAGATCTGGGGAAACTGGCTGCTCTATCAAGCTTGATTTTGCATACCAGGCACCCAGCTAATCTCACTGGCCATAGTTACTTATCTAAGATACTAGAAAATGAAACTGTTCTCATGGTGCATGTCAGCACAGAGCAGTGCACAGGTACTTTTGACACAAGCATTCTGCATTCAGTATAATCCAGGATTGTTGTCTGTCCCATGGGTCCAGGAGTAGAGGGCAGTAACTTAGCGCAACAACAAGGGCGCCCATTATGCCAATGGGAGGACGAATGCTACACATGGCAGAGGGGCTGGAGAGGTGGCTCAGTGGTAATTAGCATTTGCTGCTCTTGCAGAGGTCTATATTTCTGTTCTAAGCACCCACACTGGCAAGCAGCTCACAACTACTTGAAACTCCAGCTCCAGGATGCCCTCTTCTGACCTCCATACACACACACACGCACAAACACACACACACACACACACACACACACACACACACAGAAAGAGAGATGGGGGCAGGTGGGGAAGACGGAGGAGATAGAGAGGAGAGAGAGAGAGACCCACACACCTCTAAATAAATAAAAGAGCCATATATTTGCATACCCAGATGCAAATAGAAAGGAGTGGACTTGGCTTTTTTCCTCAATTTAAATGGAGGACCTATTGAGATGCAGAACCTAAAGAAAAATGTAATTGCTTCTTGGCCTTTTGGCTAAGATCAAGTGAAGAGCAGTGTAGGAATGGTCCTTGTGGACTTGTCATTCATGAAGGTGACTCAGAGGCTCAAGGGCATAGCAGAAGTGCCTGTCAGAGTTCTCCAAAATGGAAAACATCACTGCTGATTTAGCCACAGTCAGGAGTGATGGCTTTTTCTGCTAAGTAGTTACAGCTCAAGTATTTGTTCAACAACATGCTCAGTCCTCTTATTTCTTTTCCTTTTCTTTTCTTTTCCTTTTTTTGTATTTGTATCTCTCAGTATTGTATTTCTTTTTTTAAGACATTCTTTTTATTAGATATTTTCTTTATTTACAGTCAGAATGGCTAAGATTAAAAATCCAGGTGACAACAGATGCTGGCAAGGATGTGGAGAAAGAGGGACACTCCTCCATTGTTGGTGGGATTGAAAGCTTGAACAACCACTCTGGAAATCAGTCTGGCGGTTCCCCAGAAGATTAGACAAGTACTACTGGAAGATCAAGCAATTTCTCTCCTGGGCTTATACCCAGACTCCAACTTGTAATAAGGACACATGCCCCACTATGTTCATAGCAGCCTTATTTATAATAGCCAGAAGCTGGAAAGAACCCAGATATCCCTCAACAGATGAATGGATACAGAAAATGTGGTACATTTACACAATGGAGTACTACTCAGCAATTAAAAACAATGAATTCATGAAATTCTTAGGCAAATAGATGGATCTGTAGGATATCATCCTCAGTGAGGTAACCCAACCACAAAAGAACACACATGATATGCACTCACTGATAAGCAGATATTAGCCCAGAAACTTAGAATATCTAAGATACAATTTGTAAAACAAATGAAACTCAAGAAGAAGGAAGACCAAAGTGTGGATACTTCATTCTTTCTTAGAATGAGGAACAAAATACCCATGGAAGGAGTTACAGAGACAAAGTTCTGAGCTGAGATGAAAAGAATGACCATCCAGAGACTACCCCACCCGAGGATCCATCTCATATACAACCACCAATCCCAGACACTATTGCATATGCCTGCTTATTTCTTACTCAGTTACTCTGTATTCATCTAATATTCAGCAAATATTCAAAAAACTTTCTGTTTCAGGTTATGGATTAGAGAAGTGACCAGACCAGTGACGTGTGTGTCCCCACATGATATACCTTCTAAGAGGGGAAGCAAACAAGTAACCAATGAAATGGTAAGGTTATTTTGGCTGGACAAAGTGGTATACACTTGAAATCTCAGCACTTGGGGAGGTTAAGTAAGATAAGAATTGCTGAAATACAGTGCCACAATAGATTTCAAATGACAATAAAACTTAGAAAGAAAATACAAGATGATTGATGTTGATTGATGCATCTGTTTGTGTTTTACTCCAAACATTTTTCTTGATATGTGTATGTTATCAATATTTTTGTTTATTCTCTCTCTCTCTCTCTCTCTCACACTCTCTTTCTCTCTCCCCCGCCCCCCATGGGACTTCATTGTGTAGCCAAGCCTTCTTGCCCAGAACTCACTATTAAATTAGGACTAGCCTTAAATTTGTGGCAATATTAATTCCCATGTGCTGCAGTTACTCGTGTAAACCATCACACTTGGTTTGTTCCTATTCTAAAGGAAAAGAAGAACAAGATATGTATAAGATTTATATCACTTGATAAACATAGCAGACAGTTTGACATTTGAATAACCAGTATATACTAACTGCATTTTGGATGTTCAGGATTTTTCATAAATGGTATCCTCAGGCTGGTGGCCACCCTGGAAGTTACAGTACTGTTTTTATGAGCAGTGTATTTTGAGTGGATGGAGTGTTAACAAGAGAACTTATTCCTAGAAGTGGAGCGAGCGGCAGGAAAACCCAGTATCCAGCAGTAGATTATTCCTTCTGGTGCTCCCCCAAGCTACCTCCTCATTAACTAATCATTTTCAGTTTAAAATACCTGCATGCACCTCTGCTATGCTCCAATAGCCAGTCCTCAGGGGGGTTACAAGCCAGATTGAACATCTGGATTTTACAGCAAATCCTAAAGGTCACCAGATTTGGAGTGATGGAAATGGATGGATAGATGGGGACAAGATAACATGAAGCCAGCAAGACAAACTGCTCCTGCTGGCCCTGCTGCCTCCGAGAGCTCAGGCGCATCAGACCACATGGAAATCTGCTAAAAGATGAATTGTTACACGACTCTGGAAAAAGTCAATGTTTCCATTTCTTTCTCTCCCATTTGGCATTTTGGAGCCTGCTGTTAGGATTCACACTGAGTTTTGGCTTGGTTTCTAGGGACTTTTCTCCCTCCTCCGATACCGTTGAGCTTAAAGAAAAATAGCACAGAGAAACTCTAAGAAGAAAGGAAATCATGTTCCAGATGGTCTTAAGAACTCCAAACTGACCAGAGCCCGGGGAAAGACCTTCCGTTTATAAAATGTGGATCATCTTGAAAGCTGTGACTGACAATTTGCCCCCTTATGCATAAGCACACACCCAAATGTGTAACTGAGAGTATCTGCAGGCTTTCATGAAGCCGTGTTACATCTGTCCTAGCTTAGAGGCATCATGGAATCTGACCTATGATCTCCCAGTTCTGACACTGCTCAAAGAAGTGAGACATGCTCGTGTTCACTGGTAGAGACAAATGTGCTTGGAGAGACTGGGATTTCCCTCCCTGTTTTTAATATATGGTTTCTGGAAGAACTTACTGCTGGGGAATCTCGGTTGTCAGCTTAACACAGCTGGGAGGAAGGAAGCTTAACTGAGGAATTGCATCCATCAGCCTCACCTGTTGGCAGGCTCATGGGGCATTTTTTTTTTTTTTTGGATGGGTAATCGATAGAGGAATGTCTAGCCCACTATTAGTAGTACATAGGCAGGTAGGCCTGGGCTTTATAAGCTAGTTAGTTCAATGTGATCCTGGAAGCAAGAAAGTGCTCTGCCATCCCTCCGTGGTCTCTGCTCCAGCTCCTCCAGCTCTGGATGATGAACTGTAACATAAAAATTAAAAAGAAAATTCTCTTGTCCTTTAAGTTGCTTGTGGTAAGTGTTTTAGCATAGCAACATAGAAACAAACCAGAACCCAGGTAAAGCCTTGGACTCTGGGAGAATTAGCCCAGGATAGTCCTTAAGAGAAAGTGGAGTCCAGAAAGTTCCATTTGTAGTGTATTTAAACAAAATAAGAAGTAAGTTGTATTCATTAGAATACTTGGGACATACACAGAATAAGAGAATGGATACCATGAAATGGGTAGGGGCTGTGGTTCAAATCCTGCCACCATCTCCTATCTACCTGTCTTCTTTACTTTATCCTCTCTGAGAGTACACATTTTTCTCCTCCAGGCAGAGGATGTGGCCATGGGCAGCTAAACAAGAACCCTGTCATGAAGAGAAGAACATAACCTTTCCTGTTGATTCCAGTTAGAACATACTTTAGGGCTGTGATCTCAGAAGTTCAGCCTGGGGTCCAGATCTGTTCTTGACTGATGATTTAGTGTATCTCATTCTGATGACTGCTCTGCCTGGATTCCTCAGGAACAAGAGGTTATAACGGGTATACTGAAATAAGAACCACTATGAAGAGAACCTGTGGGGAAGAACAACAGAGCACACATGCAGCCCTGGTGCAGCTGGGAGCATGCCTCACTGGTAGAGGTGGTCTGTATGCTCACAACTGAATCTTCAACAGCATACCAGTCCAAGACAGGCTGTGTGTTTTCAAGCTAGATAAAGATTTCTCATGGCACATAAAGTCAGGCATGAATATGTTTCTGTATGGGAAACTACCCCAACAGCTCTGTCCTGTGGGTCCCCCTATGTGTAGGACATGGATCTCCCTTCAGTTGGTGAAGCATAGCAGGCTGACTCTCTCCTCAGGCTTTAACACCTCTCATTCATTCATCTACTGACATTCTTCCCTTACTCTCTGCATGGCTAATATGTTGGCATCCTTCAGGGCTCTGTCCCTAGAAAGTCTTCTCTGAACATTCTATGTTTGCAAGCCTCTTTCTATGAACCCTCATCAGAGCACTTTAGTTTTTTTGCTACTTTACCAATTCATGATTGATATATTTGTCTACTTACTTGTTTATTCTGGTCTTTCTGATCTCAGGTACCATGCCAACTCATTCATCATTATTCTAATGTCTGTGAATGTGCCCTACTCAATGAAAGGGACTCGGTGGGTACTTAGGAAAGGAATGGCTACATAGATGGATAGCATACATTGTCCATATGGGTACAGAAGTAAGTGAGGAACATAAAGAAAAGATAAAAACCTCAAAAGGTAAGGGGTGAGTTGTGAAGGATATTCAAAAGCACCTGCTAAGGGACTCAAGTAGGGCTCTGTAATCCCAACACCAGAGGGCACTGTGTTCATAGTATACAGTGGCCCCAGGGCACTATGTTCACAGTATACAGTGGCCCCAGGGAACCATGTTCATAGTATACAGTGGCCCCAGGGCACTGTGTTCATAGTATACAGTGGCCCCAGGGCACTATGTTCACAGTATACAGTGACCCCAGGGCTCTGTGTTCACAGTATACAGTGGCCCCAGGGCACTGTGTTCACAGTATACAGTGGCCCCAGGGCACTGTGTTCACAGATACAGTGGCCCCAGGGCACTGTGTTCACAGTATACAGTGGCCCCAGGGCACTGTGTTCACAGTATACAGTGGCCCCAGGACACTGTGTTCACAGTATACAGTGACCCCAGGCTTGGTAGTATTATCTAGCCCAAGTCTCCCACAGTACATGGCCACTCAGGAACAAGTGATCAATTCTAGAAAAGCACAGAGCTCTGGGCCACCTTGAACTTGAGAGCAGTGCTTCTTAGTCAGTCTGTGATAAAGGAAAATGTTCATAAAATTATTTATGATCCATTACTCACCAAAATCTCAAGTAACCCCAAATCTTAAAATGCATTTCTAGGAGAAAATAAAAAAGAGAAAGAAAATGAGAGTGGGGGGAAGAAAATGAGAGTGGGGGGAAGAAAATGAGAGTGGGGGGACAGACAGGTAGTGTCTTTCCTTATAAATTTGCAGTTTGTTCAGCATAAGATTTAAAGTACTATTTCCTTGATTCCCAAGGGTGTGGGGTTCGGATGGTCCATGGTAAACCATTTACTTAGGAACCCCAGACCCAATCACAGGCCTGGGTGTAGGAGTTAACCTTTAGCTAGTGAGAAGAGTAGACAGAACGGTGAGTTTCTCAAACCCAGTGAATAAACAGCTGAAGCCTCAACACAGCCCTAAGCTCAAATCCATCCATTTCTATTGCAGCACACTGTATCATGTAAAGAGCAGCTATTCCTTTATTCCCGATTCTTTCATTCATTCACTGAACAGGATATCAAAGTGTCACTGGTGATGAATCAGTTTGAAACACTAAGAAGCCAAATGACAGACTAGCTTCAAACTAGGGCTGAGGATTTTAGATTCTGTCTGAAATGGTGAAAACATTCTGGCAGAGAGAAGGTCAAGGCCACTCTGGTCACTCTTGGGCTGGGAGGAGACCAGACTGGGCAGGACAACTATGGTAGGGTGGATGCTCCAGGTGAAGCAGGAGAAGCAAAGTCAAGATGTTGGCACAGTGTACATGATTGGGCAGGAGGATGAGTTGTCCCTGCTGCCTGTTGCAGCAAAAGCTTGTCTGGTCACCTTTACTGGGGTGAGGGAAGGAAACCACAGGCCCACCAAGAAGCCAGTCTACGACCATGCCACCATGCGTATGGGGGTGGAGAGAGACAGAGGAAAACTCAGAAATGAGACTCTGCAGCTAGGAAAGCCGGTGCAAGGAAACATGGAAATGCAAGAAGCTGGTAAAGGAGAGAGCAGAAGGCAGGCGGCATCTGTGAGCTCAAGGACAGGAGGAAGGAAGAAGGCGGAGGAGGCGGGCGGCAACTGCAGTCAGGTTCTCAACAGCACTAAAATTGTTCCTGCCACTTGGCAGGAGTCAGTTCAGATGTCTTGGATCCAACTGCCTCTCCTTGTACTCATTCAGATAACTGTCAATTGGTGAGGCTCATGGACCAAGGGATGCTTGGCAAATAGCCTTTCTCTCTGTGGTGGTGATTTAAGCCCTCAATGTGTTGTTTATGGAAGTAATGACTAAGGCAACGAGTTACTCCTGCCAAACTGGACCGTAAGACATTTGGCGTGTCTGATTAAAAGTTTATGGAGCACAGTTTAAGTATACCTAATCTGTCTTAGAAAATATTAACTTAGAGTTTAAATGAATAGATGGTGAGTACTATCACTCCATCTTCAGACATCTTTGTGGCACTCGCTTTATTATGGACCGCTTGTGTAGCAAAAAAGAAAGAGTCCTCATATCATAGGAAACTTTGCAAATTTCTAAGCTTATTATGCATTCGATTCCTTCAATAAGTCTTCAAAACAGAATATGCAAGAGATTGTCACTCTAATTATTCTCATTTTGCAGAAGTGAACTTGAGGCTCAGAGAGCTACAGAACTTTAATTTACCCATGTCACATGATCTGATCAGTGGCAGTGCTAAAGCCAGCTCTCTTAAACAGGGCTGCTCTTACCACTGATTTCCATGCTCCAACCCGTGATTGTATTGACAATTCTGGAATGATTACGTGGTGTTCATGTCATTATCTTCTCCTGAAGTCTGGCTGGAAGACCTTTCACGGACACAGCTGTAGAACCACTTTGATCTAACATCCCTAGATCTTTGAGCATCTATTAGCTGAAAGAGAGTAGCAGTTGCTCTATCAAAATAAAGATTGTAAGGTGCTATTGTCAAGCAGAATGCAGAGTGCTGAAGGGTGGAACAGAAGGTGGAGGATGTGATTAGAAGCAGAAAAAAAAAACCACAGAAAATCAGTTTTCCTGCAATCTCTGAGAGAAGTAAGGACCCTCAGTGTGCACAGGAGGAAAGAGGAAATTAATGCGCACTTAGAACACGGACTCTAGGATGTGTCTTTCTGGAAGGCAGAACGAAAGTTGAACATCAGATCCCACCTGCTCTGTGCTGGGGACTATGCCCAAACTTGTAGAGGGGATATCCAATCAATGAGTACCTTTCCATCCCTCACTGTGCACCAAACATAGCTATAGATATTAAAGATGGTCAAGTAAATAGACAGACTAGAATGACCAGAAGGTTCACCTCCTCCCCTTCTGGTAGTTTATCAGGGAAAGGGAAATCTTGGTATGAAACCAAAACAAGGAGTCACAGGTCTCTGGATGCTCTGACCTTCTTGGGAGGTTTCTATTCTACACAGTTGCTCCTGTCTGCCTCACAAACATGCAGACTACAATAGCCCTGGATGCCTTCTCTTCTCCAGAGCCCATTTTCTGGTAAACTCAACCTAGGCGCTCTTCTTTATAGGACACTGAATTTTTGGTGACCATGGATGCAAAGTCAAACTTAGGCATAGCAATCCCCCCCAGCCTCCCAGGAAATTACAGTTCATATATAATCTCACAGTGTGTGACTACACCTTGTGTATAAAGCTCAAAGACCCTCTTCACATAAAATAAGCTTGCCTGTGGCCAGGAAGGGCAATAAGCACTTAAGTGCAATATACTGAGCCATTCCATCCTACCGACTTTGTCCTAATTGAGCAGGCTTGAACCTCTGCAGGTGACAGATGTCTTTCATTCCCATCCATAATAGGCTGGACACAAAAGCAAGAATCCCGTCCCTGTGCATATCGGAGCCAAAGGGCTGGAATCTTGTCAGGAATACTCTGGGAGCCTTAAGCCAAAGGTCTGTTAATTCATGATATTGCAACAAAATTGACTCTGCTAGGGTCCTTGGGAAAGTTACAGATGACTTCCTTTTAAGAACCATTTTATTTACTTACTTACTTACTTACTTACTTACTTACTTACTTACTTCCATGGTGATCTTCAGGATCAAACCTAGGGTTTTGCACATTCTAGAAAAGTGCTTTAGCACTGAGCTTCAGCCTCTGGGCAGCACAGTTATAGATTCTTTGAGCAAGGATGGCAACTTTACTCCTACTCCGTGCAAAGAATGAAACAAGGAAGCTACAACTCTAGTCAGTGAAGAGTTTACACAGACAATGGGGGAGAGGGATCTGCAGATTCAATTATTTATATTCTTCATGTGGCCTCTTTGCCTGGTGTTCTCAGCTGCTATCGCTTCTGTTATCTACACAGGTTGATAAAGCTCCCCCATCCTTTAGGCCCAACTGAGGTCTTTTCCTTTGAGCGATGCACCCACACATTCCTCTCAGCCACTTCACAGGTATTTCCACATGAATTCCAGGGATCCAGAAAATTCCCCTTATCTCCATTTTCAAACTTCACTTATATAACCACCATCTGTCTGTCTTCACAGGCTAAAAATCAAGAATCAATCACTTCCAATCTTTCCCTCACCCGTTCTTCCTTCAACCAATCTGTCACTAAGTCCTGCCAAGTCTTGAGTCTCACATTTCTGGCCCCACAGCTCCCTCTCTGTCCCCACTCTGTCTGGGATCCAGCCCTAGCCCTTCCAGCTTGCATTCACAATTTTCTGACTGACATTAAAGAGAAAAGATTGTATGTAGGTGCTGAAGTCATTATGGAAGTTGTTCTTCGGGGCGGGGCATTACGCGCTATGTAGGAAGGAGCTGCCATGGCATGGAGAAGAGCTTGTTGTCTGGATGCATCTAGGACAATGGAGAGTGGTAGGCAAGGAACAGAGTAGGGAAAGTTACTAAGTAGAAGCATCAGGTGGAAAGGGAGCCCTGGCTAAACAGATTTGATGGGATAGTTGTGCACAACAAGGCAGGAAGTTAAGCTAGTGAAGTCAGTGCATGAGAGTTTTGATCAGATATCAAGGATGCCTGGGCATCATAGTGAGTATAACCAGCAGGATTTGTACTTAAAATTTAGACCAAATGAACAGGCAGTGGGCCAAAGAGAGAGTTCACTCCCATCACCCTTCACCATTCTTCCCAACACACACCACCACGAGTTGATGGGAAAAAGGCTAAGCACCCAAGCCTAGCAGGCTCTCTCCCTTCTACTTCTATGCCTGGGAAGGACGCCAACACACACCACCACGATCTTCCAATAACACACTTAAGTTGATGGGAAAAAGGCTAAGCACCCAAGCCTAGCAGGCTCTCTCCCTTCTACTTCTATGCCTGGGAACTACGGAGATTTGGTCCTTAATGTCCTTTCCAGTCTTCTAACAACGTCACATGTGGGGATAAGCCTGCAAATCTCTCCTGCAATGGAATCCTTGATCAGCCTGATACCCAGGCCTCTTCCCAGTTCAGTTGCCTTTGTGGTAGTGATCCTCTCGAATCCCATTGCTAGGCAGAGTCTGGCACATTCACCTTCACTGATGACTATTTCCTACTAAATTGACAGGTCTCTGGATCTGTATAGCCTAGAAGTTAATCCACAGCAATAATATTAATAAAAACAACACGAGCAATCATAATATTAATACAAATGAGTAATTATGTTTCCTATCACAGTGCTCACTGTGACGTTAGTAGCATAGTTGCTCAATTGTGGTTTTTTTTTTTTTTTTTCAAATAGTTTTCACAGGGATCCCATGGAACAATGACTCTCCTTCTTCCCACATGGAGATGCTGAGTACACTTTACCAAATGAGCAAATATCACAGAGCTAGTATAGAGCAAGACTGATTCTCAGTCTCCAGAGCTGACTGACCCCTTGCTCTTCCCCACTAAGAAGTGCTACCACATCACACAGGGTCACAGTGCAACCTGGAACATGGAAAGTGATGGTGAAGACATAGGAGGTGAGTGTAAATAAATGGCTACATCTGGAGGACTAAGAGCTGTGAAGTAACACAAGAACAAGCATTGGGCGGTGCCTGAGTGCCTGGAGAGTGCAAAGAGTGTTGTAGATAGAGTGGACAGTCAGCTCTAGCAAGAGGCAACACACATACAGGAGCAGCTAGGCAGTGGGCCATGGCTGGAGAAGGACAGAGCCAGTTTCTCCAATAAATCTTCCTTGGACATTTAGCAAAACAAGTTTACTAATTGACATTGTTCTCTTGTTCTCAGGCCTGCCACATGGCTTGTGAGGGCCCCAGGTTCAATACCAAGCAGAGGACAGAAGTGAAGAACAGAATCAGGGAGAAATCAGGAATAAAACCCATCTAACAAAGCAAGAAAGAGTTCTTCTAATTTCCCAATAAATCTGCAAACTTTGGCCCAGTTCTAACCACCTTAAGTCTCTCCCCATCACTGTTGCCCAAGCTAATAATTTTTGTGCTGAGGAAGTTTGAGGTGTGGATTCCATTGCTCCCTGGACAGTGCCAGCAGTAGGAAGGGAGGCACTACTATGAAGTTTCAAGACTCATACTACTCTGAAATTATCAAGTAAGAATTGTCACAGGGGGACCCAGTAAGGCTGCAAGTTCTCCTTGCTTTACACTGCAGGACTGAGAAGGGAGTTGAAGGAGATTAATTGCATTCTCTGTTAATCAATGCAAAGACATATTTTTCTGTTCCTCCATCTCATAATTTTTATTTCATCTAGTTTGGGCTTTTTTAGGGTTGCCAGATGTCCCAGTTTCAGTGGGACAATCCTGCGTTTTGAAGGTATGTCCCATCTGCTCTTGAAAATATTTCTGTTCACTGCTCTCTTGTCGACTGTGGGGTTTTTAGAGCTGCCAGCCAGAGTAGAGCTGCTGGAGGGGAGATGATAAATTATTGTAACACTATAAAAAATATCACTCACATCAACCACTACCTCAGCTCAGCGACACTTCAAATTAATTCTACAGGGATGTTTGTCGTGAAAGGTGAGTCACCAGATAGCCATCTGAGGATGGGAAGCTCTTTGCATCGTGCCTTGAAGAAGATTAAGGATGGGTAGGAAGAAATCCATAGAAGGATTCCTGGACTAGCCACAGGAACACCTGCCTCTGCCATTTTCCTGGAGAGTGACTTAAGGCTGTTTACTTAAAAGGAAAAGTGGGGGAAACATTGAGCACCTACTGACTAGCCAAAACTGTGTTGACAATTCAGATGAAATATCTAGTTAATTTCTATAATAAGTTGGGTGGCATAGATTTATATCTTATAGATAAGAAACTTAAAACTGAGAGCCTGCAAGATCAAACTCATGATACAAACCACACTTCAGAGGCTTACCCTCATCTGCTAAGCAGACATCATCTTTGCCTTGATTGCTAGAGAAACAGGTATTGAAGGGTTGCTTTCTATGGTCTCTTCCAGGATCCCGTGATACCAGAAGAATCTGTCCATTAGGGCTCTTTCTGTGGGAAGCTTTGAATGGACAAGACACGCTGAGAAAACCTTCTAAGTCTGGTCCCATGTACTGTTTAGCATGGCTTTAAGATAGACATTGAAGCTGGCACTGCTAGATAATAGCATTGTGACCTTTGGTCATTGGTCCAAATTATCTTCATCAGTCATCCTGTGACACCCCTTGTTTCTCGTAAAGGAGACTCTGAGAGTGCTGCTTCGGTTCACTGTCATCTGAGGAAGGGCCACTGGGTCCATTATTTACAGCCTCTGGAACTTGTTGAGTGAGTTTATCATCATTACTTGAACAGAACAGGTCCCTGACAGTAGAGGCCAAGCAGGGCAGATACTGGTGGTTGCTGCTGTCCCAGATAATGGGGATCTGCAGGGTAAGCTCTATGCCAAGAGGAAAATGAGAATGTTCTGGAATCCTCCATAAATGGCATCGAGTGAGTTCGCTAATGTGTACTGACCTCCACCATACAGTCAGCCTCCTGTTGTTTGGTTTCTCATGCTTCTGGCTTTTTTGTTTAATTGCCATGCCTTCATAGAGAGGCTCAATGGGAAGACAGCAGATCTCCACTGTGGGCCTTTGTTAGCATCTCCAAGTGACAAATGTGCAAGTGGGTGAAAGATCCTGAAATACAGCTCTCGCGTCAGCTGCCATCACTTTGGACGCTCTCCTGGCAGCAACTCCGCTCAGCCTCCTCGCTCTGCTGTTTTGCTCTTGCCCTTCTCAAAGCCATTTCTTTCAGTAATGATGAGAATCTTTCTTTGAGTTCAGCTCCCTGCAGTCACTCTTCCTGGTTTCTCTCTGCTTCTTATGGTGGGGTCGGCATTTGCATTCTAGAAACTCTGGAAGCACTAGAGGGCTCGATACACCTCTCACACGTTGATAGGGGCATGTGTATACATTTGTACACTCCATTCAATCTTCAGGCTCCACAACGGCAAAATGGTTATAAGTATATGTTCAGTGTGGCTACAGAGCTGAACGGAGCCACCCAGCTGGGCAGCAGAACCATTGCCCATGTTCTACAGATGAGAAGATTTACCTCTAGCCTGATTCCCTGTGCTACCGCACAAGCAAATGATTGGTTTCAATTCCTCTGTATTCTCAGCTATGAAATGGGTCCCTCTGCCTCTCCCATTATCTGTGCAAAGCTTCCTTTCTCTGAGTTGCTGCTCTGGACACAAGGACTTTCCTATTGCTTCTCAGTACTTGAGGCTCTCCTGGAGTGGCACAAGCCCATATGGTGGTTTACTCCCACTGTATGATCATTTGTGTTCACCTGCTCATGTCCCCTCTAAAAGTGAATTCCTGAGGAGGTGTGCCTATGGATGAATCACTTGCAAAAGCTGTCTCAAAGTGAGGATGAATGAAGAAAGGAACTCAGAAGTTGTTGGTGGGCAGCACCTGGTCTATATTCCCTCCTACCCCACTGCTTACTCCGGAGAGAAGGAAAAGGTGAGTCCAGCAGTGGGAGGACTTACATAGACGTGAGAGGGATGGAGAGAGGAGGGGGAGCCCTGGCTGCCTAACAACTCTTGGTACGCAGAGGAGTACTGTGAGCAGCTTTTAGAGTAGTCCCCAGATACTGCCTTCAGAGATCCTGAGTCTACTGGGAAATAACACCCCAAACCACACCTTAAGATGCTCACAGAGGATCTCCACAGAGCTTGGTTTCATCAAGGTAAATGGTAACGCTAACATTAAGATAGACAACTGTGTGCACCTGCAGCTATCAGAAACTGGCAGGATAGAAAATTAAAGAGTTGAGTTCCTTGATTATCCTCTGGGTGGCGCTGTGTAGATGTGCGTCAGCTCAACAGAAGGCGTCCCTCCCCCATGGCCACCAAGTTGTTGTAACCTCATTTCTCACAGTGGCCCCAGGTGGGGATTCGGATGAAAGCCAGGGCTGCCAACGCCAGGGATTTATATGAGGCAATGTCTGGCGAGTACAAGGTCTCAGTCTAAGTCTCTGCTCACTCTGACTGGGGAACAAAGTGTTTCAAAGACAGGACACTGGGTCTCTGTGGCGCCTTTGCACCTCACACAAAACAGCCTGAGAGTGGCTAGGTATTCATTCAGCGGCTGCATTATTAGTTTTCAGACTGTCGCTTGTAACTACAAAAGTAATGCATGTTTTTGTGGATGATTTCAAAAAAAGCATATAAACAAAAATAATTTTTAAAAGTCAACCGAAATCACACCACCCACGCTAACCACTGTTAACATTTACTGTGTTTCCTTAAATGGATACTGTTTGGTAACCTGCTTTTTCTACCTTAACAATATAACAAGAACATTTTCCAGGGTAGAAACCACATTAAAATCATTTTTTAAAGTTGCATAGTATTATCGTATTTCATTTACAGATGGACCATGGTTTATTTAACCAATTCCATATTGTAAGGCATTAAAATTCTCCCCCTCCATCCATCCCTCCCCTTCTCCTTTGCTCCCTCTTCAAGTGCCTTCAATTCTTCCACAAGCTCTCTCAGAGTTACATGGTTGCTCTCTGTGTTCCTCTCCACTACAGTCCTGTAATACAAATTCCTAGGAGTGGATAAAGGTCATCCAAAGTGGTCTCTGCTCTCCCACTGTACCACTAGGAAATAGGAGAGACTCAAGGGGCCTCCTTGTAAGAATTCTGTGTAGTTCTCTGAGAATTTTCCACACTATTACTGGGGCACAATTCTATGCTGGAAAGGCATACCATCCCAGTCCCCTAAAGAAAGTAGCGAGTCATAGCTGTGAGAAACCCTCCCAGAAGGGACCCAATTCTGCTTTATTCAACGGGGCATCCTGCCTGCTTGCTTTTTCTGCCTCTGCCTTAAAGGATTGGAAATATACAGACATTACCTAGGAATTACTTCCATGGGGGATATGAGAGGTTGGTGGGAACCTCAAAGTAGTGGCTACTGTAAATACAGTTGTCTTTATTTTGGACAATGATGGTGACTATCCTTCCCCTGCTATTGTCAGTTCCCAAGGGTCTGGGCAGTGGGCAATGTGGGGCTTTGTATTATTTTTAGTGTGATGTATGAGGTTCTCTGTAATGCCTATATGAAGATATTAAAATCTGCTTCATTCCAATACCAGAAAGAGAAACAGAGGCTGACCCTGACCAAAGCTGAAGTTCTGGAAGGCAGTGTGGTTAGGGTGTAGAAAACATAAGGCACCAGATAAGACCAAAAAGCCATAAAGATGACCCAAAATAAAGTGAGCCCGAAAAGTTGGCAGTGACCTAAGTTAGAGGCAAGACCCACTTGTTGAAAGCAGGAGCCTTGAGCAGTGCAGGGAGCTTTTTGCTTAGAGTTTATTTTCATCAGCTTCCAGGGACACAGGCTTAGAAGACTTCCACAGAGCTTCCACACAAATTCAGGGTGTATCTACCCTGAGATCCTAGAACAGAAACAAACTAGCAACACAGTCAGAATGTCCAAGAAAACAAAGTCTCCAAGGTTAGAAAATAGCCAAGGAGCAGAAACTGGCTTGGCAACTGGAAACACAGGAAAGAAAGAAAGAAAGAAAGAAAGAAAGAAAGAAAGAAAGAAAGAAAGAAAGAAAGAAAGAAAGAAAGAAAGAAAGGAAAGAAAGAAAGTCAAAGGAAGAAAGGAAGATATGGGGGGTAGGGAAAAAGAGGAGGGAGTAGAGTTCAAGATGACCCTAATAAGTTAAGTAATGATTTGGGGTCTGGAATTTTGTTCTCTCCCTCAATTGCCTCTGATCTGAGACCTAAAACAGATAGTTTTGGAGGCTGTTTTCTTACTTTATAGGAGTATAATGTCTCCTCCTAGTAAATAAAATTAATAGAAGGAGCTAGAGGACCTGCTGCATGGGGGGGGCTTATGTGTAGTCTCTTTGTCACCCCGCCAAGATCACGACAGGTAAGGGCCTTCCTAAGAAGGTTCTCTTCTCCCTGACTCAAAGCCACAAAATCCCCACCCTGCCACGTTAGAAGAGGGAGGGGGAGGCCAATATTTCTTCCTGGAAATTCACTATGGACTAATTTCCCCTTAGTGTGGAAGCTTTGGTTTTTCCTTCATCATCTCTACCCAGCATCTGGTAAGTGACTGACAGAGTCTACTGAAAAATTAAACACAAGACCCTTGGAAGAAAAAAAAAACATTAAAAAATTTTAGATAACAATAACCAAACATTAAACTAAGTGTCTGACCTTTCCAAAGATGGAATGCCATGTTGTTGCACCTACCACCCATCAAGGCCATGCAACTTGTAACTAGCTGCAAGGTTATCTTCTAATTCTTTAGACTATAACGACATTGTGCTTCCAATTCTTTAAAAGTATGACATTTATTCCTCAGGTTTGTCTTATACTTTTGTACCCATTTGTATTCAATTGACAACCACTGAAAGACTGTTTCCCACATACTGGGACCAGAGCTAAGTGTCGGATATTCAGAAAAGAAGTTGAGGATGAATGTCTCCTTTAAGAGTCTGACCTGGTTCACCAGAGAACTTAGGCTCCAGCCTTTGAGCTAGAGTCCTCAAGGAGATAACCACACCACTGTGTGCTCTCTGATCCCAGTCACAGGATGCTGTGAGGCACAAATGTATTTATGATACAAAGTAAATCATATCAACTGAGATACTAGTTTATCAGCCAGGGTAGTAAAACTTAAGACCAAAATTGGAAAACCTAAGTCAGACAAAGTTGATACTTTCATTTGCTTTTTGAGGTACAGTATTTATTAAAATGTCTAACGGTATTTTTAAGTTGAACTGCCTTCCTTTAATTTCTCACATAGGCACATTAACATAAATTCATAAACTCCCAGGTAAACCAGTATAGGGTTACAGGATAAAGAAATGTATTTGGTATAATATTTTTTTTTTTACAATAAAAGTCTAAATGAGAAGAGAAGATTTGTTAAACACATTTCAGCTTGTACAGTTGGAATAACCTTGTGTGACTAAAGAAAGACTGATGTAGGATTCTTTTAATTTTAGGGTTATCAAAGTATCATAGAGAGTGATTTCAGCAAAGCACAGAATAGTTTATAGGGTGTAATGCCAATGGTGTGAGTTTTAATGTTTTAAGATTTATATATTTTTTTCTTTATATGTATGGGTAGTTTTCCTGCATATGTTTCTGTGTGCCACATGCACACAGTGTCCAAGGACGCCAGAAGAAAATGTCAGATCCTCTGGAACTGGAGTTGCAGACAGTAGTTAGCTGTCATGTGGGTGCTGGGAATCAAACCCTGGTCCTCTTACAAGGACAAGTACTCTTACCCACTGTTCTGTGTCTCTAGCCTCTGCCAATAGAGTTTTGAGAATAACTTCCAAGTATAACTGACCTGTTATACTTGGGTATATATGGGTCCAATATAGCCATTAAAATCTTGTGGATGACTATAAAGCAGGGCTATCTACAATCTCTATACTCAAGAGATCGAGCTTTCACCCCTCCCCATCAACTAGGGTCAGTTCTCTTTCATCAAACTTGTAACAGTCTCATTCTAGGTACAAGAGGACAGATGTAGTCTCTTTATTCCTGAGAGGAAAGCCTGTCCCCACAACTCTTACCTGGGAGGGGACTTTCCCTCTGGAAACTCTCAACTCTTTCTCTGGGCCTTGTATAAATCACTTACATCGATTGTTTTTGTTTTTGTTTTTTTTTACATTTTCAAAGCCTTTATAAAAGAAAAATAGGAATCACCCAACTGACATACAGCCTGATCTCTTACCTGTCTCTACCTCCTGACCTATCCAAAGCTTATAAACACTGAGATCTGGGCTGTGATACAATAATACGTGAGCCCCTGTAGCTCAGGGGCTGCCAGTCAAAGGACAGTTCTTATTCGTACAGTTTCTGGTGTGTGGGCTTCCAGTATGTGGACTTCCGGCATGTGGCTTCTGGCATGCCTTTATACCATCAGTCCAGATCCCAGACTGACGCAACAGCTTCACAGTCACTATCCGAGTCCAGGAAGAAAGAAGCAAAGTCAAATCCCACACCAGCCTGTTCTCTCCACTCGTGAGAGGCAGACATCACAGTTGTCCAGGTTTCATTGGCCAAAGCAAGTGCCACGATCACACTTGAGTGAAAGAGGAGGGGTAAGTTGGCAAATAACAGTACAGAGTATGGAATGAAGAGTCACAGTCAGCAGGGCATACTGAGAGCAAAGTTAAGACCTGACTTCTGGATGGGCCAAGGAGAGCAGACAAGACAGGCAAGCGGGGCCTATACCTATCCAGAAGGCTGTGCTCCCTTGTTTCTGCCCCTTACTGATAATCATGATGATGAATGCCTTGTGTGAGCTTTTTCTGAGATAATGGAAAAGACTGAACACAATTCTTAAGAAGCAATGTAGCTAAAATCAAGAGACCAAAAGTCAAAACACTATCTTACAAATTCATTGTTTTATTCTATGGAATAGTGCTGTCCAAAAGATTATAATTTGAAACACAAGTGTAATGAGAGTTTTAGTAGTCACATTAGAACACCTAACAAAGAAATGGGAAAATTAATCTTACTAGCTTATTTTTTTTGTTTTTATTTAGCTTGATACATCCAAAATATTATTTCCCCAAATGATCAATATAAAATCATTGTTGAAATACTCACATTAAACCATTGCTAAGTCCTAGAGATCTGACTTTCATCTTACACTTACAACAACCTAAATTCAGATGCTATATTTTTCTCAGAAATAATTGATCTGTATTTAGATTCAGATTTAAAAGTAGGTTAACATATCCAAATTGCACTAGATAGCACTTACAATTTTCCAGCAAATGAATCAAGTATCCACTTTTAAATTTAAATTAACTTACATAAAATAAAATTTAGAATTCATTTTTCAGTTCCTTTCATCACACTCTCAGGTCTCCATAGCCACCATGCTGGTCTACCAGACTGTACAGTGCAGACTTAGAACGTGACCTTGGAGATTTCAGTCACCACCCTGAAAATTAGGTTTTATATGTAGATCATAAAATGATCAAGACAGTTGATCTCACTGTTATTTGGAGGTGTTTTGTTGTTGTTGTTGTTGTTGTTGTTGTTGAAAGGAGCAAAGCCAGAGCTATTGAGTGGTCCACATCTGCAACTCTGTTGTCCCGTCTGTCTCTATAGCAGTGAGTCTCAGAGATCTCTTCAAATGTTTCAAAACTCAGTAAGATCAAACTTGACCTCATGTAATCTGTTTTAGAAATCGTTGCAAAATTAACCTGAAGTCATCTTATTATGCACTTCAAATGCCGTTTTCCTTCTGCATTAAATGTTTGGTCCTAGATTTTGGACACATTCACACATTCGAGGCAGCTATACCAGAATCATAAGGGAAGGTTGTGGCTTAACACATCCATGACCAACTGCTTCCCTCTCTCATTTTGCATCATATTTCACCTGTTCTTGGGGCTCCTGTCCTTACCACATAAGTTTGTTTTCTACTTCATCTGCCTACCCGAAAGAATTTAATGTACTTTCTCATTTTCTATATGACCTTAAGAAGCCAAGAAAACAGGTTCAGAGTTTCACAGCTCCTGCGTTGGTTTTAAATATTTTTATATGAATAACCTCACTTGAACATTCAGCATTCATGTTGGTATGAATGAAAGGAAAGGGGAGTTTAAAATCGTGCAGCCAGTAAGTAGAAACATCTGGATTATAAACACAGCTTTCCACATATTTGTTCAATTCTCTAATACACCACCTGTCTCTGTTACACCAAGAGTCTCCTGGGGTATTATCAACCTAGGCACCTTTTTATGTGCCCACAATATTCTAAGGATGTTACTCACTATTTCAGAAAATAAACTCCTGGCAGGTACCTTCAACATCCTAGTATCAAATTCTAAGCTCAAAATCAAGGACAAATAAAAGCAATGTCATTACTTCCATAACTCATGGGTCGGCATGACCAGTGCCTCTGATCCCAAGGCCTTGTTACCTGGCAGTTCCACAGAGCAAAACAATGATGACCATTTTTTTAATTAAAATTCCAAACAGAAATACATTCTCCTCTGCCAAAGGACCCTGTGCTCCACAAGAAAGAGGTGAGGATGGAATGGGTACTGATGAATAATGAGTAACACGTGGCCCTCCGTCCCTCTAACCCAGGAGTAGAATGAGATAAACTTCAGCAGAGGTCTGGGAGCAAGCCCAGCAGTGGCGATTCCTGACTCTGCCCAAGCGTCAGCCTGCCTGCAAATATGGGACCCAGCAAGGAGACAGACAGAAAGACAAACAAGCAGACAGCGAAGGAGAGAGAGAGGGTGGGAGAAAGAAAGGGATGGAAGGGAAGGAAGGAAGGGAAGGGGAAGGAAAGAAAGGAAACTTACAACTATCTGTTACTTCAGCTCCAGGTGATCTGATGCCTTGTCTGGTCATAATGGGCTCCTGCATGCATGTGGTATACACATACACACTCATGTACATACATGTAGAGGTAGAGAAATTAAATTAAATTAAGTAAGGCCATTGAAGAAAAGGGAGGGAGGTTATGTCTTTCAGACTTTCGACAATGGTCCTATGATCACCAGACCAGCCCTTGGAGATGATCATTTTATATATTGGGCAAATCAGTAATGTTTTGTTTGAATAAAAGAGAGCATAGAGCAAACCCCAGAAGCATTGGGACCCACCTCATCATTTACAGCCTCGGTAGGAGATAGAAGGAAGCATATCTCTTAATTTCTGTATCCTGATGCTGGGTCACAAATTCCTAAAGAAAGTAAATGACTCAACAGAGCATGATTTTCGTTTTTGTTCAGTATGAAGCCAACCAAACCAAGAAGACCAAACCACCAAACCATGCAGTGCCAACACCCTTCATCACCACAGAGCCAGAGAACACAGACTGTTCTCACACCCAAGGACCTGATAAAATTATTTTAATCTTAAACCTCCCTATCTTAGATCTCCTTTCCTTCCTAGCTAAAACCACAGTGAAAGTGTTGACTCTCATGTCCTCTACCCTTTGCAGATTCTTGCAGAAACTAAGCTACCCTGGTACATTCCCTGTGTGACCCCACACTATGTGCTGTGCATCTCCTGTGGGGGGCAGGGGGAACCATGAGTATAAATGTCTCAACTTCAGGACAGTTACTTTATGTCTAGGCACCTTACTCTCCATGGCTGAAATAAATCCTAAGTACCCTTGAACAAAAAAGCCGCTGTGGATTTAGTGAGAAATGTCCTATGCTTAGTAAGCAGGATCTGATATTAGTAGGAATAACAATGTGTTTAGGGGGACGAGAACAGCTTGCTAGCAACCTTGAGCAGCTATGCAGCTGAAGTCTTGCTCGGCTACTTCCCACAGCAGGGAAAACAGGCAACACTGAGCAGGATTGTTTCTGGAATTGGAGCAGACCCTGTCCTAACCACAGAGCACCTGCCTGCAAGCCTGTCTGAATGGGTCAGGTAAAAAGAGGTAGGCAGCCTAAAGCTAGCTTATATCAGCTGATTTCCTTTCTCTTGTCTCTTAGCCTTTATGGGGAGGCTGATTTTCTCTTTTAGAGAATATACTCATGTTCTGGGGCAGCAATAATAAAGGCAGGTGTGAGTGATGCTTCCACTGAAGTTAGGGAGTGTGAAACCCAGTACAAGACATGCCTACACACAGGGGTAAAACAAAGGTATGGTTCTGGACAAAGGTATTGTTCCTCCTCTCTAGTGGAATCTTCCATCAGAGTTAGAGGCTGCACGTGGACAGGGACGATGAGACCAGTATTGCTGCATTGTTTGGAGTATTTATACTTTGATGCACACCATATCTATCAATGAACTAAGTTAAAAGCATCAACCGATTATAACTTGAAACTAGAAAGCTATGATTGACCTCTCAGCTCTAATAAACCTTAAATTCCCCCAGGTTGTGAATGTTTGATACAAGTCCACCCCAAGCCTGGGAAAGCACTGAGAAAACACTGGTGAAGACTCTGGGGGTTGAGCTGTCTGTCTCATGGTCCCTAGGACATAAGTGATAACGGCAAAGAGACAGAAGAAGGGAAACATGTTTCTAATCGATGCTCAATCGATTTCCTCTCTACCAGAGCACCAGCTGCATTTCTGTTTCATATTCAAACTGTAACTTGTCCAAATTCAAACTGCCATTGTCTTGACCTGCTCAGTGAGGCCATAGCCCCAAGGATAGGAGGCTTTCCTCCTTCAGCAATAGACAGTATTTCCCATCTCCTTGGGACTTTGGGGGCGGGGGGAGTATCTCAGCTTTGCTGCTGTTGACATTTTTGATTGGCTATTCTTCACTGTGGCAAGATTTTTCTCTATTACAGGTGTTAACTGTATCCTTGACCTTGACACACTCTATGTCAGCTGCACCTCCTGTCCCACTGATTATGACACTCAAAACTGTCTCCAGACATTGGCAAATGTCTCCTGCAGGCAGCTTCCATGCTTATGCCGAGACCCTTGTGCTGGCCCACACAGAAGCAAGACTGAGAAACATCTGCACTGAGAACAGAGGAGGACCAGGCAGGATGTCACATTTACTAGAAGGTGTTCGAACGCTTGGACTACTTTGACAGTGCTTTCCCTACCAACTGTGAGCCATGGGTGCGCATTCCAGGTCTGTGGACCATCAAGTGTGTAGGGGCCACGGGATCAGCTCTGGGCCCTATGTTTCTTCTGTCTGAACTCAGCGCTTCTGTGTTGGCTGCTTAAGTGGGAACCAAGGCCTCTCATGAAAGGTTTCTGTTGGCCTTGTCCTGTAGCCAACAACTCTCGTGAACCATGTCAGGTACCAATCTTATTGTGCAGACGTCAGGGATGTTTCAGATCGCAGCTTGCTGGCCCATTCTCCCACTCCCATAGAGCCAAATGCTTTTCTTTGCCCTTTTTGCCTGTGTTACCTCACCTGTGTCTTGGGCAGGTATGGACTCTGACCCTCCTCTACTTCCTTCTCTTGTTTGTTTCTGAAGACTTAGCTTAGGGACTCTTTCTCCATGAAGCCTTCTGTGTACACACAAACACACACAAACAGAGAGAGAGAGAGAGAGAGAGAGAGAGAGAGAGAGAGAGACCCCATCTGTAAATTCTTCTGGCCTTCAAGGACTGCCTCTTTCAGAGCATCATGTGACAGCTTAGTGAAACTTTTGGTTCGGTTTTTATGTACCACATTGGGTGGTGTCCTTGAACCATGCACCAATTTTTGGCCCTCTGCTCTTACCCCACACACACAGGACAGATGTTACCAGCTGGTAAAGCAGATCTAATAAAAATGACTTCTCAGAGGCTCCTGACCACGCCAAGGCTGTCCACAACCTACAGTGAATCCGACAGGTTAGACGTCTAAGTCGATCTTTATTTCTGAGCAACATAAATGAAAGACTCTAAAAAACAAATAACTATATTGACAACAATGAGAAGAGCATGCCCTGTGTAGAAAGGCCTCCCTCCAAGATGCCAGCCTGAAGCCCTCTTTATTCTGAGTATGTGTTGAGAGCTCTTGGCTCCAACCTGGCACCGACGGAGTTAAAGCTTCACCATTTGCTGTGTGAGGCTGATTCTGCTGACTTTATTTCAAGCAATCAGAAATATCTAATTTGCATTCACATTCACATCAGTGGCCCATATGTTAGCCCTGTTTAAAAGCTATAGGCTTGCATTCATTATGAAAGACTTGGCTCCCCTTCTTATCTCTTCACTTTAAAATTACTGAGACACTGTCGCTACAAAGGGTTATATTTAGCAAAGGCCCAGCGTCTCCCAGTGCGTATGTGTCTCTGCCTGTGTGTCTGTGTCTGAGAAGGATCTGATATTTGCATCTTTCTCCAAAATATCGTATAACTTTCAAAACTGGAAAAGGAAGAACCCTCTCTTTCTCCACCCCTTTCCCCTGAGACAGCACTGCCTCCTACCACCCCTTTCCCATGTGACAGCACGGCCTCCTACCTAGGGCATCATTAAAATACCACGTCGGAAATATTACAGTGCACAGGATTCCAGACCACACCCTAAGCCTCAGAGAAGCAGGCCTCTGCCTCTTGGGTGAGCCTCAGTAGGAAAGGCAGTGCTTTTGAGAAGGTCCCAGCCAAGGGCCTCCCACACTCAGTCATAGCTCAGAGTTTGATGGCCGCTATTCTCTTATTCTATTTACTAAACTCCTAGTCTGTGATAAGCACTCAGAGGGCTGATGGTACAGCTTTCTGTCAGGGAGCACAGACAGCAGGAGGCAGCACCTCGGCCATTACAGCCCCTGGGAACATGCTGCACGCGCACTACGATGCACAAAACACTGGGGCAGAGCCAGAGCTGGGCTCTTCCTGGAAGATGGGAGGTGGTGGGGGCAGCAGGCAGGGCTTGCAGGGCAAGGCAGGGTGCTTGTCAAAAGCTGTGCACACTAGGCCTTTGTATTCTGGAAGGAATTCCAGGACCAAAAGATAAGGAGCAAATAAAAGGAAGCAGGGTGTGTAAGCAAAGAGCACCTTTGTCCCACTCCAAGGCAGATGGGTCCCTGTGGGCACACCCTCCCCCATCTTTGATGGCAGAGCTAAAAGATGCAAATGGCTGTGGTGTGTAAAACCCCCCAACAACAGAGTCTTTGTTCTCTAGGAAGACTTACAAGAAACTGTTAAGCAGGGGGATTCTACAAAAAAGGAGAGGAGACAGAGAAAGCAGTCACAAGCCTGTATCCTTTTATCACGCTTGCAAGTTTTTTTCTTCTTCTTTCTCTGCACAGGCACTGGTATTTAAAGAAAAAAAATGGGAAGGTATTTTTAATTGATAAATTCTGGGAAGCATTCCATTGAAAAGATTTTATCCTGAGAGAAGCTAATTACAGAAGATGAATCATGACAGCAAGTTTAACAAATTAGATAAAGTGAAAGAAGCAATAACCTGTGTGTGTATGTTGAATATCTTAAATCTTCCTTCCCATGCCCCTGGACTGAGGGTGAACTCAGAAAAACTCAGTAGACCCTGATGCTGTAGGAGGGGAGTTCCAGGAAGGACCCAGAACGGTGCCTTTTGGCCCAGTGTAGCGATGCTGTAGGAGAGGAGTTCCAGGAAGAACACAGAAAGGTGCCTTTTGTCCCAGTGTAGCGATGGAGGGCATCCTTGCTTCATAGAGGGTATACTCGCTCCAGGACCAACAAGTAGAGACTTACCCCCACCCCCATCACTACCGTTAGAAACATAGTGCAAGTCTGTGGGTATAGTCATGGATGGGCACTTGCCCATGTGCCCCAGCCTTGGGTTAGATACTCTGCAGAACAGAGAAAAAGAGAGAAGGAGAGAGAGCACAGGAGAGTAGAGATAAGGTAGGGGAAGGAAGCAAAAGTTGGGTAGAAGAGGGAGGGAGATACTTCTGTTTAACTTGGTGAGAGCTCATTTTTATAGGAGTGTGACCTTAAATTTAGAGAGGAATGAAAACAAGCCTTTTCAAGAGCCTGGGGTCCTGGTCCAGGATGACAATACTGGGAAATGATGGTCCTTGCTAGTTGTTCTGGAAAAATCTATACAGTAGCCCTGAAACACATGTACACATACACACACACACATACATACACACACATACACACACACTGCACACACATAGAAGGGTGTGTTTATATCAGGAAAGCCCTTGGAATTCTGAAATATGTGCTTCCTAAGGAGCCAACTGTTTCCAACAAGCCCCAGTGTGTGTTTGCCCTTTTAGTAATCACATAGATTTTCCTAGATATTTGACCATCTCACTGGAAGATCTTTCTGCTTGGCCAGTGAGGAAAGAATACAAATGATTGCATAATTTTGGATACTCCTGCTAGAAGACAATTCCAGTTATCCTACATCAGTCCATCTCTTTCCAGATGCATCTGGAATCCCAGTTGAAGGAATCTAGAGGAAGTGAGTTATGGCAAAATCTCAGATACTTGAATTTCCAAGTATCTCTTTAAGCCTTTAACAGCTGCCCTGCTTAAAGGACTTCCTCTTCTCTCCTCTGCACTCTGCTTGTCTATGAGTGACACTGGATGCAGCCTGCCCCTGCAGGGAATACAGGACTTGTCCACAGACTTACTTGCCATGCACTAACTGCTTGCCAGTGCTGGCATTTGCAGTGAGCCTTGGATAAGTCATTTTGTTTCATCTGTAAAGAGGGTATTTTTGTAGTATGAAGCTAATGGGTTGATGAATGCAAAATGCCTGGTGAAGTATTTCAGGGTGCAGCAAGCACTGAATCAGTGATAACCCTGTTGATTGTGGCCATGACAGTAGAAAGCAGACTCCCCTATAGCCTGCTGAGAGAGAACAACCCTGGCCATGTTTGCAGTGAGAAGGGCCTCAAGGATGAGCAAAGGATTGGGCAAAGGAAGTGTCGTGTATGTCAGGGCTGGCATGACAATAGACCAGCATGGCCTGTTTTATAAAGATGTTATGTCTCAATTAAAGACATTAAGCTCTCCATGCTCACAAATTTCCTAGATTTGGATTAGCTTCCTATTGAGATTATTTGAAAAATATTTTGTTTCTTCTGAGTATATTCGGGCTTTTTGCCTTGTCATTATTCCATAGACAACATGGTTTAACATTTATTTATACAGTTTTCATTGTATGAAATATTAGAAATAACCTAGAGATGATTTAAAGCATACAAGAGGATATGTGCAGATTATATGTAAATACTATGTCAGTATTTGAGTCTGAGAGTCTTGTAGGGGTCCTGGACCAGGCTCCTTTATCTACCTAAGAAAGATTGTACTCTCTTTTTAAATATGAATAAAATCACAATGAAAGCTGATGCTCAGAAGGGCAGTTTCCTGTTCAGTCCTACAGGTGACTCAGCAGAGCAGAGGCTATGGAAATATGAATAGATAGGACTGAATAAAGCAGATGCATAGAGAAATCAGAAGGGGAGGAAAGGAGGGAGAGGGAGAGAGAGAGGGAGAGAGACAGAGACAGAGGGAGACAGTAAGACAGAGAGGTAATAAGGACACATGCTCCACTCTGTTCATAGCAGCCTTATCTATAATAGCCAGAAGCTGGAAAGACTCCAGATGTCCCTCAACAGAGGGATGGATACAGGAAATGTGGTACATTTACACAATGGAGTACTACTCAGCTGTTAAAAACAATAAATATATGAAATTTCTAGGCAAATGGATGGATCTGGAGGATATCATCCTGAGTGAGGTAACCCAATCACAAAAGAAGTCACTTGATATGTACTCACTGATAAGTGGATATTAGCCCAGAAACTTAGAATACCCAAGATACAATTTGCAAAACACAAGAAAATCAAGAAGAAGGAAGACCAACTTGTGGACACTTCATTCCTCCTTAGAATAGGGAACAAAATACCCATGGAAGGAGTTACAGAGACAAACTTTGGAGCTAAGACAAAAGGATGGACTATCCAGAGACTTCCCAACTCAGAGATCCATACCATAATCAGCCACCAAACACAGACACTATTGCACATGGCAGCAAGATTTTGCTGAAGGAACCCTGATATAGCTGTGAGGCTGTGCCAGTGCCTGGCAAATACAGAAGTGGATGCTAATAGTCATCTATATGATGGAACACAGGGCCCCCAATGGAGGAACTAGAGAAAGTACCCAAGGAGCTAAAGGGGTCTGCAACCCTATAGGTGGAACAACAGTATGAACTAACTAGTACCCCCAGAGCTTATGTCTCTAGCTACATATGTAGCAGAAGATGGCCTAGTTGGCCATCATTGGGAAGAGAGGCCCCTAGGTCTTGCAAATTTTATATGCCCCAGTATAGGGGAATGCCAGGGCCAAGAAGTGGGAGTAGGTGGGTAGGGGAGCAGGGCGCAGGGAGGGTATAGGGAACTTTCACAATAGCATTTGAAGTGTAAATGAATAAAATATCTAATAAAAAATTGGAAAAAAAAAAAAAAGAAAGCAAATATAACTGTGAAGCTTGTAAGAACAGTAGCTTGGTCTCTGGGCCACCTTCCAGTTCCTACTCCAGTCCCCAGGAGTCCTGGCTGTACTTTGTTTTCTGTCCTTTGATTTCAGTAAATGTCCTTTCTGTGACTTTATAATAAATGTCTGCATTTGGAAGTTGATTTGAGGGACTTTGTTCTCATCACCAACAAACAGCAGTAGGCATACCCCTTTCCAGCTAAATTATAAGATATTTAAGTAAAAGCTCAAGTCACTTTTTTCACACCTTTAAGGTATTTCAAACATACAGAAAAATAAGGTGCATTATGACTTAACACATAGTCTTAATTATTGTTAAATTAAATAGTTTTGGTTTAATGACTGCTTGATGTTTTTAAGAGAAACATGACACATCAGTATAGATAAATTTTTCAGACACTCATTTTTATCCCATCCTTCCTCTACCTGTAAAGTAGCAAGATTTTTGGATTTAGTACCTATTGTTCACACATGACATGGTTTTATTTTGTGTTATATTGCAAAAATGGAATCATTCTGAAACTATTTTTATTATATTTTGGGAATTTAATGCAGTTATAAAATACTTAGCAATATTATATGATTAAATTGGAGTTTGTTTTTGTTCCTCTTGATCATTGTATCATTCTTAGAATTTTTGCTCTTATGGTCAATGCTCCAATAAATATTCTTGGACATGTATTTCTATAAAGATATTGAATCATTTCCCCTGAAATGGTGGCTTAAAGGTAGCTGTTAAGTCATCGTATTAGTGGGCATAGTATATATCTCTAGTGGGATATTTCATGGTCTCCAATTTTCCATATTTTTTGTAGAGTTTTTCCACATGACATGTGGACAGCTACTAAAAACCATTCATCTCTCCTCGTTTCATGGAATATCTATGTATTCCATAGTGGAAACTCCAAAATTATTTACTCAGCCTTCTCTATCTAAGGGTAACCCAAAGATCCTTGGGTTAAAACGCCTTTGCTAGTTTCGAAGGCAAGAGTAACAGATTTGACTTTTGTCTAGAATGACTGTTCTAGCTGCTGTGTTGAGTAGCTTTGTGTGTAGGAGACACTGCATAGGACAGGAAGGACAATCCTAAGATTCTGCTGCAGCTTAGATGTAATGGAGACTATAAGAGGTGACCTCATACTCAATGTATTTTGAAGATTGATACAATGAGTTTGGCTTAGTATCTGTTGGATGTGGAATGTGAGATACTAAAAGAAGCCAGTGATAGACACCAAGGCTTATATCCTAAGTGATGAGAAAGATGCTCTTGATGTTTAATAGAATTAAACTATGCTCATAGACATTATAAAGAAAGCATATGTAGAGGGAATTTAAGAGTCATGTTTTGGACATATGCTTGAGGTATACTGTGAGCATGTAGCTAATGAGATTAACCAGAAAATTGGGATATGGGTTTACAGTTTTAAAGGAGATACCCAGAATCAACATAAAATTGGATTTTATAACTCTGAATTGTTTTAAAACAACAGCTTTGGAGCACATTGGTTGATACCTGACTGTAGACAGGTTAGAAAAGAGAATTCAAGCAGTCCATCTTGAAGACTCAAGAAATAAACGAGAAAGATTTGCCATGGAGATGGGAAGGAAGGAAAGAGAGCTCTATAAAGAGCTCTGTGACTCATGGATCTGAGTTCAGAGCCTGTTGTACCCATGAGCTGCCTGAAGTAAGGGGATGTCTGAAATTCATTGAAGATTGGTTTTCTTAACTCTTAGTGTCAATAAGACCAATTTCCTTTTTTATTATATTATATTTAATTTTATTAGATATTTTCTTTATTTACATTTCAAATGCTATCTTGAAAGTTCCCTATACCCTTCCCACTGCCCTGCTTCCCTACCCACCCACTCCCACTTCTTGGCCCTGGCATTCCTCTGTACTGGGGCATATAAAGTTTGCAAGACCAAGGGGCCTCTCTTCCCAATGATGGCCAACTAGGCCATCTTCTGCTACATATGCAGCTAGAGACACAAGCTCTGGGGGTACTGGTTAATTCATATTGTTGTTCCACCTATAGGGTTGCAGACCCCTTCAGCTCCTTGGGTACTTTCTCTAGTTCCTCCATTGGGGGCTCTGTGTTCCATCCAATAGATGACTGTGAGCATCCACTTCTGTATTTTCCAGGCACTGGCACAGCCTCACATGAGACAGCTATATCAGGGTCCCTTCAGCAAAATCTTGCTGGCATGTGCAATAGTGTCTGTGTTTGGTGGCTGATTATGGGATGGATCTCTGGTCGGGTAGTCTCTGGATAGTCCATCCTTTTGTCTTAGCTCCAAAGTTTGTCTCTGTAACTCCTTTCATGGGCATTTTGTTCCCTATTCTAAGGAGGAATGAAGTATCTACACGTTGGTCTTCCTTCTTCGTGATTTTCTTGTGTTTTGCAAATTGTATCTTGGGTATTCTAAGTTTCTGGGCTAATATCCACTTATCAGTGAGTACATATGAAGTGACTTCTTTTGTGATTGGGTGAGATCTCTGGATGATATCATCCAGATCCATTCATTTGCCCAAGAAATTCATAAATTCATTATTTCTTTTTTTTTTAGATTTATTTTATTTTATTATATGTAAGTACACTGTAGCTGTCCTCAGACACTCCAGAGAGGGAGCCAGATCTCGTTACGGATGGTTGTGAGCCACCATGTGGTTGCTGGGATTTGAACTTATCACCTTTGGAAGAGCAGTCGGGTGCTCTTACCCGCTGAGCCATCTCACCAGCCCAAATTTATTATTTCTAATAACTGCATCCACTATGGTCATAGCAGCCTTATTTATAATAGCCAGAAGCTGGAAAGAACCCAGATGTTCTTCAACAGAAGAATGGATACAAAAAATGTGGTACATTTACACAATGGAGACCAATTTCCTAATGTATCACTAAATGAGAATTTGTCTACAGAAAGCTTTTATCATGCTTTATGACATAAAACAGCTATTAGTAGACACCAGCTAGAACATTTCTGACCTCACACAATGCCTCTTAAGTCACACAGCATGCAAGATTAGCTAGTAGTTTTACACATGACCTTTTCTGAACCCCACTTTTGGCTTTGCTTTTTTTCTATAACCTGAACATCATACGTTCTTTTTTTTTTTAAAGAGTGTGTTTTTAAAACAGAAAACAACAAAAAACAATCAAACAAATCACTATTTGGTCTTAAATATTGCCTTTGTGACTTTACTAGTCAAATCTAAGTTCTCCCAGCTACAGCTAGTTTCTTCTTCCACTTGCTCCTTTGACACCTTGCATGTGCTGCCATAGTGGAGATTATCATGTGGCATAAAAAGATCTATTTCTATATCTGTTTCACAGGCCATATCTGGAACTTTTCAACAGCATATTTCACAGTATCTGACAGAGTAAAGAGGAAGGAGCTATGTTCAAAGCCTCCACCAACCACTCTACAGTATTTCTGAGGGAGATTTCCTAAGTCTACATTATAGCTTCTACTAAGGAGTATGTGTGGATTTAAGGTGATCTTATATATACATGCAGTTGCCAAAAATAATTCAGAAGGAGTTTTATCTCAGTAAATGTACCTAATACACTCATTCCTCTGCATGGTATTTCCCCAGTGAACTCCAGAACAAAGGGACTTTGATTGACAGCAGTTCAAGTTTGTGTTTTATTTCATCCATGATATTCTGTCCAGCAACATAGCATGAAGAAGGAAAGGTAGCCAAAAGTTGGTATATTTTAGGAACAGGTCATCTTCTCCTTTCCAATGTCCCTGGATTTTCCCCATTTCCCTGTTTTGGTTCATTTTTTAATGCACAAGTACTAGAGTAAGTCATTTTACTTAGAGGGCTGTTCCCTGCACAAACAATAAGTTCTCCAAGTATTAGTTTCTTACCAATAAAATGAAATGCTGTAAACTGTTGATGGTGGGATGCTCGCAAGGGATTTTTGCATAATGAATGATCTCAGATAGATGGTTAATAAAGTAGGCTAATAGCATTGTTAATCTCTGCTGAAATTTTTTTTAAAAAGTGAATTCAAGGTATCTCTAGTAAGCCGGCTCTGACCTAGCATCCTACAAGGTAGAATTCCTTCAGCATATCTAGCACCTTGATGAGGATATTTGAGAGGCCAATTTCCATGGGACTTCTAACCAGATAGTCTCCCCTAGACAGTAACCTTAGGATATATAGACTTAAGACTGTCACAGTATTTCAGAAACTTTGACAGAAGCCTATGATGTTAGTTCTGTTGCATTCACCATAGCAAGACAGATACAAGAGGAGAGAAATTGGACCAATCCTCACTTAGTATATACTCTAGGAAGGCTATATCACCTAGATCTCCCTGAACATCAGGATCCACTGAGAACCAAGTCTTCAAACACTCGAACCTATAGAAAGATACTTCTAATTAAAACTACCACAACATATCCCCTGACCCATGTAAGCTCATGACACACACACACACACACACACACACACACACACACACACACACACACACATATATATATATATATATATATATATATCATAAAGCAAAATGCGTTTAATTCAATATCAAAAATCCCGTTAGTTCTTCACAATCTCAACTCTGTCCAAAAGTCCAAAGTCAGTTAGGTTTTTTGTTTGTTTTGCTTTGAGACTGAAAATAATTGCTTAACTGCAATCCCTTGAATAATCAAAAGGCAAATTACATACTTCCAGTATATATCAGGACAGATAAACGTTACTATTCCAAAAGGGAAAAAATGAGGGTATAGTGAGGAAATACTGAACCAAAGCAAGGCTGGAACCCAGCAGTCCTCCTGCCAGAGCTGCTCACTACTTCCTTGACTTATGTGGGAACGCCAATTTAAACATAGACCTGAAGATTCAAATCTAGCATCCCCGTGAAAGAGACCATGTGCTGTTTGTGTTTCTGGGTGTTTGCTATCTCACTTAGAATGATTATTTTCAGTTCCAACTATTTATCTGAAATTTTCACAATTTCATGTTTTTCTTTGCAGCTGAACATCATTATAGTCTATGAATATGCCATATTTTCATTGTCCATTGATGCCAGTTGATGAACATCTAGACTGTTTCCATTTCCTGGGTATGTAAATAATGCAGCAATTAATATGGATGATAAAGTGTCTCTGTATAAATGGAGCCATTTGAGTATGTGAGCTTGAGTGATAAAAGTAGATGATATAATAGAATATTTCTACATTTTTTGTGGAACCACCACACTGCTTTCCATAATGAAGGCACCAATTTACATTCAACTGACAGTCAAAAGGTAGTCCTAGCCGGGCGTGGTGGCACATGCCTTTAATCCCAGCACTTGGGAGGCAGAGGCAGGCAGATTTCTGAGTTCGAGGCCAGCCTGGTGTACAGAGTGAGTTCCAGGACAGCCAGGGCTATACAGAAAAACCCTGTCTCGAAAAACCAAAACAAACAAACAAACAAACAAACAAAGGTAGTCCCATTTATCCCACACCATGACACCATTTTTTTTTTTTTTTTTTGGTCATTAGAAAGATCCTTAGCCATTCTGATTCAAGTATAATAAAATCCCAAAGTATTCTTAATTTTCATTTAGCTAATAGCCAAGGCTGCTAACATTAAAAAAAAAAATCTTTATTTGTATTTCTTCTCGGGAAAAATCTCTTTAGTCTGATGTCCAATTTTTATTAAATCTGGATTGTTAGTTTTCTTGGTGTTGATCTTTTCTAGTTCTTTGAACATTCTAAACAATAACAATAACCCTCGGCCAGATGTATCGTTGGCAAAGAGTTTCCCCTCCTTAGGCTGCCTCTTCACTTGGCTGGTGGCATCTTGCAGTATAGAGGATTTTTAGTTTCATGAGGTCCTGTTTATCAATTACTGGTCCTTGATCCACTTAGAGTCAAGTTTCATAATGATGAGATATAAATATTTGGGTTCATTCTTCTACATGTAGCTATCCAATTTGTGCAGCACCATTTTCTGAAGATAATATTCTTCCCCCAGTTTGTGTTTTTTGGGTTGTCTGTCAAATTCAGGAAGCTGTGGTTGCATTAAGCTATATCTGAGTTCTGTATTCTGTTCAATTGACCTGTGTTCCTACTTTTATGCCAGAAACATGCTGTGTTACTGCTGTGGCCCTGTAGTATAGAACTTGAAATCAGAAACAATGATTCCTCCAGCATTATTTTTAGTATTCAGGATTGTTTCAGCTACCTTAATAACAGCATTTGGAAAACAAAACATTATCCAATGATATAGAGTTTTACTATGACAGTGGTGTTATTTTGAAAGAATATATTAGAGACTGGTATGTTATATCTAACAGACCTTTTCTCCTGTCCTCTCTCAATTCTCAACTCTATAGACACACAAGCATCCCCCCTTCCCCAGTAGTGACTCTCTTTTCTATCCTTGTACCTTTTCCGTAATACTCTAGGACCTCACCCCCATTCTAAATTTGAGAAGCCCTTCAACTTCCATAGCATCTCAACTGCTACCCTCAGAGTCATTGAAAAAAAAAAAACAAAACAAAACATTATCTTCTCATATCCCTGGTTCCTTTTTCTACTTGTACCAAGTTAATTATCTTGGTATCCTTTAATTAATATTTTACATGTCCATCTCAGTCACTAAATCATGAAATCTTAACCTAGGGATTAGAAAAGTCTTATTGAGCCATAAAGCCCCCATCAAATTGCAATTCTGGTTTACAGAAGAAGTTGTGGACAGGATCTTCCCCTGACCTACTGAGCTCCAATGAGAAGCTAGTCATCATCACAGGAATATGAATTATGTAAATTTCTTCTACATTAATAATATTATCTTTTTCTCTTTTAAACTACTTGAATAACAGACACTAATCATCAAATAACCCCTAAGGTCCCAATGACATACTCAAGTTAGATTCCACCAAAATTCTCCCTGGAAAAATAATGAGAGTTTACAGATAGGTGTGTGAGTGAACATATAGCAGGCACACTGGAAAGTCTGCCCCCAGCAGAGATGACAACTACCTCACAACTATGCAGAAGATGCCTATCTCCTAGTTCCTTTACAACTTAGATATTCTCACTCTACAGAGGCACAGAGGTCTCAGGCAATTAAGACAGAATTGCATACAACTGTCTTGGAGGAAATGGCTGGATCTTTAGGTAAAGATCCAATGACCATTCTTGCAACCTTTTCTATGAGGGAAAGGCAACAGTCCATCAGTCCACCTGATGGACATTTGCAAATATCACAGCTGGACTCATGAAGATGGCAAGTGTTTGGATGGAGGACAGTGCTGTGCAGCAAGCAGGACACAGCTATTACACATTATTATAGCATTTTCTAACAAATGGAGTTTTTGTAGATTCTTACCCTTCTACAATCTCCCTGACTTCCATGTCCCCTTGACTTCTATTGCAACTTTATGGTCTCATATTTTGCTTTCATGTTCTTTCCCTGTTCTTTCACCCTTTCCCCTTCTTTGGTACCACTTTTGGTATTCTATCCTAGTTTTTTAATGGTTAGAATAGTTATACTCATTTATATACATACATCTTTACCTTAGAAGCTAGGATCTATTCACATAGGCAAAGAACAGGTGGTTTTATCCTTCAGATTCTGGGTCATTTTGCTTAATATATTTCCCAGACGTATATATTTTCCTTCAAATATAATAACTTCATTTTTCACAACTAAATAAAACTCAGTTGTGTGTATCACATTTTCATTACCCATTTATCTATTGATGGATATCTAATCTATTTCCATTTCTTTTATATTGTGAATAGAACAGAAATAAGCATTACTGTAAAAGTATCTCTATGATTGGTTACAAAAGCTTTTGTGTGTGTGTGTGTGTGTGTGTGTGTGTGTGTGTGTGTGTGTGTGTGTATGTGTGTGTGTATGTATGTGTGTGTCTGTCTGTCTGTCTGCCTGCCTCTGTCTAGAACCAGTATCTTTCACCAGGAACAATGGTGTCACTTTTTAGTTAGGCTGGAATTTTTAAATGAATCAAAATGAGAAGGCAATGTCAAGGATTGACCTGAGCTAGATAGTCAAAGTAGGGAGCCATGGGCATGAGCAGGCTCAGAGCAGATCGCTGTGAGGTTAAACCTGCTTTATATGGTTGGATGCTGTCTTTATTTCTTCCTGGCTGTTAGAGAGAGTGGTCTCCCAAGTCTTTGAAAGAACAGCTCAAGTAACAGGGATTATGTGAGATGACAGGAAGAGTCATTGTAGCAAATAGATGTGTCACAGCTAAAATGATTGACCATGAGACAGCAGACATGCTACCAGAACTGATGGGAGTTTTGTGAACAAGGCAGAGATTATTGGATGAAAAATACAATCAGAGTCAGAGCCATGAAAAGTATTTTCAAATAAGAGGGGAAAGCAGGGAGAAGAGAGAGAGGAGAGAGGGGAAAAAAGGGAGAAAGAGGGAGAGAAGAGAGAGCAAGAAAGGAAAGAGAGATGAAGGAAAGAGAGAAAAAAGAAAGAGAGAGAGGGAGCAAGGAGAGAAAGGAGTTGAGAGTCTCTTAAATTTAGATGAAACAAGATGAAGATTTGCAAGGGAAATGAGGAAGGAGAATGACTTCAAAAGAAAGACCAAAGATCAATCATTGGCCTCTGAAGGGCTAGGATTTTAAGTATAGCTAATTTAAAATAGGTAATCTCTTTCTCAGAAAAGAGGGTTGAGAACCATAAGGAAATACATTTGAGATTCAAGTTTTCTTTCCTGCCAACAGAATTTAAGCTGTAATAACTTATATAGTAGTGTCTATCAGCCTAGAAATTCAAATTTAAATTTAAGAGCATTGTAGCAGGTTCCTGGTAAGTGTTTAAAAACTGGCTTTAGAGGAGTGGGATTACCTGATTTCTAACTTCAGCCAATGTCTGTGGCATAACTATTCTTACTACAGCTGATTTTAAACTACCTGATGTTACCAATTGTGCAACTGATCCGCAATACCCACCAATAAGAATTGATCCCAGCACACTACTGGATGATGGTAAAGATAGAGATTCAGATATCATAGCAAAAGTAAAATTGGACGGGACCTTGGAAATCTCGGTCTATTGTTACAAGTTTGATGCCATCCAGGTTTACTTAGTGAGTTCCAGACAAGGCTGGGAAACATAATGAGATTCTGTCTCTACAAACAACCATCAGGACAGAAAGGAGAGACAAACTCTCCGAGTAGTAAAATGTTTAGAAATGGAGGGGCTAAGTATCAGGGGATTACTTTTATCCACATAGACAGAGGTCAGACCAGCAATTTAGTTAAAGATCAAGATTATGAAATCTACTCTAAGGGAAAAGTAATTACCACTCATGATTACTAGACAAAACAGGAGGTTAGCTAATGTTTTCTACTCTCTGTCCCAATTTACTTACTCCAAGACCCAAAGGTTTGACTGTCCACACATGACCAGTTTGACATATTCCTACATTAAGTCAAAAGAAATGGCCCTTGTGTTTACCTACAACTTCAACCCCCCCACCCAACCTGCCTCCCTATTCCTTAATCCATCTTGGCTCTGGGACACCCAGAAGCATAATAACAACTCATGTAATGTCCTTAGGGTGGTAAGGGGTTATTGACTCTCCTGTCACAAGGTTGTAACCAAGAATGTGTGCTGCTTCTACCGCCTCTCAGTGGGCATTATTGGCTACTTCATCCCTTAAAGCTTCAGCCCTTAAGATCAGTTACTGATTTAGAGAATTGGATGAGAAGTTTCTGGGCCTTGGGTTCAAGGAAATCCTAACACAACACACACACACACACACACACACACACACACACACACGGGGGGGGGGGGGAAATTGATTTAAAATAATTCTCTATGTGTGTGTGTGTGTGTGTGTGTGTGTGTGTGTGTGTGTGTGTGTATAGAGGTTAGAGAATCTGGTCATACGATCATTCAGTGGTTTTACCCTAAGAATGATTTAACCTCCTCTCCTACTGCATTGAAAAACATTTTATGGTGGGTTCTGTGAAGAGATTTATTTTATGGAGGAGAAAGGCTCACCTATCCCATAAATTTTCTTTGGGTCCCTTTAAAATCTGTGAAAATGAAAGCATCTGTTGTTCTGTAAGACTGACCCATGTGAGGTTAGACCCAAAGTCCTCACATAGATCTCAATCGCACAGCGGATAACGCCTGTATAAACCTATTAAAATACACAAGGACCGGATGGTTCCTTGAGCCTTGACCTCGCTAAGACAATGTTTCCAGGGACTCACTGCAACCTTCTTGTGTGTGAATGCCTGTGAGTGCAAGCCACATCCACATGCAAACAGCATCCGTGTAATCCTTGTGCAATTCACTCTCGACTTACCACGAAACTATCCTTAGCCCAGTTAGTGGAGTCAATCTATCAGGTGAGAATATTACCTCTCTTTATTTGAGTAAATTGGCCTTTGGCTTTAGCATTAAGGGTAGTGTAGTATATATAACACACATACACTCATGCATACACATGTACACAGAAAATAAGAATATACAGCTTTTCCCTGAAGGCATATGTAAAGGTGGATGGATATTAAGAGATCAAATCTGCAGACTGGATACACCCACATTTTATGAAAAGCTTAACTACACAGCTTGACTCTCGGGCGCTCTCTCTTAGTTTCTATCAGGTTGTTCTTTCTGCCCTCCTTCCTACTTGCCCCTCTCCACTCATCTCTTTTGATCCTGAAAAGCAAGCCTGCCGTCTTCCAAACAACACTTGACAACATTAGTGTTTTTCTGACTATGACTCTTTCCTCACTGTAGATTATGAAATCAAATTAGTATTTTACATTGAAATGTTTTAAATACTAAAATTTGATAGGGCAAAATATATGAGAGCAAATTACTGTGCTGGCTAATCTTATGGCGACTTGCCCCACTAAAAACTAGAGTTAGCTGAAAGGAGGAAACCATAATTGAGAAAAATGCCTCCATAAGGCATTTTCTTAGTGATTGATGTGCCGGGGAGCAGCCTACTGTGGGTCGGGCCAACCCTGAGCTGGTCTTGAGTTCTATAAGAAAGTAGGCTAGACAAAGCCACGAGGGCAAGTCAGCAAGCAAAAATCCCTCCTTGACCTACCTCTACATCAGCTGCTGTTTCTTGGTTCCTGCCCTATTTGATTTCCTCGTCCTGCCTTCCTGGATGAACAGACAGCAAAGAGGAAGTGTGAGCTGAATAAGCTTTATCCTCCCCAGCTTGCTTTCAGTCATGGTATTTTGTCAAAGCAATAGAAAACGGAAGACAATTACATATGGAAATGCAGGCTATTTTATTCATCTCAATTAAAACGTTACATAATCTCTTAGAGAGAGTGCAGCACAAGAATGATTTGACTTTTGAAAGAAGCATTGGTTGGGTTTGTGTAAGGGTTGAAAGGCTTTGCCTTAGCTCTGCAGGGCCGCTGAGGTGGGGAGATCTAGGAATCATTCTGGCTTGCCCTTAATGAACCTTGTGCAAAAGCGGTACCCTGAAGTCTGGGAAGAGGCTCCAGAATATTCCCCTCCCAGGTTTTCAGAGAGCATTCCTTGGAGTCTCTCACTGACTGACAAATGCTTTCCTCTGAACCCCAAGGCCTTCTTCCTTTAAATCCTGCTTCAGAAAATTTTTTTCTTCTTTTTTTTTCTATCAGCTGTTACTCTTTTTCCCTTTTTTATTATTAGATATTTTCTTTATTTACATTTCAAATTTTATCCCCTTTCCTCATTTCCCCTCTGAAAACCCACTATCCCATCCCCCCTCCCCCTACTCACTAACCCACCCACTCCTGCTTCCCTGTCCTGGCATTTCCCTACACTGGGGCATCAAGCCTTCACAAGACCAAGGGCCTCTCCTCTCATTGATGTCCCACAAGGCTACATATGCAGCTGAAACCTTCAGTCCCTCCTTGTGCACTCTTTGGTTGGTGGCTTAGTCCCTGGGAGCTCTGTGGATACTTGTTGTTTCATATTGTTGTTCCTCCTATGGGGCTGCAAACCTCTTCAGCTTCTTGGGTCCTTTCTCTAGCTCCTCCATTGGGGACCCTGTGCTCAGTCAAATGGATGACTGTGAGCATCCACTTCTGTGCTTGTTGGGCACTGGCAGAGCCTCTCAGGAGACAGGTATATCAGGCTCCTGTCAACAATCACTTGTTGGTATCCACAATAGTGTCTGGGTTTGGTGGTTGCATATGGGACAGTCATTGAATGGCCTTTTCTTTAGTTTCTACTCCAAACTTTGTCTCTGTATCTCCTTCCATGGGTATTTTGGTCCCCCTTCTAAGACAAAGTATCCACACTGTCTTCCTTCTTCTTGAGCTTCATGTGGTTTGTGAATTGTATCTTGGGTATTCTGAACCTGAGTGAGGCAATCCAATCACAAAAGAACAAACATGGTATGCACTCACCGATAAGTAGATATTAGCCCAGAAGTTCGGAATACCCATAACAATTTCTAAAGCTGGGCAGGTGGCTTGATTGGTAAGTTGCTTGCCTCATAAGCATGAGGGCATGAATTTTCAGGCCCTGTGTCTGTATAAAAGACAAGACACGGAACACATCTGTAATTCCCAGGTTAAAAGATGGAAGCAGAAACAGAGTTCCCCTAGAAAATGGCAGACAGCTATCCTGGCCTACATGGTAAAATTCTGGGCCACTGAGACCCTGTCTCAAGTAAAAGGTGGAAGGTACCAGGCTACAGAAACCTGCAGTTCTTTTCTCACCTCTACATGCATGCCACATATGCACACATGCACTCCACACATGAATATATACACACAAACACCCATGAAGGAAAACAAGATAGAGTTGTTAATCCAGGATTCATCATTCCTCCTTACAAAGGCAACTAGGACTCAGCCATCATTAAAATCTCCAAATATCCCACATATTTAGTAGCTCTCGGTGTTGGATACCTACCTAGTAATTCAGGATTGTGAGCTTTGGTATCTCTGATGGTAGGTATGTGTATATATGTATTGAGAGAGAGAAAACAAAACAAAACAAAACAAAACAAAACCCACTCCCGCCTTGGTGTTTCTTAGACTATGATGGAGAAGCAATTGTTATGTGATTCTGGGCCTCATGTACCCAGGCAAAACTGATGCCACTGCTATATATGCAGCTAGAGACACAATCTCTGGGGGTTCTGGTTATTTCATATTGTTGTTCCACCTATAGGGTTGCAGACCCCTTCAGCTCCTTGGGTACTTTCTCTAGCTCCTCCATTGGGGGCCCTGTGTTCCATCCAATAGATGACTGTGAACATTGAGATTCCACCTCACACCAATCAGAATGGCTAGGATTCAGCTTTGATTCTTACTAAGAACTCATTCCTTGGTCTTCTTGTGCTGAGATGGGGTGGAGATTGCCCTTACCCTGAATTACCTTCATCTAGACAATGATACTCCTATTATAGAAGCATGAAGAGCCTCATGCCTCCTCTCGCCTTCCCACTCCCCAGGGTCAGTAGCTAGGAAAATGCCAGGTTTGCCGTGCTGCATTTATAATTGCTATTCCAATTCATTTTAGCTGGTCAGGGTAGCTTATTAGACTTTCTGTAATATCACTGTTTAAAATATGAGTCCTCCCCTGCCCCCATATGCATTTTTAACATCTCTCAATACTGGGTGTCTTCCAAACGCTGTGGGCCAGGCAGCATGCTTAAAATGGCTGTGATTTCCTGGGCATTAGGAAGATTGTTCTTGGTGGTAGTATGTTGAATAACTTTAATTTCTAGGAGCTTTAGTCAACAAAGCATTCAAAGACCATTTGCGACAGGAATATGAGTCCTGGCAGTGGCCTGAATATATCCAGATGACATCTGATAAAAAATCAAGAAATTGCCTGCGTGAGAACTTACAGAGCGACGAATGTCAGCAGCTTGGAAAGAAAACAGCAGAGTGGAGAACAGAACTCTGTTTCCCAGCAATGCCAGCAGCATCCGCCGTAGTCAACGCCTATGCTGTTGGAAGGACACAGACACTGAAAATGCCAAACTGAGGCAGAGAGAAGATTCTGATCCTGTCTGAACATTCCTCTGCTGCAAGCTCAAAGGGTACATGGTTAATGAATGCTAATGCTTCCATTAAGTACCTAAAAGAACTTCCAATATATAGAATATAAAACACATGGGGTGAAGATTTTATCATTGTTTACTGAGTGATTTTTGTTTTTCCTAGTGGCACAGAAAAGTAAGATTTATCTTACGCTCAAATAGCACCTGAAATTAGAAGAACAGGGAGTTACACCCTGATCCCAGCTTCTTCACTTGCAACTTACCCAGACCAAAAATATAAAAGAACCCAGGATTGTCCTCCACATTTCCTAATCCATACCAGAGTGATTTGCCAAATGTCAAGTCATCAGGGGTGAACACTTTGTGTTTCTTTGACTCCTGCTGGGTGCCCTAGTATGTAATGACGCTCATCTAGCTCTTGCTTTGCAAATAAAAGACGGGATGAACCCCACTGTGGTCATCTAAGCACTCAAAACACACCATCATTGCTTTCTAATGAGTGAGTCCTTGACTCAGCTGTGGAGCAAGGTGAACTTTTGTAAATAGAATGTGGTCCAAATGCATATGGAGAGGCGGATAGGCACATCCTTCATGGCTGGAACCCTGCTTTCTGCAATATGAATAATGAGGATGGAGAAGGAAGGACAGATACTCTCTGTCCAGTCCAACTAAATGGAATTATCATAATGAAAGGAAATGAGCATTATTGCGGAGCAATACTATCCCCACAAAAATGGAAAAGAACATTTTTGCTTTAAATTGTTCATGGAATCTCTAAATAACGACAGAACGTACAACCCCAGCTCCAGAGAGATTCACACCAGTACCCAAGACACTCTCTGCAGTTTTTCAGGAGTCTCATCTGTGGAGGAAATATGCCACTGTGGCCCAAGGCAATGTCACCACTCATGGGAAAGGAACGCACAAGGCTTAGGTCAAGGGAGTTGAGTGTGCAGAACACCCACAGGCATAAGAGGCTTCTTCAAACAGAAGCACAAGGATAACTGTGAGTGAAAGTATGCAAATTACCTTGAAAATTAGATGAGAAAGTCTTTGAGAACCACAAGAAGCCCTTGATAGACCCATAGCTCTGATGCCTCTCATTTACATGCCAATTAATTAGCTAAACTTTCTAAGAAATAGAAAAAAAAAATTGTAGCAGTACATAGGCCCCAGGTTCCTAAGAGTTGATGGATGAACCAGCGTTATACAAAGAACAATTTGGGCCTCAAGTTTTTCATTTGTAAAAAGCAAAGTCCCTTTTATGGGAAAGCAGAAAAAAACACGATTGGGCAGATCACTACCATGAGGGAGAGCGTGTCTAATGCAAGGCTGACTATGAGCAGAAAATAGTGTACTTGCCTCATTCACTTGATCAGATTTGAAAACTTACTGTCCTATGCTGGAGTAGCCGTGGTTTGGTCTTTACCCTCTGGTCACACCTCCCTTCCCAGGTGCCTCGGGGCATCCCTGGAGTGAGGCTAAGATGCTGATAAGGGTAAGGGAATGAGAAACCAAGGGAAGAGGAGGAAGAACCCAGAAGGAGGGATTCCATAGTCTACAGGAGGTGATGCCCAAAGAGGCTGCATAACTAGGTAGCAATGTAGAATCAGCCCAAACCATTGTCCCACTGATTCAGAATTAGGAGATCCATGAGCAGAGAGCCTCGGGGAAGAGTCTGGTAGCAGCACATGCATTTTTCAGTGCTTTGAATCACTAAACAAAATAATCAGAATCACAACCCCTGTCTTTCTTCTGTTTCAGCTATACATTACACAATGGACTAGCTCATTCACATCATCAAGTAGTATTGTCTTCATATTTAAGACATCTGGGCAGATTACACAGTGCTATAGATCCAACTAGTTATAGGTTTTTCCTTCTCTCAAGAAATTTATTTTAGTCAATCAAAATAAATTATAAGGCTTGCATATATCACACTAATAGAGCAATTGCCTACTATATATAAGGCCCTCAGTTGGACTCCCATAATCACAGATATTTGCATGTATACACATTAACACACACACACACACACACACACACACACACACACACACACACCCCACTAGAAATGCACATGTTCCAAAAGGAAGGAATACAGGTAGCCCAGGAAAGTACATGGAGCTTACTTAAGTCCTGAGTGTATAAATGGTTGGGTAGCAATTGAAGGTTTATACAAAAGTACTGGTTTCTGTAGAAAGTAGCAGCAAATATCTTTGAAACATGGGTGAGTATGAAGGAAAAGGTAGAAAGAAGAATAAGAGAAAGATAGAAAACCAAGCTCTTTGATTTTTTTTTCTGGGTGATAGACTGTTACAAACCTTCTGTATGATAAATCACTTAATCCACTCAAGCTGTAAGTAGTTACAATTAGGCTCACTTTATAAATGAACAAATTAAGACTCAGAAAAATTACTAATATGGCTAAAATCATATAAGCAGTAAATGTTAGAATAACACTGTGAACACAGGCCTGCTCAGCTTGGGCCTTCAGTGTATAGCAGGAAGCTGGGCAGGGGCCTAAAGAATATCTGGCAAGGGAGTGGAAAAAAGGACAGAAGCTGGCCTCATGAATAAGATCCTGAAGTTGGTGATGCCATTAATATATGGTGATGCCACTAATATAGTGGACAAAGGTAGTGGCTGTCTCTGCAAGACCAGACTCTGTCAGAGAGTGACAAATGCCTTGAGACTCTGATTACCTGAGTGGACCTGAGAGATGAGGTAAGGGAGGGAGACTCCATGTGAAAATCATAGCGTCTGCTGTCTTAGGGTTTCTATTGCTGCGATAAAAACCCATGACCAAAATCAAGTTGGTGGGGAGAGGGCTTATTTCATCCTGCAGATTGTAATCTATCATCCAGGAAACTTGGGACAGGAATCAAGACAAGAACCTGGAGGCAGTAGCTGATACAGAGGCCCTAGAAGTGTGCTGCTTACGGGCTTGCTCAGCTTGATTTCTTGAACCATCCAGAGGGCTACCCGACCCACAGCTGGCACTACCCCTGTGGAAAAAGCCCAGACACATCAATCATCAATCAAGAAAATGCACCACAGGCTTGCTAACAGCCCAATTTGGCGGGACATTTTCTCAACTGAGTTTTGCTCTTCCAAAATGACTATAGCCTGTGTCAAGTTCATAAGAAAAGTGATCCAGTACATCTGCATGCTTTATTTTTGCACACCAAAGCTGCTTTTAATCTTTTTCAATCTACCTTTTCCAAACTACACAGGTAAATACCACAAGCAACTCCCACAGAGCCTTGTGGCTGGCAATGGTCAGGGCCATGGGAAGTAAGAGCTACAGAAGCTCAGACCTCTCTCTCTCTCTCTCTCTCTCTCTCTCTATCTATCTCTCTCTCTCTCTCTCTCTCCCTCTGTTCTCTTTGTTCACAGTCTTGCAAGAATATACTCTTTCCAGTGTGTGCAGGGCTTGGGTCACTGTCATCTTTCCAATAGTTTAGCCACTTGGCACATGAAGAAATGGAAGCAGGTGTCACATGACACAGGGGACTCAATTAGGACACAGGAAGGGATCACAGGTGGTCTACCTCTCCAGAGACTGGGGCAGTGGGATACACATCACAGAGAGAAGCAGAGGTCTAGATAGCTGCTCTATTCAAATCTTCAACACTCTCCTGTGAAAAGGAGGCACTAGCCTGTGCATCTTTTCATCTCCACAAAGGCACAGAGACCCAAGGACCTGTGTGAAAGAGAGACTTCAATTCAATTTAAGAAATATTTTAATGTTCTTTGCCTAGAGAGGAAATGTGATTTAGAGGAAAGCAGAGAAACAAAATTATTAGTCACAATCATATAACCAAAAGGGAACTCTGCCAAGTATTTCGGCTTATTTCTTTCTGGCATTTTCAATGAGTATGTATGATCAAATATTTGAAATCATACTGCATATAAAATTTTGCATGCCATTTCTAACTTAACACCACATATCTTAGGAGCATTTTTCTGCTCATTAAAAGCTCTTCATAAACATAATTTAATGGTTGCATAATATCCAATTGTACGGCTGCTTTGTGATTTATTTAAATGATCCCCTATTTGGGGGCATTCGTATTGTACATATCTTTGTCTGTTATAAAAGTATGCTTCAATGAAATCGCTTATCATGAATCTTGATTGTACCAGTTTTAGAGTATGATAGACTAGATTTCTAGAGTTAAATTACTTATTAAAAAGTGTGATTATTAGTAAGACATTGCTGGGTGTTGTCAGCTCCTGGATGAATAGTAGTTTCTGCAGCCTCAATCTCTTTTCAGCACCTAAGACGCCAGTGCTTCTGTTCTGATTTCCACTCATTCTGACTTCTTTGTAATCTGTTTTGCCTTTTCTCTTCAAATTCACCTTTATCACTCTTTGTCACCTCTTATCACTGTGACCAGATACAGGGCAGAAGTGATGCATGTTTCTGGGCTCACAATTCAGCAGGATGTAGGCTATCATGGTGTAGTCGTTATAGAGACCAGTACAGCTCCATCCAGAGTGTTGGGAACATGAGGAAGTAGTTCTCACAACTTCAGAGATTAGGAAACAGAATGACAACATGCCAGAAGCAAGGTAGGGCTAAAATCCTGACAGGCTCACCCCAGTGATGCACCTACATACCAGCCAGGCACTACAACCCTTCTCAATATTGCCTGCCCAGCGAATATTCTACACCAGCAAGGCCTTGTGATCTCTCCTAATTTTGCCACTAAGTAGCAAAATATATGAGTTGAAGAGGGACCTTTTGGACCCAACTAAAGCAAATCTGCCCTAACCCTTATCCCACAAGCAAAGCTCACTACATCTAACTTCAGGCACTCCCAACTAACAGTCCCAGGGATGCCCATGTGTCATAAAGGCCAAAGCCCCTTCCCAGACTCAAAGCTTACCTTATCTGTAAACCCTGTAGAATCAGAGAAGTTGCACACTGGAAGACACAATGTAGAGTAAACACTTCCATTCTAAAAAGTCCAGCTGAATAAACAGAATCTGCGCGTGTGCTAACATAAGCCCCGGTACACTTGGCTATGGAAGGTCCCTCTAGTCCTGCTGCCTGAAATACTTCTCTCTTGGACCAGCTCCACATAGTGTCTGCAGCTTTTCTTATCCAGTATTTCCAGGGCTCTAAGATCCTGGTCTTTATTACAACTGAGGCTTCCTCTTCACAGTTCCCTGCATCAGCCACTCTGTCCCCATCTTTAGGAAGCACAGCCCTATCATATATGCCAAGCCTCCTTGCCTTATTTCTTTGCTCTCTTTTTCGTTAGCTTGGTTCTTTCCCCACTGTTTGGGATCAAGCCCGTGGATTTGACAGCTCGGGTATTTATGAAAATAATTTGGAAGTTTAGAGGTCCATGAAAATTATAGCTTTCTCTTGTTGAGGGAAGGAATCCACCATTACCACTGGAAACCTTATTTGGAGTAACATCTCTCTCCAGAATCAGTGTGCTCCCAGTTAACTCATTTCTGCAGGTAGAATTGAATGAGATCCCAGCGTGTCTTAGGCATTTCTTCATGTGAAACAAAGAAAGAACAAAATAGTGGATACTTTTTTCATCCAGTAAGACTTGGAGTGCAGGTGTTGCAGGAGTAAGACTATGGATAAATTGAAGCACCTCTCAGGATTCTAAGGAGGTTTTTAACTTCTCTTAATTTATCACTTTCTCTCTTCATGGGAATATTTTTCAAGTCTGGAAATTCTTCCTTATTACAGATGTCCTGTCTCCTCCTGGCTCCTGGCCCCTAGAGGTTTTGTGAACAGTGACTCTCACTATCTCTACTTTATGACATCTAGTCCTGTTTGCCACACAGACATGGTTGCCAGATCTAACAGCAGCAGCAGTGAAAGTATAGTATGCCCAGTCTAAACTGCAAATGAACAGTGCATTTGTTGGTAATATGAGCATGCCCATTATTGCAACTATACTTCATGAGTTATGCCTAATTTATCCAAAGTTTGAGTTTAGCTGGGTGTCTTGTATTTTCCTGGATGCCTGTCTTAAAGAGGATTCTAGACACAGAGAGATATACAGTAATATCAAATATAGGCCAAGAGAATGTCTTCTACTTGTCCATTCCCAAGGTTCTTGGGTAGCATCCTTAGGGGAAAAGGTCCTTCCTCTGGTCCCCAAGCTACCAGGGAAGTAGCTCTGACATTTTCCTTTCCTTCATCCCTAAGGGATGGCAAAGGCTGTTTGCTCTTGCTAGTCCCTGGGTAGGTCATCATACATTCCAAGAGTCCTACCTAAGCTATAAATCACTTTTCTAAATTTTTCATCAGTTACAGGCACGTGCTGCCTAACATTTCAGCCATGGTGGGCCACAGGCAGGTCAAGAACAGCAGTGGTCATGAAAGATTCTACCACTTATTGATGTCATGTCCATCTTGGCATGTGCGAGTTCACCATGATGTAGTGACTGTGTCAACTGGCAATGTACTTCTTAGAATGTATCCCATTGTTAAGAGACCAACAACTTCGCTCACTTTGAATGAATCCATTACTTTCTCCCAGGGCACATTAACATACATTAACATGTTTGCTGTTTATTCTCCTTGGCTTAGATGTTTCTTCCTGAGAACAGGGATAGTGTCAGTCTTCTCTTCCATGCAGCTCAGTAAGTGCTTAATTGATGGACTTTCTATATCCCATTCATTCACAAATGTTTATCGAGCTCATGGATCTTCATATATGACCCTTGAACTATAGATAACTTAAACAGTGTTGCTGGGCACTTGTTTTGAGTGCAAGTTCTTAGGTTCACTTAGCTGATGGAATTCAAGATCCTGGAGGTAAGCAGCTGTCTGTATCTTCAGAAGTGTCCTGTGGGATTCCCATACCTTTTTGATTTAAGAACAATTACAGAAGGGAGTAGGAATTGAGCAGTGAACAGAGTAACTAGGTCCTCAAACTTGTGAAAATCATCACTGCAACCAGTGACACAGCTACTGTGACAGATGACATGTCAGTGCAGTCTATTCACTTATCCCTGGGGATTGGCTTTGGTCACTGTAGATATCTCTAGAGATACCCAGTAATCCTTTCCAAACCAGACCAGAACATCAACTCAGCTTTTATGTTTACCAAAAATTTCTATTTGGTACCCTGAATTAAGGCTAGTGTTAAACATAAAATTATATAACATATAATATGAATACTAGTATAGATTTGAGGTGTGTTTTATATTACTCATTTTTACCTTTTTTTTTCTAGAAAGAACATTAAGAGGACCTTGTGTTTTATTCTGTTCAGATTTAAGAATTGCTTATCACACCCCAAAGTCACAGTACTGCCGTGTCTAAGTTGCTGCCATGACTCTCCTGAAAACAGTCACATCTGAGGCAGCCACACTCACAGGAGCAATATCTGACTCCCTCAGCAGGGCCTCATGCAGGGTTTGTTGATATGTAGATCCTTATTCAGTGAGTCTATGCTGGAGCCTGGGATTCTGTTTGCTAACATGTTCCCAACTAGTGCTGCTGCTGCTGCTACTACTACTACTACTACTACTACTACTACTACTACTACTACTGCTAGTGGGATGGTGGTTGTCCATGGAGCACCATTTGAGTAGGGAGGCTCTGGTATGATTGCTCATCACCAAACTAAATATGTTAGTTTATTATATGATTCTCTTTTCTCCTTTATATTAAAATTGAGGTGTTATACCATTTTTAAGTTAGATTTTATCCTTTATAAATTTTATTTTACAACAATAAAGGAACAAAAAAATCTATAACCGCAATGTGCAAAATGCTATTGAGTTGAGAATAATTTGTTTAAACTTATCATAACCTTTCTATGTTCTTTGGAGACAGGAAGGTGAAACCAGTCTCTGCCTGGGAAAGGTCTTAGAAAGATAGACTCAATATATATATGGTTCATTTTAAATACATTTTTTAAAGCCACAGAAAGCATTTTTGTGGGCTTTGGGGAGAAAGACATGTCACTTTTTTTGTTTGTTTGTTTGTTTTTGAGCAGATTACAGGTAGTTAAAAGCACTTGATATTCTTCCAGAGGTCCTGAGTTCAGTTTCTAATATTCACACCAGACAGTTTACAACTGCCTGTAACTCCTGGTCCAAGAGATCTATCATCCTCATATATCTTCCACAGGAGCCCATCTCACACAAATAAATAGATAGAATGTTTGTAAAGAGTAAATGGCAGGACTAGTTCTCCCACATTCCTCTGGAGGCCAAGGGGTAAAGACCTAAGGATAGCAGTTTGGGGAGCTGTCTTTCAAGCAGACAAAAAAATGAAGCTTTTATAATCCTGGACAGAAGACAAGAGAGTAAACAAATGGCATCCTATCCTCCGTGTGTGCTGCTCTCTGTTTGCCTACCTTGTGTGTGAGATGTCACTTACTAGATATCTGTCTTAGTTAGGTTTCCATTGCTGTGATAAGACACCATAATCAAAAGCAACTTCACGAAAACAGGCTTCTAGGCATTCCTCAAAGGAAGCCAAGGAACCTAGAGGTAAGAACTGAAGCCGTGGAGGAGTGCTGCTTACTGTCTTGCTCAGCCTGCCTTCTTATAGCACCCAGGACCACCAATCAGCCCAGGGATGCTGGGCCCTTCTACATCAGTTATCCATCAAGAAAATGCAGCACAGGACTGCCCACAGACCATTGTAGCAGGGGCATTTTATTAATTTATGTTTCTTCTTCCAAAATAACTCTGGCTTGTGTCAAGTTGAAATAAGCTAGACAACACAGTGTCTTTTGTTTAAACCCTTGAAGGAATGCCTTTGTTTGTTTGTTTGTTTGTTTGTTTGGGTTTTTGGTTTTCTTTTGGTTTTTGTTTGTTTGTTTTATGACCTTTGAACATAACTGTTCATTAGATGAAAATAATCTTGAGAGATAACAGCACAGAGGTAGCTTATTATAGTAGGTGAACTGAACTTATCCCAGGAGAGAGGACCACGAGAGAATGAAGGGCAGCTCAAACTCAAATCTGAAGGACCACACACTTGAGACTGATTATGACAGGAAAGTGTGGTCAGCAGCGAGCAAGAGGACCAGTGGATTCTCACCACTGACAACTGATGCGGTGAGCAGGAGCCTGTGTGTTGCCCTCGCTCTGGACGACATAGTGCAACACTTACGTTACTTTCATCCTCACTACTGTCTACAGTGCTTCCCCAGGCTCCAAACTCACCAAAGCCCTCACGAACAGGAATTGTTTTCATGCAAAAAATCAATTAATATGCATGAAATGGATTTAGTGTTTGAATTGTATCCCCCCAAAACACATTTTAGAACTCACAAAGCAGTATGAATATAAATTCTTCTTTCTTTCACGTGGGGAAATTCCCTTCTTTATTAAAAAAAAAATGAAAAGAAAAAAATGTGCATAGGAGACATACTCAGAATTTACTAATATGTAGGTAGGATGCTTTTGCTTTGTGGGTTATAAGCATAAAAGGAGTGAATGGCTGCAGTGATTCCACGGCCCGGGACCCAGAGTGGGTGGTGGGTCCATGTGAGCTGGAGGGATTTTTTTTTCCCTCCATATCTCTCTTAAGGCTGAAGTGTGGAGGGATGATAGATGGGCAAAGAAAGCAGCAATCTAATTTCTAGGGAGAGTGCCCAAGGCAAAGACTTTGAGATACATTGATCTGGTTTATTCTGAACAGAAATGACTTAACAGTCATTGAAATTACAACAAATAAACAAAAGACACTTTTAGAGAAGATCTTTATCTTTGACATATACTCTGGCTTGAATAAATGTCCTTAAAAGCTCTGGCAGTAAAAGTTTGCTCCTCAGCCTGTGGCACCATTGAGAGGTAGTAAGGCTTAAGGAATAGATGTTGGTGAGGGGGTGGTCTTTGAGGTCAATGGGGTAATTTCTTTGAAGGGGATGTTCATACCCTTTCACTTTCTCTTCTTTCCTTTTGTTGTCAAGTCAACAGTCCATTCTACTAAACAACTCAGTTCATTCTGACACCACACTACAACCTGCTTCACCTCTGCTTTTTGGTCTTCTTTTCTCACTGTAGTGTTCCTTCCAAAGCTGTGGGCTCCACGTAAACTTGGTCAGAGGCCATAGTTAATTTGTCCCATTTGCTAGGGTTTAAATGATGTAATTTTTGGAAATAGAGTATTTTAGTATGACTAGGCTGCTCATTTCTGCTGATAGTTCAAAAGCTTTACCACTTGTCCACTGTGGAAGATACTCTATGGATAGTCAATCACCTCGCTCCCTCCTGTTAGTCAATCACCTCACTCACAGGTCCTGTGCTCACCCAGCCAGCACCGTTATACTGCGCTGCTTTGATAAGTTAATATTTTTCCTATACCCAGAGGAAAGAATTGTAAACCATGGAATGATAGATGACCTATTGGTTGTTTGTTGTTGTTGTTGTTGTTACTTTGTTTTGTTTTTGTTTTTCAAGACAGGGTGTCTTTGTGCAGCTTTGGCTGCCCTCTGAAGACCAGGCTGGCTTGAAACTCAGAGATCCACCTGTCTCTGCCTCCCAAGTGCTGGGATTAAAGGCATGTACACCACAGCCCAGCTAACAGGTGACATTTCATGGAAAACCACCACACTTGGGCCTCTTTCTCTGTAAAAGTAAAAACTGTTCCTATATGTGTTCTAGCAAATGGGAACCCCACTATAATCTGCATCTTTGAATGCACGACCTTGACTTGCAAGTCTATGTTTCTTGCTATTCCAAAGGAAGTCAGGGAGCCCAAATTAAGGTAGTTTTGGCTCAAATACCAGGTGGTCAACCCATTTACAAACAATGAGTAGATATCATGAAATAAAAGAATACTATTTGACCCATTCTCTGCCACAGAAAAAGTTAGGCTTTCTGAAAATAGGGAATGTTCTCCAATGCAATATCACTCTCTAACTTGTCTTGCAATTTGAATTCTGATGACCTAAAAGTGTGATTTTATACTGTGGTGCAGTATAGGAAGTATGGGTTAACAATGGATTTCTTTTTAAGTACAATTGGTCTAAACCTTAGCTTGTAATCTGAAGTGGTATTTTCTAAATTTGAGGTAAAAAAAAAAAGCTGTGAAATTGAAAAATGAAAGATTGTAAACGTATTTGCCTTTAATTCCTTTGTCATCTACAAACTTCTGCTTAAAGGGAGGGTAAGAAAGTAATTGTGATGTTTCATTAGGAATTTTAGTGGCAATTCTTCTCTTCAAACTTATTCATTTGAATTAAGATTATGGCGAGCACACCACGTCTTAATGTTGAGATGTGGCAGTTATCTCTCTAGAAGAACGAGCTCACCCAGGCACACTCCCATTACATATCTCTTTGTATGTTGGCTTTATATTGTGCTTTCCCATCTCTCAAATCTCTTTTAGTGGGAGGAGGGGGATCTATTATATGAAAGTATACATTCTAACTTCTTGTAAGATGAGGAGAAAGAATGTGAGGGAGGGAAGGAGCGGAGAAAAGGAAACAAAAATTTGAGTTTCTATGAAATGGGAGAATTCTGTTACATGTGACTAACTTAATTCTTAACTTGTTTAACTACCATGTGAAGTAAATGCTGCCTTAGCTGGAAAAGCTTTTCCCTTTAACACAGTCTATATTTAGAAGAGCTGAAATTCAATTCCCGAGTCATATGGATTTCAAACTCTCAACCTTACACTTTGAAGGCTACCTATGGGCTGTTCTTAGGCTGGGAAAGGAGCAAATTCACACAGCAGATTTTGACTCAAGGACACTCAAAGCCCAGTTTCCATAGCTAAATCAATGCTTCTGAAGGTTGAAAACCAAATGTGTGACTCGCACAAACCAACTGTTAGATCTTGCCATAACTCTATAAAAGTTAAAATATTGCATTGGCTAAGATATAGGTATGTAGGACTAATGAAGAGAGGGTCTAGAACTTAAGGGCACTTGCTGCACCCTTCCTAAGGCCTAGGGAACAGAGAAATTAGTGCATCCCCCAATAAAATATATCTAAGTTCAAAGAAAGAAAAAGCACTTGCTGCTTTTGCTAAGGTCCTGGGTTCAACTCCTCACACCCATAAGGCAGCTCACAATTATCCTTAACTGCAATTCCAAGGTACCCAAAGTTGTCATTGGACTTTTTGGACACTGTACCAATGTGGTGATCATACATATATACATGTAAGCAAGACACTCAAACACACAAAACAAAAAATAAAATTAAATCTTTTAAAACTGGAACGATACAGTGGCCAATTACAGATATCATGCCTTGAAACTGAATGTTGGGCATTACAGAACACTAAAGGCATAGATTATTAGTTTCCATAATGACAGTGTAACATGCGAAAATCCACCTCATACATTAAACACAAGCCAATTTTGACTTAATTTTGTAAAATAAGCATCACAAATAGAAACAAGTCAAATTCCCTTAAATAGAAAAAATTATATTGTAGAACATACAAATATCATTCTAAAGTTACAAAAATACTATATATGTATGCACAGATAACATATGTGAGAGAGAAATTAGAGAAAATGGACTAGATCACACTCTACTGTATCAATTAGAGAACACTCAAAAGTTAATGTGGGATGAAATTGAAGGACACAGTATGATAGCAGTTATATTAATTTAAACAGCGATATTTTATCTCATAGGCAGATATGGGGCATCTAATGTAGGAACTTGGTTAAGAAGGCATACAAGCTCTCAGGTCTCCTCATAGGAAGAGGCAGCAGAGAGAAAGCAGAGAGTAGCAACCTGAAGTGGGCTTTGGCTAGAGGAGTATGTTTTTTGCTTGTAATCTGAAGTAAATATAATAAAACTTCAATATCTGTTAAGGCCAGATGATGTATATGAAACTGTTATTTTTTTAATCTGTACTTTTGAATATTTGAAATTTACTTAATATTTGAAAAAGGACTGCTCCTTAGGCTTGATATTCTTCTTTTTTGAGAGACTGGCCTCAAATTTATAATCTTCCTGCCTTAGTTAGAGTGCAGGAAGTGACAGATCATTACAAAATGGATTAAATCCTGGACACAAATTCCTTACATACATTACATTTAATGAAAGGTCTCTGGAGTCAATTCAAAGACAAAGGGGACTCCATAAACCAGCGTTGCAGAAACACAGTGATCACTGCTACAATAGGCATGGGGCACAACTGCACCATGCAACCTATCAAACCAGCTCCAAGGAGAAGGAAAGTAAGGATGACTCCTCCACATCAGGCTCCAGGGGACAATTGTCCCGACTACAGCCACACAACATCCTACATGCCCTCCTGTGCTGCCTTCTTTAGAGGAATATCTAGAACTGAGGTTCTGCTACTGCTGTGGTGTTCACCACCTGGGCAGAACCATTATAACATAGGACATTTACTCTAAGTGCACGGAAAGTGATGGGACGCTATTGCAGAATGCCAGGGACCACTACAGAATACCTCTTGCTGTTTAGCAGTCCACACACATGTACAACTCTTCTTCCCAGCACATGTTCCCAAGCCAAAATGTCCCCCAAGATATGCCCTAAGGCAGGGGAACAGGGATCCCAGTTTGTGTGTCCACCCATTTTCCTAGTACAGGTCCTTGTACCTGCCTGTCATAGCCTGCATAAGCAGATTTCTGAGCACAGCAGAATTCCCACAAGAAGCAGCATCATGTCCAGGGAAAATGACAGCTCACTACAAGATAGATTGAGGCCTGAACACACCTAGATATAAATTCCTTAAATAACAAAATATTCAAGCTTTAATTTAAGGAAAGATCTCCAGAATCAACTCAAGGACAAAGAGAACCATGTGAACTGGCTTTTCAGGAACTGACACGTACAGAAATCAGCTTCTCCAGGCAAAGACCTACTGATGTCATGGGATCAAGGTCTTTCAGGCAGAACTCACCCAGAAGAGAAACCTGTGGCCCATGGAGACGAGTAATAACCACAGACACCTGAACAGACAAACCCTAAAACTCCCCTCATGCCAGTCACCTAATCAGTGAACAACTACTCTCCTCTCCCTCCTATAAACTCCTTGACTACCAACTAGATGGTGGAGCTGAGCTTTAAAGCAGCTTCACAGACATGCGTGTTCTTTAGTGGTAGAAGCTCATAGCTTGGGCTCCCTTCCTAGCGCATCATCCCTGGGACTTTGTATTTTGGTTATAGTGTGCTGAATGAGAAATCCAAATATTTTCTCTAAGAAGAAGGAAGCACATTAGATTAATAATAATGACAAGTGTCGTCACATACTATAAAACCTTTTTCAGAATGCAGAGAAACACAGAGCCAGCCATGCTGGTGCACCATGGCCCACTGTGAGGGCATCTATCTTCACTCTTCTTTGTCCTGCTGACCTTTACACTTTGATTTCCTCCTCAATCTCAGGACCCCTCAGATGTTCTGCCTCAGCCTAAGCCTCTGCTATAAATGTTATAGCTTCTCTAATCACCAATGGAAGAGACTGAGGACTTCACATAAATTACAATGGCTGCCCTCCTCAGCAAAGAAATGTCCTTAGCTACACATTGTTGGGTATATATCAATGGATACGTGAGTAAATAGATTGGCATTCCTATCAAAAGCATAAACCGAGGCTCAGATACCTTTCTCAGAAATTCAGTGCCTAAGTGGTGCTGTGGTGAAGGCAGCAAAGGTTGTGTGGTCACACCAAGAAGAAGCGATCTTTGAGAAGCTGATGAGACCTTGGTGGTGGTACAGAGAAGGCAATGCTGGTGAGGGGCAGGTCTGCACAGGTGGAAGAAGAGCCAGCCTTTGGCCAGGGATGCTCTGGAAAACTGTTAATGCAGGATGTGGGAAGTCAGGAGGACTTTAACCCAGACTGAAAACAAACAGATAGCTACTGCCTTGGGGACAAACAACTCTTGTGGCAAGATGCTTCTGTAACAGACTGTTATTCTGAGGATCCAAGGTGATGGGCTATGAATTGATTAGGAAAAGGAAGAACCAAGGACTCAAAGGGAAAGACAAGTCGGAGAGGGAAGATGGAGCTAGTTTCTTATGGCTTAGGGCAATGACTGGAGACACCTCAGTGCCAGTCCATTGGTTTGGAACAGGACACTGTGAAAGCTGGCAGTTGACAATATGTTGACAATAATATTCCTGGAAACCTTCAGATTATCTGACTGTTGGGTATCTATAGCCTTGAGGGGAAGGGACTGCCAGTGTTAGAGGTTTATTCTTTAAATGTTTATCATGTATAAATTCAAAGTTGAGCAGGAAACTGACCCACAGTTTAAGGAACAAAGAGCCAATGCAAGACAAAAGCAAAAAGGCTTCCTTTTAGTTACCCACTGGGTGTCTGCAAGAACCAGCAAAGAGTGGGGTACTTACAGCAATAGCAGGTCTAAGACAAATGTGAGCTGTTGGAACCATTGGTATCAATTACACTTATGAAGGCTGATGATACAGTTGCACCCTATTAAGTTAACAAAACAGGAAAATATCAGCATGTCAAATGTGGGATTAGACCATAACTACAATCTAAACATTGGAAAGCGTTTGAATGATGGTATTAGGTTTTTCCATGAGCACAGAGTTTGTCTAGTCTTGGGTTCATGGCAACCCAAGCAGTATCATAAAATGACTCATAATGATATACTCCTATATCCATAGTTCAATGCCCCCTCAACCATTATAAGACATTCTGCTGTACCTATAGATCAGCGCCCCACTCAGCTCTCATCATAGAAGCTTCTTCCTGCAGTAGGTGGGAGGTAATATGAGATCCACAACTGGAAAATGTGCAGACCAAGGGACTACGGCGCACTCAAGTCTTAAATGTGATGTCTCTGTTAACCCTGTGCCCCCAGGGCTCATCTATCTATGCAGAAGAGGAGGCAGAAAGATTGTAGGAGTCAGACATTATGCGTAACACCAGAGAAACAGTGTCCTCCAGACACAGCAAGGCTGACAACTATATGAACTCACAGAGACCATGGCATCACACACTTTGCAGAGTGGTTCCCTGAACTTAGGCAAAGGTTAGCATTTCTAAGCTAATCACAAATAATGGCAGAATGGAAACAGATGACATGCTGCACACATGGATGCTTAGATGAAGGATCACAGAGCTTCTATGCCAGGTTGGAGTGTCGCCTCCAGGAGCTACCATGAGTGCCTCTATGAATTCAGTCCACATGAAGATCCTTGCCATGTTGAAGAGTTCAAGCATGTCATGCATTGTCTGCAGGGAAACAGGAGGAGGACCAAGTATTCACTTTGCGATATCACGCATTCCATTGTAGCGTTAAGATTATGCCATTTTCTAAACACACCGCCTTGGGTAAGCGCTTGACATTTGCTACCTCATTTCCTTCCCTAGGAAATAGAAAAAGCAATAGTACTACCTCCTGGGGCTGTTGTGAGGACAGTTAGTATCTATAAAAGTGTTTAGAACAGCGCTAAAAACACTACCCACTCAGTCACCACGGTCACCACAATCACTGAGACTTTCACTGCAAATGAAGCCACTAATGCTTCTCAGCTTTGTTCACTCTGCACTCCTGGATACCAGGAGTGGAAATGTATGCCCTGGGGACAGGAATGGGAATGAGGAGTAGCTGAAAGGGATCTCCCTGACCCTGGACAGCAGGCTGCGGTCCAGGGAAAAGCTCCAAGCCTAGTGGGAACCTGGCAAGTTGGGCACAAAAGGATGCCAGAACTCGCCTCCAGAGGAGGAGCATGGAAAAGGGTTACTGTGTGTGGAAGACTGCCACCTGGAATGGGCATGGGCACCCAGGAGTCACCTTCACATGCCACATATGAGCTGTACAGGTTACAGGACCAATGGCAAGCTTCAGTAGATGATGTTCATGCTTGCTTTTCTCTATTTTCTGCTTTTACACGAAATGAGATAAGCTTTGTCCTCGAAAAGCTCATGCAGGCTCAGTTGTAGGCTAAAATTTAAGGTTACTGAAAAATACATCGGATAAAGTGCCTGTTCTGGCAACAGACAGATGGAGAAGGGGTGAGCCTAATGCTTACTGCTTCCTAATGAATGACTTTTTAAGTTGTGAGAATTATTTGCAATCACTGGCTTAGTATTCAACATATGGGGATTATCATAAATGCTAGCCATTATCACTATTATTATTAAGATGGCCTGCTGCTGTGGTGGCTGCTGTAGCTGCAAGGAGGTTGGATGAGATGATGGTGAACATAACAGCAGAGGCTAGGCAGAGAGGAAGAGGATAACAGCATCCCTGGTTTTAGAGGTAAAAGTTTAATAGATTCTGTTTCTAATCAAGTAAGATGAATCTCCAAAAGGGAGGAGTCTACTTACTTGGAAATGGAACACAACTAGTTCATTTTGTACAAGCCTCTCCCAGGCACACGAATCCTCTAACTCTAAATTAGTTTGTGGGGCCCATGTCTTCCCACAACTGTTTAAAATCCTGCCTCACTACAATAGGAGAAAAGGCTACAGTCAGAGCATTCAGTCAGGTATAGAATAACATTCAAAGGTAAAAGGGGTACGTGTAGGTGCTGGGGTTGGAGGGCTACCGCCGCACACCTTTCACAGGCACACAGCCTCTGACAATTCACCAAAGCTAAATGTTCCATCTCTAGAACCTGACTTGTTCTTTACTATTTTTATTGTGGTGCAGCTTTAAAAAAAAATTGCCAATTAAGTTAAACTAAACTGTCGCACAATGAGCTCCTATAATTACCAGCAATGGTTTATGATGGGTTCGAGCAAACAGAGGGTTTGATTTTTTTTTTTCTGCCAGAGCTGTAGTTTCTTTTTGTAGAAACAATTATCATGGCAGTGCTTCCCAGCAAAGGGAAAGCATAGCCTGAAGCCACTGCATTTTTCATTTTCAGTTGAGCAGTTTTAGAGTTCTTGCTTTTCCTGGTGACTGTTCAGTGGGAGGAAGAGACAACCAAAGGCTCTGGGCAAAGCGTGGCTCTCACAAAGCAGGCAGCGAGGCCACCAGCAGCTGGATAAAAGAATCTTTCCCTGTGTTGGTAGCCCCAGCTCCTGAGCTGGCTGTGCACTTTTGTCCCCAGGATAAAGGAATGACAGACAGGGTTGTGATCTCATATTTCATCTTCACTCAAGCAGTCTCTGTGCCAACAGATGTCATGCAGGAAAGATACACATCAAAACTTTGAGTAGTCATATTGCCAGTACCTGGCACTCTGCCTGCAGGAATGCGTCTGCTCCATCATCTCTACTGGTTAAGGGAGTGACTTAAGTCGAGATTTTCTCATGTAAACAATGGAGGTACCAGAAACATTTACCTTGAAGACTTGTTCTAAAGATGAGATAAACTAATCATGGCTTTACTCACTCACTCAACAAATATTCATTGAGTGGTTTTGTGCCATACACAAGGGCTGGGGATGTTACAGTGAATAAAACAAATAGCTTTATCCCTTAACTTAGGGCCGTAGAGGAAAACTGACTAGTGCACTGCTGTGTGTTGGTTACCACATCATACAGGTGAGCTACAGTTTAAATGAATTATTCTATTGCTCCATGCATTTGGGGTTCCATTGTAGTTAGCTATTTCATTGTATATGTTTTATGATTCTTACTTCACATATGGGAAAATTGAAATTTGGAGCCCTCCCATCATCTACACAGAGCCATTGATTGGTATGTTAAAGAATCCCATTTCCTCTTTTCTGTGTTTGTTATCTTGTTGGTTGTGAATTCAGCGTGTGGCCTCATCAGTCTTCCCAGGTGTGTTCTTCCTGCCTCTGCCACTGAAGTGGTGAGGCTGCGGGTGTCCACACCACACCCAGCTAAGCACCGTGTTCCACCTCAGAGCACAGGGCTCTTCCCAGTGAGTGCAAGAGCATTAGCCTCCCAGTCAAGGCATAATGTCTTGTCCCTCCCTCCTCTGGTCTGATCCATTACTATGTAGAAAATAGTCTGATGTTAAGCTTTTCACTGTTACAATTGTGAATAACTGAGTATAGAGAGACATAGCCTTTCACCCTTGGGTATCAGATAAGAACAAGAGACAAAAATGGAGAAAAATGGAATTCACTTTTTTTGTTAAGATTTCAATAGTTAAAGCAACCTGGCTTCAGTATGAACGGCAGTACAAGCTATGAATATTACCATATCCATATAAGATGCTAATTGTTTTGTCTTTGAAATGTACAACGTTAGCTGAACATAGTATAAGAATGTTCCCTAAGGTACTCAAACATTTTTTAAGAGGCAGAGTCCAATCTTCCAGCTTTGAAAACCTAACCAATGGTATGAATCTTGCAAAGAGCTTGATATAACTACAGATTCTTGGGCTTCTTTTCAGAGATTTGGAATATCCGGACCATTTACGATTTAGCACAAAAAGCTATCTTAGGGGTTAGATAAGTTAATAACCCACCTTTATTTAACTAATATTTATTGAGCAGTGGTTTAGCCTAGATGATGATGTGATAATGAACAATACAAAAAGATCCATCAATATTTTTTCTTTTTTCTTTTCTTTTCTTTTCTTTTCTTTCTTTTTATTTATTTATTTATTTACCTATTTATTTATTTATTTATTTATTTATTTATTTATTTATTTTTGGTTTTTTAGAGACAGGGTTTCTCTGTGTAGCCCTGGATGTCCTGGAACTCACTCTGTAGACCAGGCTGGCCTCAAACTCAGAAATCTGCCTGCCTCTGACTCCTAAGTGATGGGATTAAAGGCATGTGCCACCACTGCCCAGCTTCCATCAATAATTTAAAGGATATTGGACATTAATGCTGCATAGTACTGGGTACATGACAAGCCCACTGTGACACTCAGCTATGGTCTTTATAACCATACAATCATATCGTATATACTCACAGAGCTGCTTTCCAGAGCCTTTCTGGTATAGTCCATCCTCACACAGGCTGAGAGGCCATTTATAAGATGGAGCAAGGATCAGATCTTGAGTAGTGGAATCCTCCCCAAACACTGAACAACCATTTCCTGATTTGCTAGTGTCTAAATACACCACTACTGCCTGTACCACTGAGGTATATAAAAGAAGGAGGGAAGAATGAATTGCGGGTTCCTGGAGGAGACATGGCAACATATTGTGGACTCCCACAGTTATGATCGACCCTACTTCTGCTACCCTCATGTTCTATAGGAGACCATTGTGTGCAAAGCTGATTATAAATAAGCTTTTCTTAAGAGAACAGATGACTATATGATGACCCTTGCCTTATTGGGATCTGGCTCAACCCAAGTCATGTCTTAGGTCATGGATTATCATTCTTCTCTCAGCCTTAAAGAAGCAGAATTTCTAATCACGGATTCACTAGGAATCAGTATTTCTTCAGCAGCCATTTCCTACAGGGGATGTGATGACAGGTACTTTGGAAGCACGCTGATGTGGGCTGGCTGCCCTGATGGTTAGGCCTAAGACTCTCCTGGAATTCGGATCCCAAGTCATCCTCCAACGTTCACTCCACCTGGAGACAGGACCAGGCTGACAGTGTGGGAACCATGAAGCACCTGAACTTTAATCACCTGCCCTTCTGCCTTCTCCCCTGTGCCAAGGAGAATCTCTAAAATGGCATCCCAAATTCCCATTTTTAAAGAGAACAGAAAAAAACTATAAGAATGCACCTTTAAAGTTTTTATTTATTTTCCTTTTTTTGCTTGCTAAAATGAAAACCTGCATTTTCTCCTTCTCCCACTCATTAGAATCTCAGCATTCCACCAAGATGCTCTCCAAAAAAGGAAAAGCAAATGAGCAGAGCTGTTTCTGAGACTATGAAATACTTTACAATTAAATAAGGCACGGCCAGGCCCAGGCTGATCACTGGTGATGAGCGGGCTTCCACGAGGCTGCAAATGAATTCGGCTCGGGACAGCGTTCCAAATGGCTCCTGCACGCTTCCCCTTTATTATTTTTATTTGGTTATGTGCTGACTCTCATCCAGAATCGCACTTAATGCCCTAGTCTAAAGTTGTTGAAACGGCCCCCCATGGCACAGTGTGACAGTGAAAGGATATTGCCTTTGGAAGCTGCTAATGGTCCATGAAAGGGGAACAGCAGCAAACAGGAAAGCTATGCTCCAAAATAATGTCAGATCAAAATAGCCACATTTCCACTCTCCAGACCATCTATTGGGGAAGATGCATGACCTCAGGATACAAGGGGTTCCAAAATAGAACAAGGTAGAAAGAGCACACATAGCAAAGATGTCAGATATCCCCCACATTTGCAGAAGTACTGATCAGGATTTCTTAATTAAAATTCAGAACCCACACTTGCACACCTAGTTGACCTTCCGACTCTTAGGGGCAGAAGGGACAAAGCTCTGAAGCCCCCATGACAAGAAGGTGGTCAAATGTAGTCATGGTCACTAAGTCTGCGTGAGAATTTATGCATCCAGGTTTATGCTGAGAGGAGGAGCTACCAACCTGAGCAAGATGGTGTCTGGTTTGAAAGGAGCCCACTGGCAGCAGATCAGAGAGACCCAATGGTAGAGAAACATCTCTCAGCACCCAGCTGTGGGACCCCGGAAGTGCTCAGGAGAGACCCCAGAAGTGTTCAGGAGCTGGAGAAACCTAGCAGCAGGGTTTTCACAGTGGTAGTTTGCAAGGTGAGGGATTAATATGGATCCTGAGGCATTGTGGGTAAGTGATAGATGAGAAAAGACAACCCTTAGAAAGGTATTGTGGAGGAATGATGATTGGGTAAAGCCAAGACTACAGTGTGTGTGGGGGGGGGGAGAGGAGCAAGGAAGCTCAGAGCCCTGGAGCTGAGGGGATGCTCATCTCTCTGTACCCCAGGTAATGATGAGAAAAAGGTGTGCATCTCTGGGCCATTAGATCTCAGAGCATGTTGAACATGCTTCCATCTCACACTCTCCAAAGGAAGAAGACGATCCCAGGAGAAGCAACTTCTTCTTAGAAGACACTCAGAATTAACCAGTATCATTCATCCTCAGAATCTGGTTACATGGCAAGTTTGCCCATTTACAGACACTAAAAGTGTGATGTGTAGCACACTGCTGTTTTAATGTCTTCTTTCTTTGGCTGATGTCAGCTACATTATGAAGTAGGCCGCTCTTTCCTTCTATGTATGTGTTGAGGAAGCGGTTGCAGACAAGTTGTATGCACTGGTCTCACGATACCCACTCACCTCTGGGACTCTCCATCCTTTATTCTTAACCAGCTGTCCTTCCCCACAAGATTAGACCTATGGCTGGAAAGATAGTGAGGTCACATTTTGTTAATCAAAGAAGTCCATGCTTTCAGATCTCTTCCTGAGCCCTCCCCAAATCCCTGCTGCATGGTAGATTATTTAACCACTCACATCAATGGGATATGTGTTCCTTTGATAAGGGTCAAAGCATCAGTTCAAAATGTCATGGTTTAAGAAATATCAGATAATAAAAATCAGATAGGATAATGGGCCAGAAAATCTGGGCTTTAGTTCTCTTCATTGTAACAGTCACTGAGACAAGTCAATTACTCTCCACATCTGAATCCAAAGAGGAAGGTGGGTGCAGGGTGGTAGACCTATTCATCTCTACATCCCAGCTCTATGCCTTCTGCCTCAGCAGAGAAGCCAGAATTTCTACAAACCAAATTTCAGCTGTAACCCATCTGTGCACCTTATGACCCAGCAAGGCACAACAGAGAACTAATAATGGTGGCATTTTAAGTTCTTCCCATGTGACAGGAACTGTACTAAACGCTTCATCACATTCAGTCTTTGTAGCATGCCTGCTATACAATGAGACCCTGGCCAGGATGTCACAATTACAGAATGGGAAAACAGCAGTTAGATTTAGTCTTCCTGACCCTTCACTGGTGACTGAATTCTGCATGGGCCACAGGAATGCTTTAGCTCAACCAGAACAAACACAATCCACAGATGCCAGCTCTTAGAATCTATTCATAAATGGGTAAAGAATGACATAATTAGCAATATATTAGAATTGTTATTGTGTCGTTATGATGACTTTAGAACAGGACTGAGACACAGAGATTATCAGAATCCTGGATTTTCAGGGGCTATTTATAATAAAATAAAATAAAAATCACTACAGAGTGCTTTCTATCTACCAGGTTTTATTACAAACACTTTACAGGAATCGGTTCACTTATTCCTTGCAACAACTCTCCGAGAACATCATTCTGGTTTCTGACTCCTGAAGATGAGGATGCAAAGGGGAATGACCTACTCAAAGTCACACAGCAGCAAGGTTGGGCATCATTTCCAAGCAAGCATCTGCCTCCAGAGCTTTGACCCCAGCACTGCGCTGCTCACTCTTCCCTACTCAGCTTAAGTAGGCAAATGTCCAAAGCTACTCGATCTCAAGTCTTTGCTAACATCTGAAAGGTGAATGCCCTGGACACTGTAAGAGAGAAATGGGTAGATGCCTGGAGCAGAAGAACCAGCCTAGTCTATTCAGTGAGATATTCTGACATAGAGATATAGAGAGATAGATGGTAGATAGATAGATAGATAGATAGATAGATAGATAGATAGATAGATAGATAATAGATAATCAAACAAATAAATAAACAAAGAAAAGCAAATAAAGGTGAGCATGGCCTCAGAAATGACACCTGAGGTTGTCCTCTGGTCCCAACATGCACACACATATTGTGTGAATGCACATACCCATGCACCAACACAAGTATACACACATGGCCAAGTTCATCCAAAGACTTTGTCATGGTGTAAGAAATTTTATCATTTACCCAGTTTCCACTAACATTGTTCAGGTCCACATGGCACATCCTCAAAACATCTAAATTTATACACAACCCTTTCTGTTTGTGACAGCCATGTGCTCTCTAACAGGCACGTTCTCTCTTCTGAGCCCTCATTAAAATCTTCTTTAATGTGCATGTTCTACCAGTAGTCTTTTCTTGGCACTTTGGGATATGTGTGGATTGTACCTCAAAACCTCCAGCCTCTCCTCCCCCACCCGCTCCAAAGCCACTTGAATATCTTTTGGTGTTTTATTACATTAGTATCTGATACAAACCATCTATGTGACATAACAAAACACCATAGACTGATGTCTGAAACGTGGTGTATTTGACCTTGATACTGGAAAGCTCAAGGTCATTACATAGACTGAGTGGTGTTTCTAGTTAGTACAGTGTGCCTGCCTTCCAGAGAGCCACCTTCTTGCTGTGTCTTCCTGTGTTCCCTTCTCACCCCCTATTTTCTCTCCTCCCCACTCCTTATAAAGCCAAGTCTATCAAATTAAAGCCCCACCCTTATTACCTCATTAAGTCTTAATTACTTCCTAAAGACCTGATTTCCAAATAGTGTTATCCTGGGGATTGGGACTCCCTCATATGAACTTATAAGGTGACAATTCAGTCTACAATGCTCAGCTTGGCTCTCCTTTGTGAAAGTCTTTTAAATTGCCCACATCACACACTGCCTAAAAAAAAAAAAAAAGTCTTAGATTCTCTTGTGACTCTTAGATTCTCTTGTGACCCTAACTTGGCAGTTCTCAATCTTGAATATTAATTTGTTTATCCCCCATGCAACAATGACCAAATGAACGATAGTGTTTACAAGGAATATTATCATAAGAGACATCTATATTTCTCATGCAGTCATTTCCCCACAAAAGTTAACTCAAGGCAAATTTGTATTCTATAGTTAAAGAAGAAGATATAAATAATGCAAGCTTGCATGTCACCCACACTGTGCCTCTCTTACAATGGCTTACCTGAAAAACAATTTAGTTTCTCTGTTGTAAATGTTGGCTTCATAGCTCATTCTCATGTTGTTGGTGCTTTCGTTCCAAGGTGAAGGAATTATGTTCAATTAAATGAATTCAGTTTTGACATTCAAAACATTTTTTTTGTTTTCAATTGAATTGCTACAGGCTTTGTTTTATGTGCCCCTGGCACATCTAGTTTGTTTAATACATTTATGCAAATACCAAACCTTGTAGACTCTTGGCCTCCCCGACAGCTCAGGGCACTCCTGGGCTATCAGAACTCTCAACGCCACTCCTGCCTCTTGGAAACACCCGAGTCAGCAAAATTTTCTCTCTCCCATTTTCAACATTTTTATTTCATGGTGTCTTTAATGGGGTGGGCTGTAGAGTAGAAAATTAAGCAAATCTTTTAAAACCACCAACTCCTGTTGTTTTCTGAAAACAACAACAAAAAACCCCTAACTCTGGGTGTACTAGTTACACTGCGACACTGCTACACTGCTTACCACTTCAGAGCCAGCCGCAGATTAGCCACCCACATCTGGGAGGGTTTTAAGCAAGAGTCCAGGGAGGCCCAGGTTGCATACCGCAGAAGCCTTTTTGTTCCACAAAAGTTTGTGAATTTGATAAATATTAATGTTGTCTTACTTGGGGGAGCCATCTAAGAACCCTTTTCACACTTAGTCACTCAGTGAGGAGAAGACTCAACATCTTTGCAAAGAATAAAGCATGAAATTAAAAGAAATTCACTCAAATATCACCTGCTGCTCCTAAGAAATGATTATGTTCATACTACTCCTAGCCAACTATGTTTCAAACAACTACACAAAAGGAGTTTGTAGGCATTTTATAAAAAAGCAAATGGGCCAATTCTGTGCCTCTTTGGAGATTGACAAGGCCACTGAACTCACCAAGATGCTCAAAGAGCCACACTGGAAACTCCTGCAGGGACTCTGCCTGCTCTGGAGGATAGCTTCCAATCACATCTGACTCCTTTAGAGTCTGTCCACCTTATTGGTGGATAAAAATGAATGAGGAAAACTGAGGGCAGACACACTGTAGGACAATTTGCAGGGGACAGCTGAAAATCTAGAAAGGTATGTGGTGAAGGCTGCGGCCTGGCATTTGGGAACGTGGGACACATCTCATGGAGCAAGAAGAGGCAGGAAACCACAAAGCACTGCCACAGTGGGCACCCCCACAATCCTCGTGATACACTTCTCATTGCAACTGCTTGAGAATGAACAAATACTTCTGCATGGGATTCCAAGGCTAGATCTTCAGATCCAGTGAGCGACCTTTTAAGTGACAAGGAAGCCTTTGTTCTTGCTAAGTTTTAGTTTTAGTTGAAAGGAACAAAAGCCCACAAGTAATGTGAATATAAATGCAAACCTTTGAAAATATGGGGGTGGGCGGGCTCAAAGCACTGTAATAATTCCACTTTCTTAATCCAAAAAGGAAAATGACTGTAATTAGGCTGAGATGTCTGCCAAGTTTCAGCCTGAAGGGACTATTTTGGCCAAGATACAAGCCCCTGAGAATAGCTTCTAATGGACGCATCAAATCACACTTAACTATGGCAGAGCAAGTAGCTATTTTGTAATGTAATCAGTCAATAATCATGCCTTGTGTTTGCATTTTAATTAAAATAAATATTACTCCCTCGCTTTTACTGCCTATCACCCTCTTCCCACACATTATTATTATATATGACCATATGATTAACACAAAAAAATCAATAAAATACAAAAGCAGACATGAAGTACCAACCTTCTTATGGCCCTACCCACAAGATTCTTTTAGACAGACCAGGATAAAAAGCATAGGCTGCCTCAAGGATGAGACAGGTGTGGATGTATTCAAGTCTATGTCTACTGACTGTGAACCACAAATTTCACTAGGGATAAAGAGAATTTCATTATTGGAGAACCTGGGTATATTTTAATTAATTATGGCTACAAAGCACTAACTGGAACCTTGATGATTTGAGAGAATGAATTTACCTCCCAGTGAGCCTAACCTCTGCTCAGGGAAAAGCCTCTGTACGGGGAAAATAAAAATGATTATTAAATGAAATTACACAGCGCATGCACAAACAGCTCCTGTGCTATGGATTTTATCTTCCTTCTGACTGAGACTTCACAAGTGAGAACGCAGCTTCTGATTCAAGTCCAGCCTAGATAAAAAGTCTTAGCAGCAAAGCTTAGCTAAAATGTCATGTTTTGTTGTTCTGGCTAATGTCATGTCAATGTCAATGTGACACAAACTAGAGTCTTTTTTAGGAAGACGTCAGTTAAAAAAAATCACCCACAAAACTGTCCTATAGGCAAGCTTGTGGTACACGTTCTTGATTGATAGTTGTGAACAGGCACATTCACTGGAGGTGGTGCCATCCCTGGGGTGGTGATTTGAAGTACTATAAGAAAGTGGACCAAGCAAGTCCTAAGCAACTTTCTATGGCCTCTACATTAGCTCCTGTCTCCAGGCTCTTGCCTTGAGTTCCTGCTCTGAGTTTCCTCAAAATTAGATTACAAGTTATAAGATGAAATAAACTCTTCCATCTCCAAGTTGCTTTGGTCATGGTGTTTTATCACAGTAATAGAAGTAACTGAGACATTTGGTACCTGGAGATAATTGATAAGTGCTATGAACAAGATAAGTATTCAAAATACTTATCATCCTGAGCCTACTACACTGGTTGTTAACAACTCTTCAGGTCATAGTGGAGAATAAAGCCTGAATAGTAGTCCCACTTATAGAAAAGATAAATTTAGCTGAAGAAAATCTACATGGAGGCAGTGAGACTTTATGAGCAGAGCTCCTGAGAGAAGAGTAACAGTTGTATTATGCCAATCCCCAATGTTCTGTCCCTTGACTTAGAAATAGAGTGCATAACTGAGGAAAGATGATACATAAATTATCTTCTGTACTTCTTGAATATGGTCTAGGAAGACTAGAGGATGACTACCCTTCCCTCTTCTAGTCTTCTCATGTCTACATAAGGACCGAAAGTTCTAGAATCCATCAAGACAGAAAAAAGAGATAAGTATGGCAGGGAGACACAGTGAATCTTGGAAATGTTCCCCTAAACAAATGCTTCAGTCAAAAATATCAACAAGATGAGGGTTAGAAAGAGCATACAAGAATAATTATCAAAATACCTTATTTTATGAAAGTCTATCTTACTAGTGAAATTGATGGAACAAGGACCTTGCTAGCAAAGAGAAACAATGGAGGAAATCTGGAGCAGACAGGGAAGTAGAGTGAGAACTGAGCGGTGGTTGGCCTCCACACTGGCACTTAGGTGAAAATACAGTTACCTCAGGGGACAGGCTAACTTTCATATCCTTACTGCTGAGAATCACTAGGTTGAAGGAGATTTTTATCTGCACAATTAAAGCACTCAACAAAGGGCCTTAGAGCCAAGTGTGATGGTTCACATCTGTAACTCAAGCATTTGGGAGTGGGAGACAGAACAGGGATTGTCATGAGTTTGAGGCCAGGCTAGGCTACACAACGATTTCCAAGATGGACTGAGCTATGGAATCAAACACTCCCCCAAAACAGAAAACAGGGAAAAAAGCAGATGCAAGATTGTGTTTAGTGACAAGGGCCTATTCTAAATTGGCATCAAGAAGAGTAGAAGAAGGTAGAATCCCTGTGGACATAAGGAAAGGCATTCCCACAAAGGAGGAGCGCTAAACAGAAGTACATAAGATAGGAATATCCAAGAATGTGAAGAGTGGCAAGGAAAGTTAGTATAATTTTTTATTCCATATATATAATGAAATATTCTCATCAGAACTGATCTGACAGTGATCTCTGCAAAAGCCAAAGACCACCTAATAAAACCCTTTCAACAGCCCTGACCATAAACTCAAAGAGGGGCTTAATAAGTGCCAAAAACCAAAGACAATCTTACAGAAACCCCAATATGGTGCAGGAGAAACCCTCTTTCAAGTTGTAGGTCAGGGCTGTCCAAGAGACGCCCAATATATATATATATATATATATATATATATATATTGGTTTTTCGAGACAGGGTTTCTCTGTGTAGCCCTGGCTGTCCTGGAACTCACTTTGTAGACCAGGCTGGCCTCGAACTCAGAAATCCACCTGCCTCTGCCTCCCGAGTGCTGGGATTAAAGGCGTGCACCACCACGCCCGGCAGAGACACCCAAAATATTATGGACTACTGATAATACCTCTGGTTGTACCCCAACCAAGTGAAAAGTATTCTATTCCTTAAGAAAATCACACACTTCAGATACAGGGGCCTGTGACCCCTGAGCTAAAATGGACCTGAATGCTTCTTCCCTACAGATGAGCATTTATTGTACTAGATGGTGCTGTGCAAGCTTTCAAAGGAAGGAAGCAATGAACAGTCCTACCCTACTATGCTGCCTGGGAACCACTACAGTTATCAGTATGGCAAGAAAACCCCAAATGTACAGAAGTGGCCCACATACTTGTCAATAACCATTGCTCTCTAATTGGAATTATGATAGTCTCAGCAACAGAGGAATCATGTCTGGTACTGGAAACCTACACAACTATCCTGGGCTAGTAAATATGTAGATCTTGCAGGAAAACATGCAATCATCACTTTATTAACCCAGCATAAGCCCTAACTACATTATAGATATTTGTCCTTAGACTCACAGATAAGTATACCTTACCCCTCACCAAGGAAACATCTTTGTGCAACATACAGAGACCATTAGAGAAAATGCAACAATCAAAATTCAGTGTTGTGAAGCCCAGACTCCAAGAAAGCAGCTACAACAAAACTGCCCCTAAAGCTTGGGAATCATGATTGACATGGCCAAAGACTTTAAGAACCAGGGGAACAAGGAGTTTGTTGTAAGGTTGTGTCAGGAGCTACACACATGAGATCTAACCAACATAGCTGCCTCAACATGATATGAACAGGGAAGATACTAGTAGATATGCTAATATGAGGTGGGGAGCTCATGAGGCCTCAATACTAGACAACCACAGGCAAGTAAGAAATGCAGAGAGTGGGGAAAATAGTCTTTCCCAAAGAAGAGCACAGCAATTGGTTATGCACTACTGACATTATGTGATGTATTGTTACACACACACACACACACACTCACACACACACACTTAAATAAATAGAGAATGTGAATTTGAAAAAGAGTAAGGGAGAGGTAGATTGGAGAGTTTGGAAGGATAAAACAAAGGGAGGGTGAAATGATATAATTATAATCTCAAAAAATGAAAACGCCCCACTTTAGCAGAAAATTTTAGCAGTAATAATGTTCCTCACTTTCATTTATTCACCAAGAACTTCTCATTTGCAAAGTACTACTTCTATTCAAGAGTTCCATGAAGCAGACACAGTGCTATTACATCAGGCTATCTGGTCTGCAAAAGGGGATGCTACGTTTCTTCACGAGGAAGCAGGTTACTGTGCCAAAATGAAGACTTGGCAGAATGCCTTCCAAAGGCCAGAGTAGAGTGGGGCTGCAGCTCTTAGCTTCTTGTGTTCAGTACATGAGGATATACATTTTGATTGGATCTATTAAACCACTAGAACATACTATGAAAACTGTACGGAATTGGAACGGAGGGGAAGGAATGGTGTTGCAGAAGAGACTATAGAGTCTGCTTAGGTGATTGAATGTGTCCTCAAAAACACTTGCCACTCTCTCTCTCTCTCTCCCATTTCCTTGCTCTCCTGTCTTCCCTTCTCAGCTAACCATAATGTTACCAGTTTCCTCTGCCAGATTCTTCAGCCATGATGCTATACCTCCTCCCAGGCCCCCAAAGCAATTGGATCAGTCTACAAAGACTGTAACCCCCAAATCATTGGAGAAAAGCCTCTTGCTTCCTGCTAAGTTGACTTTCTGAGGTAGCCACATTTACAGAAATCTGACTGGCACTGTGGTTAAGAAGTGCTGGTCACTGTATTTGGAGGTATCTAGTCACCTGAAGGAATAAAGAGCCTTTTGTTCAAGTGGCATTATGTGCTTCCTGTTCCAGTCTGTTGGATTCAGTTTTTCACCAGTGAAGGTGGTTTAAACAGGGCAGCTGCTGAAACACGAGGGAGTGTGGTATCCTTTGGAACATCTGGCTGGAAAACAATGATGCTATCAGACCCCCAAAGAGAAACATATAGGGTAGAACCACTAACTCAGGGCATGCCTAGAAAACTCCTTCCAGGGTTACCAGCATCATATAAGTAGTCTTAATAGGCTAAGGGCCAAGCTCAGTGGTAGTCCTCTTTCCTAGTCAGCATGAGGCAATCAGAAAAACTAAGAAATAAAATTGAATGCAGTCATTGATAGGTGCACAATTCCAAAAATATGTTGTGTGTGTGTATATATATATAAAACCCTCTGATATGCAGGGTGCAGAATGCCATAGGTCAAAAATTTTAACATTCATACAGACTAGCAATATCCTTCTCTGGCTCTTCATGAACACGCCCAAGTACATACTTCCATACACCCATATGCATGCAACACACAGGCACACACAGACACATCACATCCATGCACATATGTACAAATACACACACAACTGTACATGTATCAGAAAAACATCACACCACCACACACAACTATAACATATACACAAATATGGCATTCATATCACATACACACAAACAATGAATGCAGTACACACACACAAACATGCACATTTTCACACAAATATATGTGCATCGTACATATGCTCATATATACCACAAACCACAAAAAATATAGAATAAATGGAATGAATCTCAGTTTACACTGAAATTCTATCCAGTCTACCTTGATAAACTCATGGAAAACTGAAAGCAACATATTTCAAAGACACATTTAATCCATCTAGCTCTCAGCTTGGTTAGTAGTCAATGCACATAAGGAGAGGATTCTATTGTATATTTCTGAAGAAAATATCAAAATTTAAAGTTTAGCATTTACTGATTATGAATTGCTTTTGAAGCATTGTAAAGATTTTTTAAAAGTTGAGGATGGTATGTACATAAGAAATACAATAAGGAAATATTAATATGTAAATATTAGAAAGATTACCTCCACACTTTGGTGGTGAGTACATGTGTCCACAACGCTTCATCCCTCTTTATTGCAGAGCCTGAGGTGACTTGTAGCCATGTGACTAAGTTCTGCCAAGTGAGACAGACAGAAGCAGAAGTGAGGAGGAGGGGTCTCACCAGGGCAGCAGCGCGTTGCTAATTTGACCTCCTTCTTCTGTCCTGCCAGGTAGAGATAGCAGCTGGAATTCGAGGCTTTCATGAATGTCAAGCTGGTCTGTTAATAAGGTATCTAAAAAAGCATGCTAAAACATGAGCTTAAAGTACAAAACTGAAAGGAAACTTTACTTGCTCAAATGTATATCAAAGTCCCAAAATACACTGACAAAGGCAAGGATATACACATGTCAAGAAATTCTTCATTCAGAGATTTAATAGTGAGTTACTATCTTGAAATGTATACACACTATGGCAATAACAAGTAAATGTGAAAGAAAACATAAGTCTAACTGGAAAAACGGTGGAAACTACATCCTTGTTTTTAAAAATAAGAGAAAAAAAAGAAGGAGAGAGAGAGAGAGAGAGAGAGAGAGAGAGAGAGAGAGAGAATAAGATGAGGAAGCAGTGAAGTGGCCCAGTTGGTTAAGGCCCTTGCCACTAAACCTGAGGTCCTGAGGTCTTGATACCTGGAGTCCAGGCTGTAAGAGGCAAGACTTAACCTCTGCAAGTTATCTCCTCACTATGGCATATTCACACCCTCTCACCCAACACACACACACACACACACACACACACACACACACACAATCATATTTATCATTTGCTGCTACCGTTTTGTCCCACTTTCCACCTGACCCAAAGCACCTCCACTGCAGCGTGTCTCCAAGGAAGTATGGACCTAGGTGAGTCCTACTCAGTAGCTGGAAGGGAATGAGCAGCTCACTGTTATAGGTAAAATAAAACTATCAAGCCCTGGGACTTGTTGTCTTTGTTGACAGTCTAGCAAACAACATTCTTTTGCTAACTACTTCTTGAAGGAAACAAGAGTAGAAAGGAGAAGACCAGGAAGATGAGATGAGACTATCTAAGCCTCGTCATGTACTGGCAAGAATTAGTGCACTTTCTAATAATTGAGTCCAGAAATTGTTCACAACAATACTTGTCAAATTATCATAATTCCATTGTCATTGAGAAAATAAGATTCGGTTAATGATCTAGATTCCTGCTTTTGCTAAATAAAGACTTACACAATCTATGTCAGTGTTGGACTGACTCAAATGTGTGGTTTGACTTGGTAACTGGCTTAATCAACTTTCACAATTTCTCCTACACGTTTGCCAGCTAATTTGGTTGTCTGACAAAGGGAAATGTGTCCTTAAAGACTATTATTATATGTGGCATCACTCTGCTCTCTTCCAAATTACGTACCACAGATTTGATCTGTAATCCCTACCCTGCCTATAAATGAATAAGTGGATAAATACTCTTACGTCTCAGGACAGAAGGCTAGGGACCAAATTTCCTTGCTCCTCAGCAGCTCAGTTACTGTACCACACTCATCAATGCTATTTCACACTCCTTGCTTTCAGATCTGTGACCTTCAGTAATTATACACATAAGGTCAAGTTACTACAGGAAAGAAGCTGGTTGACCGAGAAGACTGGAACACCTATTCTTACTGAAATTCTAGCCTTCCTCTTGGCTCTGGCACAGTCTCTCTTGGAAGTGCTCTCTGTTCTCTTGATAAACCTTCTCAGAATCTCCTACCATCCATGAACCTCTGCTTAACTGTTTTGTTTGTTTGTTTACTTCTTTGTTTCGCTTGTTTTTGTTTTGTTTTTTCTGTCTCGGGACACAAAAACAAGACAATCCCTGTGAGTGCCCACCAGACTCCAACATCCACCAGTAACAGCTGTGAAGCCACCAGCTAGGAGTTAAGACTTATGTTTTTAATCTCTTGCAACTTTCTCCTTATTAAGGGGCTCCTGGGAGGAGTCCAGAATGCTTTCCTTCTCTTTCTTCCTTAATGAGTGCTCCCCTCTGAACAGCTAGTGCATTTCTTCCTCCCCGCTCATCCTCCTTTTACTTTCCTTGAGGCATGCGGAGACAGCTGGCCCAGGTACACAGAGATGATTAGCAGGTGCATACAGTGGAGCAGCAAGGGTGACAGTGGGGACCTGATGGCACTGAGTTACATCCATTCTCTGCCTCACCATGCCCCATGGCTTATTGTACCATAGGTTAGGTGAATCAGGAGTGTACCCTCTCTCTACCATGTAGCAATAGTGGCATGGCCCAGGCTGAATCCACAAAATGCCTGGAGTTACAGATGCCACCACAGTGATGTACTGGATTGTTCCAAATGAAACCTCGCTATCACTAGTAATTGCCTTCATGTGGGGAATGTTCAACCCTGTGAAGTTTTGTTGTTCTGCAATCCAGGGCAACTATAAGCTTAAGAAATTTACTCATCTCTAGGTTTTAAGACACCTGCAAGGGTAAGCAGGCAGGTAACACAAAGGGAAAGAGACAGATACAAGATAAATCCAGCATTGCCAGGCTCTCATCTCTCCATTGCATGGACCCAAAGGAAAAATGAGAGATACTTTCAAATAAAACGATGTCTATGTGTCTGTCACAAAAGGGATGACATCTCTAACAAATTGTTTAGTTGAAATTTGTTGGTGACAACAAAATAGAAATGTCTCAAGGATTCCTAACATGCTTACCTGGGTTTCAAACACAGAGACCTACATTTTCAGTGGGGTATAGGTATTTTTAAAAAATGCTTGCTTAATGTATTTCTTCTTTAAAGACAAATAAGACCAAAAAATCATAAAATTATGAAGTAAAGGAGATATTAAAAATTGTTAGCATGTAATATGGCTTTGGTAAAGAGACTTTAAGAATAAAAAAGTAATGCTTTAAGATCAGAGGGGAGTTTTAAATGTGAATATTGTTGTGATGTGAAAGATTATTGCAAAATTTAAATGTGAAAAACACCAAAACCCTTAAGCAGATCGCACAGGTTGATGCAAAAGAAACTGTTTTAGACTGTGTGTTTTGAATAATTATCACTGTGTTCAAACACATTTTTATTAATCAAAATAGGAATTGTTATAATTTGCTAACAAGTAATATGTAAGTTTATTTCTAGTATAAAAATGCATTAATTTTCCATTCAACAAACTCTTGAAATGTATCTTCTGCATCCTGCAAGTTGTGGATGTATTTTCCCTGAAGAACGCTGTCAAAATATAAAGCCACAGTAGTTAAGGTTGGTGAGGAGTTGGGTGAATGTGACATATGAGAGACAAAGCTTTGAAGCCCAGTGAGCTAACCTTTGAAGCACAGGTTATGGGATATACCACTGATGTGAAGTGGGTCCTGTTGACCAATGCTGGCAGCAGGCTTCACAGCTTCTGCTGCATCTTATTGACTTGCTGAGCCCACTTCTCAGATACAGAGGCCTCACGGAGACTCAGAAAGCCGTAGTAGACTATACTAGCAGGAAACCATCACACAGTCTGGATTTGCTTAGGAAGTCCTTTGGAGCATCCCACCTAACCACACTGATCTGGTCAATTTCTGTTGTCCTGTATAATTCACCTTCTACCATCTGTCACAACCCAATCAAGAAACAGTTTGGTTTGCTGTTGTCCAGCACAAGAGAAGATCATAGTACAAGATGGCGATTTTTTTTTAATTTTACTTTTATTCAGCCAATGAGATTCCTATCCACAGAATTCTTTTGCCTTTCCAAATTACTTCAAATGCTAAGTAGTCATGACGAGTACTTTGGCAACTTTTCCTATATTTGGAATAAGATGAGTTTTGACAATTGCTCTAAGTTGGTCACTGTCAGTTTTTGATGGCCACCAATATGTTCCTCATCTTCAAGGTTCTCATCTACTTTGTAAAAGTCTCTGACCCATCATTGCACTGGATGTGCATTGTGTTTGAGCCTAATGTACTGATCATCTCAAGAGCTCTCTCTACTTCTTTACAACCCATTTTGAGTTCAAATAAGAAAATGCCTCAAATTTGTTTTTGCTTAACATTATTTCCATAGTATAAAATTAATATAAAGTAAGCAATAAAGAAGTTATTAGCCAAAAAAATAAAGTGAGACATTCACTTTGTTTTTTTATAATAATGACGATAATTTATTTTTGCATTATTTTGAAGTTAAGTGATATTTATATATGCTATTCACATTTCATTTAAAAAATCTATTAAAGTAGTACTTCCAGGAATTAGTAATAACTTGTATACAATTGATCAGCTCCTTCTGAATTAAGACCATCACTAAGTTCGCCACATTTCACAGAGTAAAACTCATCAACTCTTAGACAAAGTAAGTTGCTTACTTTAATACAGCAATGACACTAGATGATGACTCAGTTCTCAGTGGGTCAGCTGGAGGTAAAAGCTTAAGTCTGTGTCATTCATTCTTAAGTAACAAGCACCATGCTTGCTCTCCTTTGAATGGCTTGAGAATAGTAGTGGCTCATGATCAGCCCTTTGCAGTCCTGTGGCTGCTCCTTTTAGTCCTAAAAAAAAAAAAGGTTTCAGCTACTACTGAGAAGTCTTCCATCTACTCTGAACCTTCATTCTTGTTATGATCTATAATATAACCACATTTATTAAGAACAAATTCCAATATCAGAAAGCAAGCTTCATCAATGCAGATGCTGTAATTACTTTTGCACAGATTTATTAGAGGGTCTGAGTAGGTAAAATTAATAACAAGATATAATGATGGCATGTATGTGATTAAATTTACTAACATTAAAATGTATTTTTTGTTAGCATTGAATATTTCTACAAGTTCATTTCATCAGTCAATCTGCCACAGACATCTTAGGAAAGCTGTAGAGGGACACGAGGGGACTGCAGGCATTTCAAGGGAACTTCTAAATTTGGCTCCTGGGTTTCTCAAAAACAGAGACAGGAGAAATGACCCAGGAGAAATGATTACATACACAAGAACAAACCCAGTTGATAAAATCACTGCTGGGGGGTAATGTGTTTCCTGGACAGATGAAACCTGAGAAAACGCAGGCTAAAAAAAAAGGAGGCATCTCAAGGAACAGTGTTTTGCATAGCTGTGTAAAATCAAGGCACAGAAAATTAACTGTCCTCAGTGGTTTCCAAGAAGGTCTGTCTTCTCTCTCTGCAAAAAGAAAAATAAAAGGAACAATGTCACATTTACCAGAAAAATTGGGGGGCTTCAGATCCGGTGATGGCTGATATTAAAGATTAGTGATGTTCAACTTTTCCTGATAAAAGGCCAAGTTAATGAATTACACTGAGCCATCTCAGGTTAACTCTAGATGTGACAGGTGAAAACACTGATGTCTTGTTTTGTTTTAATATAGGGACTTCATTCTTTGGCTTAACCAACAACCAAAGATTCATTATTAAATGGACTCATGTAGCAACTAGTATTGATGGGAGTGCCCAAAAGCCAAAGGAATTATTATTAGCCACAGCCTTGGGAATTGCCCCAAACACGGCACAATGACAAGACTAAACAGTGGGAATCCTTACCCAAAATAAGAGACATCTCTACACTCATAGCTTACTCATCCAGCTAGATTCTGTAACGTGGAGACCTAGGACTAGTGTAACCATAACACTACAGAAGAAACTATTCCACTACCTATCCTTAGTCTAATACAAGGAAAGACATAGTCTGAAAAGATATTGGCAATTCAATTTTGATCATTCTTTTATGTCAAAAGATAAAATATTTTCTGATATTTTGTGACACGACCCCCCCTTTCTTAGGGTGGACGGAAATCTATCCCACCAAAACTAATAAAGAAAAACAATTTAAGAATGCGATTCTCTAGAATAAGTCTTTTACTATCTTTATTAGTTAGGGTTTTCTAGAGAAAAAAGAGCAACTGAAAAATTCACATATATCTGAAGTTCTTAAGTCAGTTTTAAAATGGTAACAACAGCAGAATTACGTCTGGGAGCTGAGAGCTAAGAGCCTGCTGGTAACCAGGTCCTTAAGGCTGGAGGCTTCAGCAGTTAAGGTAGTTCCACAACAGCTGGCCATTACTAAAGCTCTTACCTGGGAGTTGCTCAGTCCAAAGGCTTAGTGAGCCAATAGTACCAGTTTGGTACCAGAAGCCTAGAAGGTTCCTGGAGAGGAATGGGTCCCTTGTCCATGATTAAAGGCCATAACTGCAGGTTTTGATTTCAGTGAAGGAATGGGTAGCAACAAAGTATAAATTATCTCAGTGGCGAGATAAACAGTCTAATCAGCAAGAAACAAGAAGGTCTTTCTTCTGCCAAGCCCCTTTTATTTTTTTTTTATTCATTTCATATCCAGTAGCTAGTGCTGCTACCAGAAGGTGCTGCCCATAGTCAAGGTCTAGACTACATCAACCAATCAGGAACCTCCTCTGGTGAGGCTTCCTACTCCAGTGGTTCTAATTTGTATCAAATTGGCATTTGAACCAGCTAAAGAAACGCCAAAATTAAATGATTCTGTAAATGAAAACTTCAATGGGCAAGACTAAAAACACAGGGAAAAGCCTCACCAACAGAATGCAGCACACGGCCAACAGATTACTGGGGCGTGGAGACTCTGGGAGGACTCTGATCCCACAGTAAAAGTCAATGAAAAAACAACAACAAAAAAACATTTTTACTGCCTCCAAGAACCATACCTCATCACCAAAGATAGACATTACCTTGGAGTAAAGGGATGAAAAATGAACAATCCAGGTAAATGTATCTAAAGAAGTAGGCATAACTCTTTCTGATAAAATAGAGTTTAAGTCAAAACTATATAAAAATTCAATTTAGGTCTAAATAAACTGATGTTTGAAAATTAACATAGGTTCATTCAGATTACATGCAAGTCACAAATGGTGGAGGTTTTATTTTTTTTTTCTGTGTTAATAATAGCAGGTTTTTTCCTGTTGCTGTGATAACATATTCTGATCAAAGTAACTTACAATACAAATAATTAATTTTACCTCATGATTCCAGGTACAGTCTCTCATTGCAGAAAATTCAGCTGCTAGTCAGAGGGAAAGAACAAGAAGTCCTGTGATTTGCCAGCCCTCTCCTTTGTGCATAGTTCAGGATTCCTGCCCTGAGAACTGTTGGCCCATAGTTAAAGTGAGTCTCCTCACAATTAATATAATCAAGATAACCCCTCCACAGATATGCCTATAGGCCCACCCAATCTTTCACTGAAACTCCCTTCCCTAACTATAGATTGTGTTGACAATTAACACTATCACACGAGTTTACATGATATGTTTAAAACTTTAAAGAAGCTACAGTATTAACGTTTCAAAATTCCATATTTTGTATAACATTGGATAAAACTTTTCAGCACCATCTTCTTAAAACCTTGTCAAAAGAAAAATTTTAAAGGTCACTTTAATAATCAGTAAGGGAGCAATGCATCAAGAGGACTTTAGCAGTCTAAATATAAACACACAAAGCACAGGTGCACCTAGTTTCATACAATAAATATCACTGAAGTAAGAGCACAAATTAATTCTAACACAGTGATAGAAGGTGGCTTCAATACCCAGTCTCAACAATATTTAGGTAATTCAGACAAAAACAAAACAAAACAGAGAAACATTGGAGCTAAAGACATCATCACTAATCAAACGGGCCTAGTAGACATCTATAGAACATTCCATGTCAACAGTAAAGTTAACAGATAAATTAACTCCTGAAGCACTCGCATTTGCTCTGACCTTGATCATAGAGAAAGACACAAAACAAGTCTCAGCAAATGTTGGGCAATTGAAACAACATCCTATAGTGTAACTGAGCCACAATGGAATAAAGCTTAACAAACAATTCCCAGAATTGAATTAAAATGAAGTATATGAAAATCTATAGGACACTATGCAGACACTCCTAAAAGTAAAATTTATAACACTAATGAATAGTGTGTGTGTGTGTGTGTGTGTGTGTGAGAGAGAGAGAGAGAGAGAGAGAGAGAGAGAGAGAACTCAAATAAATAACAGTGTTCTACTTTAATGCCTTGAGAAGAAAAAAGAAAAATCAACTGCAAGACAGTTGACTGGGTTATTGATTTAAAATAGCAGTGTCAGTTATATGATATCTCCATGAGTTATTGGTCAAAGAGGCCCCAGAAGTACCCAAACAACACAGGCTATGATTGCTCTTGCATAGTGTCCTGGTGAGCTTTAATTGTTTGATAGGACAGAATTATCTGGGAAGAGACTCTAATTTACTTAGACTAACTTGGTCTGTGAGCATGTCTTTCAGGAGTTGTCTTCATCATTCATTTATGTTGGAGGTCCTAGCCCACTGTGAGTAGTATCAATAACTTGTCTAGTGGTCCCAAACTGTATAAGAAAACTAGCTGTTCATCAACGTGTCTCCCAGGCAACAAGTAGGAACCTCTGTAGTTTCTGCTGTGAGTCTGTGGTTGTGAAGTGAGTCCCTTACTCTTATGGAGCCGTACACAGGCTCAACATCTGATTCCTGCTGTTGCTTCCCTCAATATTTGGTTCTGACATGGAATTGTAAACAATATAAACCCTTTCTCTCCCAAAGTTGCTTTGCTTCAATGTCTCCTAGGAAATAAGAACTTGGAACTAAATCCCTGTGAAACAGAAATTTCAGCCAGTTTCTACTACAGGGATCCAAATCATTTGCTCTCCATTAGTATAGTGATGGAGGTGGGCTTGGGAGGACAAGAAACAGGGTATAATGTTATGCATTATGTAAAATTCCTAAATAATCAATAAAGATATTAAATACTTCAAAATAAGACAAATACAAGGTAACATTTCAAAAAACATAAAATTTAAAGTAAACAGGTGGGATAGATTTGTGAAACCTGTCTCACTCTTTAGAGTTATATTGAAGTATTTACCACAGTTAATAATAACTATGTTAATATTTTTTATTTTAAAATTGTTAAAAGTTTCAAATGTCTTATAAAAGAATGATGCATAATGATGGTGCTAAATTACTTCAGTTGACTTAACCATTCCATGTTCTGCACATATATCAAAACCTTCCATTATATCTCATAAACCTATAAATTATTCTTAATAAAATATTAATACATATAAAGGAAATGTAAGCAGAACACAATTGTTGATCAACGGGTTTGTGGCAGGCCTTGTGTTTACTTTTCTCTTTTGGTAGCATGCAGGGTACCTTCATGTACCAAAGATGCTAGCACATAATGATGAATGCTCAACTTCTTCATGTTCAGCAAATTGTGTAGTTGTCTTCAGCAATGTGGACTTGCTTTCAGTTTGTGGAGAGTAAGCTATTACCTTAATAACAGCCTGGGTTGTTTGAGCCTTCCCATGGGAGACGAAAACCACGTTTTTTCAACATTTCCTCAGAATACTTGTTAATACGTTAATCATATAATTTCTCACTTCTTCCTTCTTTGGAAGCTCATCTAGGTGAAAGAAACAACAGTAAATAGACTGTTGTTTATCATTTGGTCTTCTATAGAAATAGTCATATATGGTCATGCAGACTTTATATGCCCCAATACAGGGGAACGCCAGGGCCAAGAAGTGGGAGCGGATGGGTAGGGGAGCAGGGCCGGGAGGGGGGAGGGTATAGGGAACTTTCTGGATAACACTTGAAATGTAAATGAAGAAAATATCTAATAAAAGTTGAAAAAAAAGAAATAGTCATATAGCTGAAGGAAGGTTGTGTGATTTATTGGAATTTCATATTCCATTGAAGTAAAACTAAAATCCTTCATTGTAAAGATAAAACTCATGTATACATTCTCAATATGCAATTGCAGAGTGCAAATCAACAATAGAAAAATGTGGTGAATGACCAAGAACATCTTTGCAAAAAGATACTTCTAGAATTCCCTCCTTTTGTTCCTTTTTTCTGATTTCCCTTCTTTTTCTCCCCTTCCTCCCTTTGCTCCTGTTACATCCCCTCTCACTATTTATTCATGTTTTATACTATTTATCTCTAATAAAACACACTATATTATATTAATATGTACCTATTCTTATTCTGGATTTGAAAATAAGGAGAAAGCTCAGTTTTATGAACCACTCTTTTGGGTTATTATTAAATCACTATACCAAAGGCAACTTTCTATTACAGATACTTCAAAAGACATCATTTGATACCAAACATACCAAAGGCAACTTTCAATCATGTTCAGCGTTTTAACTTGGACCATTGAAGTGTAAAAATTTGTAAAGTATTTTGAGAAACAAATAATGATTTTCAAGGCCACATCAGCAGTGAAGTGGACAGGTGAAGATCTGTTAGGGCAACTCAGCTAATGCTGGCCTTATCTTAACCAGATCTGCTGAGAATCACTGCAAAACAAAAGGAGTTGGTAAAACACATGTGATTATAGGGTTAAAAAAAAGCTTCACAAGAAAAAGAGGCAGTGTTTGGAAAGAAATTATCGGTGGAACAAGTCTGAAAAAGGGGAAAAAGATACTGAAAAAACAGTGAGACATGTGAACCGTGTGGTCTATGCTCTAAACACCAGGAAATGGTGGAAACTAACTAATGATTCTGAATACATATGTGGTTAGTCCTGGCCAGGGGCTGCCATATATGAGGAAATGAGAGACAAACATGTCCTAGATATGCCTTCCTGGGAGTCTATGGTGTTACAGACTATACTCTTGCTGTACAGCAGTCCCTCCTGGAAGGAAGCACTCCTGTGAGCATTTGCCAAACTCAAAAACTCACAACACCAAGAGGTTTAGGCACTGCAGGTTATTTACCACTAAAATTGATGGAGCTAGGAGAATGTCTAGTTGCCCAAGCTATATGCGAGTAATGCATGCTCCATTCCTGAGTTATCCCGCTTTCTAGGATGAGCATTCTGGTGATGTAGCTCACTTTGAATCTCCCATCTTTCTCCCTGGAAGAAAACTCAATAAACTCAATGGTTCACTAAAATGGACTTTGGCAGAATCACATCTTTGGTCTGTCCTTAGTGCCTACTTAGAATGAACAGATGTTTATCTACATCTCCCCAGGGAATGTCACACAACAAATGTGGATGCAAAATACCACCTGGCCTCTCACCTTGGAGACCAGCCTTGGAAAAAGCAGTTTTCTCTGGATCAATCTTTATTCATTGATCAGTGGTCATTGAGAAGTGTTCAAGTGATTTCTCCACACTGGCTGTTAGTGAATTCCTTTGTCCTATCTCTCTCCACTCCTAATTTAGCCATACAAAGCTTACTAGAGGAAGAACCCCGAGATCTAGAAACACCATTCCCCAGTCTCCAGGGCAAAGCACTGTGTTCACTGATCATGCCATCACTACACCTGCATATGGATAGTGGCCTCCATTCCACACTCATATACAAGCTGTTGGTCATTTGGGTTACCAAGCTGATTCCAGTAGGACGCATGGAGGGTATGGGGAAAGCATGCTTCTTTGTGACTCTGTGAATGTGTTTCCACAGGAAATTAGATCATAAGGGCTCTTATCTTATAACTAAGTGGCCTCTTTATGGATTCACACTGAGGTAATGAAGGGTAAGGGGTGAGACCGAACAGCGGGTCGTAGCCATGTCCTTTGGGCTCTGTCTTTCTTTAGATTCCTTTCTTTCTCTACTTTCTGGGCCATTGTGATAGAACACCTCTGTTCTGCTCTGGTTTCCCCATTATAGAATGGCATCTCTGAAACTGTGAGCCAAAGAATTTCTTCCTATAGCATTGTCTCTGTAAGACACCAGGATGAGAAAAGTAGATGCTATGGCGTTTAAGCTTCAGCTTACAATTCTTGCTGTGGCCAATTTTCTGGCTTTGGCTTGTATATTTTAGTTCCTTTTGAGTCTCTTGTATAAGTCTTAAGATTCAAGAGCTCAGTACAGTCTGCTGTAAACAGAATGATAGACATGTGCTTTAGATAAAATTGCCTATACCATTGAACCATGACGCTAAACCAATCTTATTCCCCAGCATCTTGCCCAGAAAAGTCTCTCTACCTGGGCCCTACAGATCAGTGTAAGAATAATAATGTCTACCAGACTTTTATGTCAGTTTCCCAGAAAGCTGTGATGTCAAAGGAATTATCTCACTTAACTCAGGATGTATTGGAATGAAAATCATTACTATTTTCTACATAAAAATCAAGGTTCAGATAAATGCAATGACTGATTCAACATCTCTCTCTCTCTCTCTCTCTCTCTCTCTCTCTCTCTCTCTCTCCCTCACACACACACACACACACACACACACACACACACAAATTGCGAGTCTAAGGTTTTGTGTCTGGGTATGTGTCCCAATCCCTTCATTGGACATCTTACCTGGTTACAGGAGAAGGCTGGTTCAGGCTCTGTATTGACTTTAGGAGGTTTTATGATCTGAAAAATGTCATGATTTATGTTTAGATATTTTATAATTCGTAAATAACTCTTCATGGATAGAGAAAAAGCCTTCAGTGGTAACATGGACCAGACAGGGCTCTGTGTGAGGGAAGGAGGTTGCCTGTTGTGTACTGCCCAGGATTAAAGCTACTATATTATTTTTAAATATGTGAAAAGTCAACGAAATAGATTACTCTGTTCCAGATAGTATAGCACCTTTAGTAAATTCTGATTCCCAAAGCCTGACTTCATGATAGGAGCAAAGAGAGATAACCAGCTTCAGGTCAACAGAGACCTAGTATAAATTAAAAGAAAGTGATATTTTTCAGATCATAAAACCTCCTAAAGTCAATACAGAGCCGGAACCAGCCATCTCCTGTAACCAGACAAGACGTCCAATGAAGGGATTGGGACACATACCCAGACACAAAACCTTAGACTCAAAATTTGTCCTGCCTACAAGATGTGCAAGGATAAAATACAAAGCAGAATTTAAAGGAAGGGACAACCAATGACGGTCCTAGGCTGAGAGCCATACTACGAGAAGGAATCCACCCCAGCACTATCTCTGTTCACCTAGCACATACACACCTGGAATATAGACTTTTGTGGAGCTATAGTGTACATTTGTATGAGAATTTGTTAGCATTTCATGTTATAAGACACTTAGCTATAAAAACACAAACCTGGAATATTGGGTATCATTATGAGATGTTGCCTTATAGAGTAGAAATCATTATAAGTTTTAATGCCATGAATGAAATTATTTGAGTTAAGATATTAGAGAATAATCATTCTACCTGATGTTCAGGAGCAGATAGACAAGGCTGGATATGTAAATGGATTGAGAAAAATCTGCAAATGACAATCCGGTTGCCTGTACATGGTAGACAACATCTGGCTATGCTGACTCTAGGTAGGAACTGGCAAGTTGAAGAAGGGAAAATTATTGGGCAGATCACTCTGTGATACCTGTGATACCGTTACCTCAAGCTCCATACAGTGAAGTTCTCACTCACCATGACATTCTGCTCTTTGTTGACCACAAACTCCTAAGATTAAAACTTCTAGAAGAGCCCTGTCTCAGCAAGAATCATCTCATACCCTCTTGAAGTGACTTCTCTGTCATTTTCCACCCATCACCTTATTGCTCAGACACTTGCCTTCTCCAATTTCATCATGAGGGCTACTCTACACAAATCTGTTAAGAGTTTTCAGTGACTAGGGTAGCATAATTTTTCTCTGATTAGCTTCATTTCTTTTATCCTCCCTTAAATATTTCTATATACCTCAGATAACATAAAGATAGAATCCTTGCATCAAATGGAGAGCAGACACAGATGTGCAGATGGCCAGCAGTTCCTCTTTGGTTTGTGGTCTGGAACAATCAAATAACCTAAGTGTTTTCCTTCCTCAATAGCCCACACCATGCCCCAGGCTCCCAGGAGTTGCATCAGTGTTTTGAGTTACCTACCAACCCATGGCTTAGAAGCCTTGTGATCTTTGCACAACAGGGGCTAGTGTGTAACAGGCATTAAGTGTTTGGCAGGTTAATAAATTAATGAACATATTTAGAACACTCAATGCGGAGCTCAGAAAAGCCCAATGTTCTCTTACGCTGGATAGAATCTAATATAAATATGATAACCTTCTCAATTCCTAAATCAACAGATTCAGGAACAGAGAAGGATGCTAACATATACAATGATTAGTTCCGTAAGTGTCTTGTCCTGGGCTTTTGTGAATTAATTTGGGAAGCAACACAATGGCCCATTTACTTTCATTTTTCTTTCCAAGAGAGGCAGAGAAACACCGTGCATACAAAAAGCTGCATTAGGCTGAACATAGCTCCAAGTGGTGAAAGAGTTCCCGTCTCACTCTGCTTGCTTTATCCTCATCTCTTTTCATTTGCTTTATCCCAATGATTAGTCATTTCATACCTTGCGGGTTGTTGTTTTTTTTTTTTTTTTTTCTTACCTGTCTTGACACATTTGAACTCTGCAAAATTCTCCTCTGCACAGGAATTAGTGTGAAATTTATTGCCTGATTCTTTCCCTGTATTAACAGGGCTGTGCTTTACAAATATGACTGCAGAGCAAATTTATTATTTACATCCTGAGCCCTCGCCTTCATAACTGCTTAATATGGAGACGGTGTTTAGCTTTCCGATGGAGTCCACTGCCTCACTGGAATCAAACTTGTAATTGCCTCTCTGGGACTTAAAGCCATTATGTCTATGCTTTTATGTTCCCTTGTTGTGCTTGAATCACTTTTTGAGGTCTGTGAAGTACAGCTGGCACAATAAAAGTTTGATCAATGCATAACCAATGCAGTGTATTTCTTCCAGAAAAATAAAGCCCAGGTGAAAAATGTTCATCTAGGAAAATGGTCTTTCTCAGCTACTTAGTCTCAGAATTTAAATCGGCTTTATTTAATCTTGAGGAGAGGACTGAACTTGAATTTCTGTGTCAGAGTTGGCTGTTTTTTTTTTCCAGTGTTGAACATTGAGCTGTGCATTAAAGGGGATAGGGTTTATCAGAATTTTCTCACCCAAAAAAGTTCACTGTTTTGTCTTTAGATATAATGTCCATTTATAAACCATGTACAATTAGTTTGCCCTAAATTCTCTTGATCAACAACTGAGGGCAATGAGGTAGGATTCTTTTTTTTTTTTTTTGGGGGTATTTTAAATGACTATTCTTTATTAGTGGTGTGTGTGTGTGATGGGAAAGAGGCAGACATGTTAAGCCATACAAGTGGAGGGCAGAGGACAAGTTTGTGGAGTCAGTTCTCTCCTTCCACATTTACCTGGGTTTTGGGAAACAAGCTTACAGAGCAAGCACGTTTACCCATGGAGGCTTGACACCAACTGATTATTGCTATACCTGAAAATTCCTTTTGTTTTCAGGACAGAACAATGAATCTGACCGATTCCACCTGAAGGGAACACTGTAATTTGGAGATACTGTGGTAGCTTCTTTCTTGTGTACCTGGGGATTGTTGCAGACAGATGCTCACCATTAACACTACGTTTCTTTGTTCCAATTCATTAAGTTGGGTACAACTTGAGGAAAATCTAAAGACATGCCCATGGTTCTCCCTTCAGGAAGTTCACACATACACACGGCACACAACTCACAGTAGTCCAGTTGACTCATTTCAACTTAACAGTGGTTCAGAAATGATGCACATCCAATAGACATCTTACTTGAAATTTTGTGGCTTTGTCTCTTTCTGTAATCCTGATACTGAGTACACTCCTGTCCTCAGCTCCTGGCCATCACAGACAACAAGGGAAGTAATGGATGCCCAGTGGAGCTGGACAGTGCTGCTCAGTAGCTTAGGTGAGCCATGTGCATTCTCAGCTTATGATTTTCCTGATTACAATGGAGATGTGGCCATGTGTCAGTCAAGGGACATGGATGCTTTAGGGACAGCACAGCAGAGGCAGCTCTAGGTGTGCTGCCATCTCCAAGCCGGACACACCTGTAATGGGTGCACCTGCTTCTGTTGCCTCTGCCTTTCCTGCCTGCTTGCTTTCTTCTCTTCAAGGGACAGGTGTTCACATGGACTATTATCTCTTTTTATATTTAATTTTCTCCTTAGGGGAAAGATCACCTTAACCCAAGTATGTTAGCACATCCTTGCTCTTAGGAGGCTTAGACATGCGGATTTCCACTTCCAGGCCTGACTACTCGATATAATGAAAATCTGTCTCAAAAAATATTTTGATATCAATTAGTTACTAGCTTGATGAAAAACTCTTATCCTTTCACTGAATATTGTCTCTTCAATAGAATTTGCCGTGATACAATCAGTTGTTGGGGTTTTTTTTATCAGTAGATCAGTAAACTTATTTAATGAAGCAGGAAGAGTTTTTACATCATTTAGACAGCATAAGGTGTACTGGGGTGGGGTGCTTGTGGATGGAGGATTGTGTAACATTTAAGCATTCTGATTATCCAACTGATTGACTTATAAATTCATATTGTCGTAGTGGACTAGTGATCCTTTGTGTTTCTGTCATGTTGGGTCTAAAAGAGCCCACGAATGGCTGAATGGAGAAAGACAATGGTACATACACACAGTGGAACACTACCAAGTCCTAGAAGAGAAGGAAATCCTACCATGTGTGGAAGAGCAGGATGGCATGATCTGAGCTCCATGTGAAACTCCAAATGCCAAACTCACAGAAGTAGAGAGCAGAATGAGTTAGCCAAGGCTGTGGGAGAAAGGAGATGGTGTATCCTGACAGTTTCCATTAGACAGGGGGAATATGATTTTTTTACATTTATTAAACGTGGTAAATCTATTGCAAAATTGTGAAGATCATAGATTTAAAAGTTCACATTGGAAAAAGTAATAAACATGTGACATGATGGATTTGCTAAGTTTGAGTTTTCAAATATGAATATATATATATATATGTGTGTGTGTGTGTGTGTGTGTGTGTGTGTGTGTGTGTATACATATATACATATATCACAGTTTGCTCCATAAATCATTCAACAAAAACATCGATTGAAAAGGATATTGATAGGAATAAAATTAGAAAAATAAAAGTTTAAGGATGCGTGAAGATATCAGTAGTCAAGATGATGTTTCAGAGGACAAGGTAGGAAAGTGTGAACTGCTGTCCTCTAGATATTATGTGGTATTTATACTCATGAGAGAACAGCAGCACACCTACTTGAGGCCCACACAAGATTAAGACAGTTAAAAATATTCCCATGGAGTGGGGAATAGGTTCCAGAGGCTACACCCCTAGGTAAAGAGCCATGGGCACTCAATGGCTGCTGAAGGAGGCGAGCCACTCTGGGGAAGGGCAGCGTTGGTAAGTTGCTCATGCCCTAGCCCATGACCCTACACCTATGTGTAGTATATAGTCAGCAGTATCAAACTTAATTTATTGAGAGAGAGAAAATGAATGAATGAATGAATGAATGAATGAATGAATGAATGAATTTAGAAGAAAGATGGTTGGTAAAGCTGGATGGAGTTCGAAAGAAGGAGAATGGATATTACCAAGATATACTGAATACATAAAAATTTTTTCAAAGAATAAAAATAATTTTAAATTAAAATTTAAAAAAGAATTAAAAGGTAAGTAATGTTTATTGAAATATCTAATAATATTAATACTCTGTTCACAAACTTTGATAATGGCCCACCCTGCAAACTGACCCTAAGTTAAATGTCTCATTTGCCTCTCCTGAACCTGCTGGGAAATATTGTATATAAAATTCTAACATGACTTATAGAGAACTCTCTTCCTGGTATCTTCCTAGTACCTCTGACATTAGGGACAATTAAAACCAGGCAATCTCAGTGGAAGGCAGAGATAATCAGCTTATCACCTGGGTCCTGGGGGAACTGCTACTTGTCATAGCACACCTGGCCAAAAAATTCCAGAAAAGAAACCTGGCAGAATGGCAGACAATGAGAAAAGAAGCAACAGCAAATGCTGAGAAAGATGTAAGAGAAAGAGAATATTTAAGACACTGATGCTGGCAATATAGATTAGTCTAACCACTATAGGAACTATTATATAATCCACTTCTGCATATATACTTAAATAACTCTAAAGCAACATACACAGAGATACCTGCTTATCCATCCTTATTAGAATATTATTATTATTATTATTATTATTATTATTGGTTTTTCGAGACAGGGTTTCTCTGTATAGCCCTGGCTGTCCTGGAACTCAGGTTGTACACCAGGCTGGCCTCGAACTCAGAAATCTGCCTGCCTCTGCCTCCCGAGTGCTGGGATTAAAGGTGTGCACCACCACACTATAGCCAAGTTATTAGATAAGCCTAGGTATCCATCAACAGGTGAAGGACTAAGAGAATGCAGTATACACACAGTGGAGTTCTGCAGTATACACACAGTGGAGTTCTAAAGATTTCTTCTACTTTAAATTAGTTTCATGTTGAGGAAGTGGAGTATTAGAATATGAGTATAGGTGTCTACTAAGGCAGGAAGAGAGTGTTGGATTTTCTGGAGCTTGACTTACAAGTGGTTGTAGGCTGCCAGATGTGGGTGCTAGGAAGTGCACATAGGTCTTTTGCAAGAGCAGCATGTGTTCTTAACTGCTAAACCATCTTTCCAGCATCAAAATAAAGTTTTATTCAGCCTAAATAAGAATGAAGTTCCATTGGTGAAAAATGGATGCTACTGGAGATCTCCATATTAAATGAGATAATTCAGAAGCAGAAAAATAAATATCACATTATGTATGTATGTATGTATGTATGTATGAATGTATGTATGTATTTGTGTAGATATGAATACGGGTGTGGTGTGTATATATTATGTATGCATGTGTATATGTGTGTGCGTTTGCATGTGGGTGGGTGTGTGTTCAGACAGATAGAGAGATGATATGATATGAGAAGCCTGGTAAAAGAGAAGACATTGGCCAGAATCTGGGGAGGAAGCAAAGTAAAATAGAGCACTGGAGGGGATGAATAAAGTCAAAGGATGCATTGTATGTATGTTCTATGCAGCTCAACACTGCAGGCAAGGAATACATACCAATCGAACAGTTCAATTGATAGGATAGCGCAAAAAGAATTCATTCATGAGCAATGGGTTTGTGCCCAAATGAAGAAGAGATAGCAAGCACCCTCAGTGAGCTTGCTCTCATGGGGTTGGGCTTCCACCTGCAGAAAGCCACTTAAGCAACACACCTGCATATATGCCCTCTGCCTTGAACCCTCATTGTACGATATAAATCAGACCAGAAACTGGTAACACAATATACAATACACAATGTAAGGGATCTTTAATTTCTTACTGAAATCAGAGACAAGGAGCTCATATTTAATAAGAGTTAAGATTTAATCTGTGGATTAACTAAAATGATTTACTTCTTTGAAGCCAAAAGTCACTTTTAGTCTGCAATTTGATTTATAGATATACCAATTTTTATTTTGTAGGAGCTGAGTGGCAGGACACCTTATCCCACCACACTTGTCTATGCCTTAAAACTGTGAAAAATTTGCCATATTGAATATTAAGGAGGCAATGTCAGTGTTTATTCAACCAATTCACCAAGCAGAGTGATTAATATTCATGTTATAAACAGCCACTCACATTTTCTTCTACATAATAAAACAAATGAGACAATCTAGACAGTGGGGAACCTAAGAATAATCATGTATATATTTAATTATTCAGGCACTTAGCCCTCTTAGAATACAAAAAACCCCTCTAAGATCTATAATTAAGACTTACAGCAGAAGGGTTGGGGATTTATATCACTAATATTTTTTACCAGTCCCTAGAATGTTCAGCATCTCTCTCTGTCATGTTAGCTTGACCAGATCACCACAGCGCTGGCTAGCATTTTGTCAACCTTAGATGGGCTAAGGTCATCTAGGAATAGAAAACCTCAGAGAAAATGTCACCATCAGATTGGCTTATAGGAAATTCTGTGGGACATTCTTTTGTCTGATGTTGCAGGGTGCAAGCCAGTGTTGCAGAGCTACCCATGGGTAGGTGGCTCTATGTTGTATAAGAAATCAGGATGAACAAGCCAGATGAGCAAGGCAGTAAGCTGTGTTCCTGACGACCTCTGCTTCTGCTTCCAGATTCCCACTGTAAGTTCCCACCCTGACTTCCCTCATTGAGGGAGCATTAAATTTTAGCTGAAATAAATTTTGTTATCACTAAGCAATATATTTTTTTCTCACTTACTTATCTATCTATCTATTTATTCATTCATTTATTTATTCACTTTACATCCCAATCACATCCTGCTGTTCCTGTTTCCCCCTCACAGGGACCCTCCCCCCATCTTCCCCTTCCTTTCTCCTCTGAGAAGGGGGAGGCTCCCTGGGTATCAAACCACCCTGGCATATCAAGTCACTGCAGGACTAGGTTCATCCTCACCCACTGAGGCCAGAAAAAGTATTTGGTCACAGTCTTTATCACAGCAGCAAAAACAAAACTTAAGAAAACCCGCTCAGACCCAAAGAGAATCATTTACTTTACCTGTGACTTCATTCAGTGCATTCAGTCAGTGCTTGGGTCAGCACTCTTGCTCCTAACAGGGCAGAGATGCATGTGCTAGGGTGACCAGAAGACACCACTGATGGCGGGGAATTGTTTGCAGCTAAGGCTGATATTGAGGCTGTGCCTGGGCACTCCACACAGGACTGCCTTCCTACGAGCATGTAGGGACTGAGTGGAAAAGCAGATGGAACACAGTTGTGAGGGGTCTCAAGTTCTCATTTTACTCTGGGAGAAAAACTAAAGCCAGCATGGAACTGTGGAAAGAATCCCTTTTGGAGCAGCGCTGGGACAACGAGACTGGAAGGTGAGGCAGGGTAGAATCGGAGAGGCAGGTGCAGTGCCACAGAAGCTGGCCACAATTCCGAGGAAGCTGCGAGCGACTTGGCCTTGCCATAGAATAGGGAATATGACGGGGTTCTGCCCTGTGTTTCTTTGGTTGGCTTTCTTTTCCTAAAAACAACTGACTTTTGACACAAGCACCAAGTGTGGGACCGCAAAGAAAGCCATGGCAAATGGTAACCCATTTATAGCGGCTCTCTGGAAAATGTCACCAATCATCTGATACCATGTGGCACCATATCTCAGACACCCTGAAGCATGGATGGTCTTGAGTAGAAAGAGTACGAGTCACACCCAGATGAAGGCAGCTCAGAATGAGTAAGCCCCTGGAGACTGTTCGAGTGAGAATGTTCTGCCTATGTCTGAGCACTGACTCAAGCTTCCCTTTGTATTGGCTTCAGGGCCGTTTCACCCAGAGGAAGAAAGTCCTTTGACAGATGTGGTCACTTCTTGCCCACTCAACACAGATCTATTGGTTTATATTGGAGAAATATTTCTTTGTGGACGTTGATTCGATTAAGAGGGTTTATGGGGACAGGGGCAGAATTCGTCACACCCATTAGGGGTCGTAGGTGCTCTTTAAGGTAGAATTAGCCTTAGACATCTCAAAAGTATCCAGCTTCCTGGGGTCTTGCCCTAACAGGAATGAAGAAAGACAAATTCTATGAAGAAGGTTCACTAATCCACAGAGACTCCACTGAAGATGACCTTGGCTTTGAGAGGATTTGCTGAATCACCAAAAAAAATTGTTGTTGGGAGCATCTTTTTCTCTCCCCTCTCCCTTCTCCCACCAAAGAGATGTCTCCAATGGAAGGAGATGTCCCTTGAAAGTAGACAGTTAGAAATAGCTAAATGCTCCCTCCTCCCAAAACACTATTGAGTATGTTTTATCAGTCTCTACAACCAGTACAACCAGAATCCTTCCACTAAATGTTCTCCGCCCTGACAGGAAGACGAGAGATCCTTACATCAGCTGTGTAGGGTACACTTGGAGGTTGCATAGGCTATATAGGTTGTAGCCTATATTACAACCAATAAGGTTATCATAGTTAGAAATTTTCTGTTTTGGGATAGTATACCAGCATAACAACTGTCTTTCATTTTCAGCAGTGATCATAGATTACATGTCAACCGAAGTTTAATATGCAGTGTCAGGTAGGCCAAGCTAAGCTGTGACATCTAATACTGAAGTGTATCAAGCACACTTTTAACTATATTCTCAGTTTACCGCAGGCTTGGCAGGGACCGCCCTGGAAGAGGAGGAACATCTGAATAGGTATCAGGTCCTCATTGCTTTTGTCTCTTTTCTTATTTCAGCCACAGCTCATCTGACTTCAGACCCACACACCTTACATGCGTGCCACGTGGGTCCGTGTTCTGTCTCAGATTCCACTTTGGTTTATCCTGACTCTGGTGGGAGTGAGGAGGTGAATGGCCCAGTTTCTGGGGTGCTCTGGACTCTGCTGAGGAGATATTGGTCACGCTGACTGCTCCACCCCTGTATCTGATTCTCTACCCTCCGCATCACCTTCTTTTGGTATCCACATTTCCAAGTAATCCAGTGTACCCAAGTCTTTGTCCTAGGCTTTGAGTCTAGGGAATCCTAACTAAAGCAATAGCTAATATGGTGCAGTGTAGGTCTTCAGCAAACAACAGCTCTCAACTCCTTCTTCCAACTGAAAAAAATAAATCCCAGCGGTCCAAGTAACTTGCTCCAGAGCACTCAGCCTAAGACCATGGTCAGGCGACCTTTAGGTAATTTTTCATCTCAGAAGCTGACTTTTGCTCTGTCCACAGCAAACCAACGAGGCCCCCTAGTGGCCGGAACAGAATGGACATACAGGAAGGGAAAAGAAGAGCCTTCACACCAGGGAACAGGTGCCAAGGCCTAGGACTTAGCAAGAGCTTAGCCACACAAGGCAATGGCATATGCCACACAGAGCTTCACAAATAGTGGTCCACAAACCAAGGAGGCAGCAGTATATTGTCATATTTCTCCTTGTAGAGGAAAGATGAAACTTGTCTTAGATTTCAGGGGGATGGATCTCTCTGATTCCCCGGGTTCCCTTTGGTGACTTGGACAATTTCCAACCTTTCACACAGCAACAGATTGCTTCTTTATTTCTAAAGCTAAGGGAATAGAGCCCTATCTATGGGGTGGTATGTTAGTAAGGAGGTAGGGACGAGGGGTAAAAGTCTTTAGCTGAAGATGGATGCTTTCCTTGTCCTCTCACTGTGGTGGAAATAGGTTCTACAAGGAACCTGAAGAAAGTAAACAGCCCATTCCCACTCCTGTCAGAAGCCCTTGAACCCCACTTCCATTCTAAAAGTATGTGGTGGGTTTCTGAACGATGTCAGCCTCCTTGAAGCCAACCATTACTCTGACCGTGGAGCCCAATTCCTATAACAAGGAATTGTCATACAAGCCTTATGGCTTGACATGTCCCCTCTGCTTCAGAGAAAGTTATTGTTCTGGTTAGGTTGGATCAGGAGCCACAGGAGACTGTGCAGTATGGAAGAAGCAAATAGAGCATATGGAGATCCCCTGGCAAGCACAAATCCACGAGGAGCCAATGGGTGCTGCCTGCACAGGGTGGGGGAAGAAAGGGGGTAGAATTTATTTTTTCTCAACTATTAGACTTATCATGTTCTTCTTCACCTGCTCCCTCTAGGATTCATGTGCGAGGAGTCCAGGATCCCCCAGAGGCTGGTCAACCCCAGCTGTACCTCCTCCCCCAGGACTGTCTACTTCCAAGAAAGACTGCTTACAAACAGATAACTTGGAAGAAGCATAAAACAGAATAAGCTAAGTGCAAAGGGCAGATATGAAACAGATTTTTGCAAGGCTCCAACTGCGGTGGATATTATAAGCAGAACAGATTTCATATGGAACACGCTGACAAGGAATAAACACAGCATCCAAAGCAAGAGCTTTGAAGGATTTGCTACTTTGAACATAAGCACTTAAAAAAAAAAAAACCCATAGTCTTATCAAATAATGAGCATCCAAATCTCTGCTCTAAAATGGCAAGGGTAGATCAGACCTAGGTGTGGGTTACCTGTATTTGCAAGAACGACTTCCAAAATCCCACTTCAGTTTGCTACGGAAGCGTGTGCTGCCCTGGCTTTCTAATCTATGTCGAGAGCTCAAAGGTTAAAGAGACTTGGCTGAATTTGTCTTAAGATATAGCCTTTGTTCTGATTCCATCATTTATTTGAATTTAATATTTTAAAGGACACTTCAAACAGACTCCACAAAGCACTGCTACCATCCGGGACACATTTATTATTTAATATTTAACTGGGGAGATTTGTCAAAACCCTTAAGAATTAGTGGTTGCAAACTTGTGGAGTTAAAAGCTTGTGAAAGAAGCCATTTGCTAACCACGGGGAGGCAATGTCCCTGCAAGCTGGGCCAGAATGCGAGTATGCATTGGGGGGGGGGGTGTCTAGTGACATACATGGTGAACCCAGCTACCCAGAAAGAGCAGGCAGTGGAATTGCCTTTAAATAAATATTCTAATGTGCTTAACTTCTGAACTGTAAAGCTCAGCCTGTGCCTACACATGAGGCAACTATGCGAGCCAAGTAAATGATTATCCCAAGCTGCCACCGCTGCCCACGGAGAGTCCCAGGGCTAGAGCAATCACCAACTGCTGTGCTGCCTGAAAGGTCTGTGGGCCTGCGAGAACACTGTGCTGGGCTCTGTGATCCATGGATGTTGCCTGTGTTTTTCTGGTTCCCAGTGTTAAGAAGCAAATGAATTCCCTGAGTCTTTTTCAGAGTGTTCATCCCTCACCAGGCACTCAGCAAGGCGACCTGTTGAGTTGTTTGTTCAGATGTTTTGATCTTGTGTCTGTCAACACGGCTGCTAGGTGCAAATTTCTATGGCTCTCGGTGTCCCATATGGTGGTCCAACCGTTCTGATCAAGTACCTTCTTTAAATTCTCATGAGACTAAGCAGGCTAAGGTTCTGTCAAGCACAGGTCAAGGATATCATGGGTGCTATGGTGGCATTATATCACCTGTCAAATGGAGGCATGAGATGCTCTTGGTCAAATGTATCTCACAGTCTTCCTGTGGAGACAGCATACACGTGACCTCTCCCTTGAATGGGAGCTCAAGATAGACCAAAGTAAAGAATGTACCAATGCCCAATCTGGTGAACCAACGGGCTTCTTCTATTGGGGTTACTAACAAGAATGGTGAGTTACAAGGGGCACAGTTAACTCTAGATCAGCTATGTCATCAGGAGCTCCATTCCACATGGGGAATGAATCCAGCACCCCTGGAGCTCTATGTAGTTGTTAAACAGCTCCACAGTCTGAACCTCTCCTTCTGTAGTTTGCCTGCTCAGTCTCCATTGCCAGCTGTTTTTTTGTTTTTTTGTTTTGTTGTTGTTACCTGTTATACTGGTAGGGACCCTTAAGCATCTTCCAAGGTTCTATTCTCTGTACCTGATTTTTTCTTTACCTCCTAGGCTCATGAGCTTCCTCAGTAGCCAATGTTCTAATTTAAGGGTTGGAGTGAAAATAGGAATGTTGCAATTCTTATGAATGTGATCTACAATAAATGCCCAGAAATAAAAGAAAAAGGCGGTGGTTGGGGTGGGGAAGAGACAGAAGATAAGTTATCAGCAAGCCCTACAAACTCTCCTGAAGGCAAACTGCAGGAATAGAGGCAGGAGCTAGGATAACTGGAGCAATTCTGACTTTCAGAGTGACCAGAGGAGTGTGGCTTCTAGCCTGAAGCTCTTGCACTTGGTCAGTTGTAATATAGAATCCATCCAGCGGGACTCCAACAGATACCACAGGGGACCAGAATGGAATGTATGTGTGTGTGTGTGTAGGGGCACCAGTTCTAATCTAGAGTTCTATGCATGAATGAGAGTAGCAGCCTTCAATGAAGTGAAAAGTGCCACGTGATCCAGAAGAAAGCCATCAGCAGCCAATACAGCTGCACCTCAGAGCATCTGGACTCATTCCCCAGGAGCTAGAGCTTCTGCCCCAAGCTCTAGCACCTTTGTCTGCCTACAATAAAACCAAATACATATATTTGGTTGAAGAGGGTTTTCTGGGTATAACACATATGGGTACAGGAGCCTATAAAACTGCTGAGGAAGTCTTTGTAATGGATCAAAGTAAATCTAAGAGGATCTAGCATAAAGCCCTCCTCCTACCTTTTGAGGAGAAAATCATTTCACACATGACCAAAAGAAAGAAGTGTCAAATTCCCAAAATGTGGCCAAGAAAGTTACAGCTTGTGTACTTGGGGTGACACTGTAAATTCCATGATTTCCTTAATTATAACTCTGTGGAGAGAATGTCACAATTCAAGAATAGAATGTTTTCAGGTTAAAAAAAAATGTGGGTTTCTGCTTGGTTGAGGGTTTTTGTGTGTGTTTGTGTGTCTGTCAGGGAGGGGTTTGTTGTCATTTGTTTTTGAAAGACAGGGACTCCCTATGTGCTCCTAGCTGTCCAAGAACCTACTATATAAACCAAGTTGGCCTCAAATTCCTGCATCTGTCTCCCATGTGCTGGGCAAGCATGTGTCACCACACCCACACCCATACCCACCTTGTATTTTTGTTTATAACATGGCAACTTGAAGAACATTCTTCGTGTAATTTTTTTGGACAACTTCAGACATAAGCGCTATATCTACATTTCTCTCTCCAGCTTCCTCCACGTCCCTCTCCTCCCCAATCCATGACCTCCTCTTTTTTATTATGCTTACATATATATTATGCACATTATATATATATATGTGTGTGTGTGTGTGTGTGTGTGTGTGTGTGTGTGTGTGTACATGCCTTGTATATACAACTTACTTAGCCCATTTGGGATTGTTCCTACATACATGTGTCCAGAGCTGATCACTCAGACTGGACAACCTATAGAGGAGTTCAATCCTGTAGGAGACTGATTTTCCCCCTCTCAAAAGCTATTGAGCACTTGTAGCTATTCATCTAGGGTTGGGACATTGTTAAATTTCTTCCACAGTGGAATGTCAACTGGTGTTGTCATTGTTCTGGTCTTGTACTGTTGACACTGGGTTAGTACATTTTTCCTATCCTGTCTAGGGAACATAATCTAATGTAATCTCTAGTTGTATTCTAAATACTTATCCTTATATCCTCCACAGAAGTGTAGATCTCAGCCCTTTCTGCAGAAGCTTCTTTTTTGCAACATTCAGAGAATAGGTGACTTTTAGAGGCCCAATCAGAGCTGACATATTTCACTAAGCTTTGAGGTCTCAAAAGATGTCTCCATTCCCAGTTACTTCTCTTTCTGACTCCTGCTTGTATGTCAGTTGTGTACTCTCAAATACTGCTGCAGCACCATGCCTGTCTGCCTGCTGTCATGCTCTCCACCACGAAGGTCATTGATTCACCTTCTCAAACTATAAGCCCCATGCTAAATGCTTTCTTCTGCATTACAGATAGAGTTTGGTAAATTGTAGAATATCAATACAAGGAAATGCTATAAAATCATAATGCCATTGTAAGCTTTAAAAACATGGCACCACTCAATAATACAGGCATGCACAGAATCACATTCTCTGACTTACCTTTGGTTAAACAGACACAGAACAATATTTAAGATATCAACCCTCATGAGAATGAGCCTTAAACAGCTGGCACAGTTCTAGTATGAAGGTACCAGCTCCTGAAGAGCCATAATATGACTGCAGAGCTCTCTCTGTGTGTGTGTGTGTGTGTGTGTGTGTGTGTGTGTGTGTGTGTGTGTGTGTGTGTATGTGTGTGTTGAATGGGTGTTGTACATATGCTTACAGACCCAGATAGAGTTTTGGGTAAATGTCTGAGAAGGAATAGCACAGATGTTTATAATTGCTGTGGTGTGAAAGCATGTTTCAGTAGTTCATGTTAAAGGGTTAATAACCATCCTGCGGTGGTAGTGGCAAGTTTGAAAACGTTTAAGATTTGGTCACTGGCCACGGTCTTTTCTCAAAGCTGATGTGTTTACAATGGAATACTGCATGATATTCACTCAATCAAAAGTATAGATACCCAAGATACAATTTGCAAAACACAAGAAAATCAAGAAGGAAGACCAACACGTGGATACTTCATTCCTCCTCAGAATAACAAACAAAATACCCATGGAAGGAGTTACAGAGACAAAGTTTGGAGCTAAGAGGAAAGGTTGAACTATCCAGAAACTACTCCACCCGAGGATCTATCTCATAATCAGCCACTAAACCCAGACACTATTGCATATGCCAACAAGATTTTGCTGAAAGGACCCTGGTATAGCTATCTCTTGTGAGGCTATGCCAGTGTCTGGCAAATACAGAAGTGGATGTTCATAGTCATCTATAGGATGGAACACAGGGCCCCCAATGGAGGAGCTAGAGAAAGTACCCAAGGAGCTGAAGGGGTCTGCAGCCCTATAGGTGGAACAACAATATGAACTAACCAGAACCCCCAGAGCTAGTGTCTCTAGCTGCATATGTAGCAGAAGATGGCCTGGTTGGCCATCATTGGGAAGAGAGGCCCCTTGGTCTTGCAAACTTTATATGCCCCAGTTCAGGGGAACACCAGGGCCAAGAAATGGGAGCAGGTGGGTAGGGGAGCAGGACAGAGGGAGGGTATAGGGGACTTTTGGGATAGCATTTGAAATGTAAATGAAGAAAACATCTAATAAAAAATTGAAAAAAAGTACAGAAACTTATGAAAACTAAACACCGCACTATTGAAATATGATTGAGCCAAGAAATAAACCAAGGAGAAAATATTAGAAGGTTTAAAGTGGAATAAAAATAAAAACACAGGATATGAAACCCTATGAAGAAACAGAGATAACCCTATAAGGAACAGTGAGGTAACCCTATGAGGACCAGTAGGTAGTCCCAGCAATGGCATTTATTTCAGAGAATGCTTACATGGAAAAAGTTGAGAGGTTACAAACTAATAATTTAATGATACTCTAAAAGCTTGGAAAAATAAGAAGAAACACCAAGAAAAAAATAAACTGGTTAGGAAGTAATACTCAAAACCAGAACTGAAATTAGAAATGAAAACGACACAAAGAATCGATGAAACAAAGAGTTTGTTTTCTGAAAAGATTAAAAAGATCAACAAACCTCTGTGTAAGTTAATAAAAGAGAAAAAATATCCAAATTAAGAGAACTACCAATAAAATAGAAGACATGACAAGAGACCTTGGAGGAAATTCAAATAATCTTATTAAAAATCTGTGTTTCACGAATCCAGAAAACCTAGGAGAAACTGGTGAATTTCTACAAAGAGAAATCAAGATGAAATACATAATTTAAATAGACACACATAATCCAACAAGATAGAATCAATAGTTGAACATCTTCTAAGCCATAAGTAAACAAACTAACTAACAAACTAGGTAAAAATAAAAATTGAAAGAATGTTAACAGTTTTTTATGAAGTCAGTGTAACCCTGACACTAAATTCATACAAAACCCCACAAAATGGAAATTCATAGGCCAATATCTCTGATAAATACAGACATAAAATTTATCAAAGAATACAAACAAAATTCGAGAACACATCCAAAAAGATTATCCACTGAAATAAAGTTGGCTTTATCTCAGAGGTTCCTGGATGGTTCTGTATGCATAAATCATTAAATATAATCCACCACAATAACAGACTAAAGGACAGAAACTAGAGAAGGCTTTTGACAAAATCCAACATAACTTCATGAGGATCCAGAGATACATAGGACATATCTCAAAATTATAAAGGTAATATACAGCAATCCCACAGCCAATATCTTACAAAATGGAGAAAAACTCAGGAGACTTTTCACTAAAGTCAGGAACAGGAACAGGACAAGGATTTTCACTACCACCCTCCTGAAGAAAAATCTTAGCTGAAGCAATAGGACAAGTGAAAGAGTAAAGGGAATTCAAATAGAAAAGGAATAAGCCAAGATATTCTTATCTATAGATGATAGCATTATATCCATAAAGACCCTAGTTGCTCCACACAACACCTATAGCTGGTAAACACAGACAAGAATGTAGCAAGATATAAAACGGACACACGCGAAAATCAGTAGCCTGCCTATATACCAATGACAAGCACATAAAGAAAGAATTTAGGGCATCAAATAGCCTCAAAGGACCTCAGAAAAAAATCTAACCAGGGAAATAAAGACCTTACAAAGTGACAACTTTAAAATACTAAAAGCAGTTGAAAAAGATTCCTGAAGGTAGAAAGACTACTGCATACTAATGTATGGGCAGAATTAATATTGTGAAAATGATCATCCTCCCAAAGCAGTCTATAAATTCCATTCCAAACCTGTCAAAATTCCAATGAAATTGTTCACAGAATTGGAAAAAAAACTTAAATTTCTTATGGAAACACAAATAACCAATGATGGCCAAAATAATCCTAACCAATAAAGTTTTCTGGAGCTATCACCATTGCAGATTTCAACTTATACTACACAAATATGATAATAACATTCTGGTATATTTCACTGATCGATAAAATGGAACTGAGGACTCACACACATGCCCACATTCCTACAGCCACCAAATTTTCAAAAAAAATGAAGCCAACAATTCACAGTGGAGAAAAGATAGTATCTTCAACAAATAGTGCTGATACACCAGATAGCTACAAGAAGAGTGAAGCTAGATCCTTATCTCTCACCCTGCATAAAACTTGATCCTCGTGGATCAAGAACCTCAAAGTCAGCAGGTATTCTGCAACTGCATAGAGAGAAAAGCAGATAATACACTTGAACTCATTGGCACAAGAAAGGGCTTTCTGGACAGGACAAGGTAGGGCAGGCATTAAGATCAACAATTGATAAATGGGAAATGAAGATGCTAAAAAGCTTCTATAAATCATAATTCAAAAGAAAAGGTAGCCTGCTAAATGGAAAAAAATAATAATCTTTAGCAGTTATATATCTGAAAGGGGTTACGATCAGGAATACACAAAGAACACAGAGGAGAAAACAACAACAAAAACTAAACAGAAAGAAAACAAAGAACCCAATTTAAAATAGGGTATGAGATCGTATGGAGCCAAACTGGGTGCTCAAAAGAATAAATACAAGTAGGCAACAGATATTTGGAAACAACTAACACTACTGGCCTCTTCAAAACCATATGTAAATCTAGCATTGCAGAAGCTTCCCAATATATATACACATATGAAAGGAACCTAAATGGAGTCACCGTATAATGGGAGAGACAATGCCCCAACTGGACATCTTAAAACCTCCAATCTTTGAAACCGCTTACATGTTGTTGAGCCATTAGCCAAGGAGTTCCCAGATTTTTTCCTTCAACATCACAGCTATTTCCAAAGCAATTGTTTTACTCCCCATAATCTGATGACAAAGATGTATTGCTGAAGATTCAATGTACTTATATCATGAAACATGGAGAAGTCTAGCGGGTGCCCAGTTAGAAGTTCTGTTCCTTTGACCAGCATCCATGCTGTTGGAAAGTACTCTGTGTAATACCAGAGGAGAAAAGTGATCAGCACTGTCACCAGCTCCAAACCCTGCAACCTACAACGTGAGCTTCCTGCAGTACATACTCCTGCAACGGGACCGCGAGTGTGATGAGAGTAACCTACTACTTTGGGGGTGGATATAAAGCTCATTCCATGGTATAGAACCCACACAAGATCGTGTTAAAGTGGTGCAAGAGCCTGAGAATAAATATGTATAAAGGAAAACCTACTTCTATTATTCTGGTGAAGAAACATAGCAATAAAATGACTCCTTAGGCAAAAAACATCAGAGAATTGCTCAATCCTCATCTGAAAACTCTCTTCTTGCTGTAGATGTGAATTAAGATGAACCCCACAACTGCACAATGTGAAGAGAAAGAGATTTTCGAGTATTCAGCCCTAGATAGGATGTCTTCATCAACCCCTTTTTCCTTAAGACTCAAGAATCTATACAGAAGAGGAAACAGAAACAATACCTTCTAGACACAACATAACTGGATATGGATATGAACACACAAAGACTGTGACAGCACACACAAGACCTGCACAGATTCTAACTAATAAAAAATACCAGCACTGAGACAGTGCAGGGGACACAAAGCTCTACCCTACAAAGAAAACTATTTGCAGTGGATACCTTCTGGGAAAGGAAAAATCAGTATTTTACTGTGTGATGTCACTGGATATAGTAACCACACTCCAGGGCAGACCCTGGAGTAGTTGACCAATATGAAATACACCACTTGCCTTTCTGCATGATTGTATATGAGAACTTTCAATTTTGCTTCATTTTTGTACATTTTGTCATACAGGTATTTATTTTTTTAAACTTGGCTTTAATTTTCATATTTTTGATATTGTGTTTTACATTTTTTGAAAGACAGAAACATAAAGAATATAAATTGGGTGGAAGGGATGTGGAGAAGATTTGGGGGGGAGGAAGTTGAGAGAAAAGAATATGATCAAGATAGACAGAATGAAATAATAATAATAATTTTTATAAATGTTCAACATTCTTACCCATCAGGGAAATAAATGCAAATTAAAATTACTTTGGGATTTCATCTTACCCAAATCAGAATGGCAAACACAGAAACAACAAATTACAATAATGACCAACAGGGGAGTAACCAACCACCTTCTGATTGGATGTAAGTCCTCTTCTACAAAATAAAACCCAGACCTGGCACCACTGTGGAGCCACGAACCTGTGGTTGTACATGGTGTGGATACAGGGAAAGGGGAACATTGCAAACTGGCACAATCACTATTAAAATCAGTGTGCACAGTCCTCAGGAAACACAACATACATCTTCCTCATAATCCAGCTGTACTGCTTTGGGGCATACAATCAAAATATACTATATCCTACGCTACAGATATAATCATCTATGCTCATTGGGTTCACAATTATCATGAAATAGAAATAATTTAGATATCAATGAGAAGGTGATAGATAATGAAAATAAGGTATAATAAACAATATAATTATTCAGCTATTAAAAAATAAAATTTTCAGGGGAGCAAATGAAGCTGGAAACTGTCATTCTGTGTGTGGTAACCGAGACCCAGAAAGACAGGCATTGCATGTGTTCTCTCATTTGCAGATATTAGCTTTGAATCTTTGGATTTATACCCTTCATTTGGAATATCAATAGAAACTGAGAAGTTACTAAGAGGCTATAGGGATGAGTCTTTCAAGGGAGAGGAAATAGAAAACAGTGGTATAAGGGTTTTTAAAGGTGTTAAGGAACAGTAAGAATTAAATTGGGGTGAGGAGTGGGAGGGCAGGGTAGAGGTGGGAATATGGGGAGGAATAAAGAATTCTGAAGATCTTTCAAAACAGTCACATAGAAACCTACCTATAATTGTAGAAGCTCCCTCATATGTAATATATAGCCCATCCATACATATATGAATAGTAAAAATGGAGTTGCTTTATAACCTTCACTAAATATTAGAGGCTAACAAATGAAAAGCTCAGAACTCAATGCTCTTGATTATTCTATAGATATTGATGATAAGAACCTATTGCTATAGATACCACATATCTGAATCACATTCCAGGGAGAAATAAAGCTGGTACTGACCTGAAATTTTCACCCTTAATAGATGGTTTTCACAGCTCTGGAATGAGCTTTGCATGCTACTGGGGGAGAAGAGTAATCATCAGGATTACCCAGCTATGACCTCTGCCAGTTACAGTAAGAATTGACCTGGAAATGGTGACATGAACATCATGGGGGTAACCAACCACTTTCTGATTGGATGTAAGTATCCTGGCACAAAATAAAACCCAGACCTGGCACCACTGTGGAGCCACGAACTTGTGGCAAGACAGGTCAAAGTGTTGCAGAAGAATCTATTTTTATTATTTCACTAAATGAACATAGATTAAACCAAATCCTAATGACATTTTGTTATACGTATAAGTCAGTGTCTCTCTTACTCCTTATCTGAGGGTTGCAATAGATGATGGTTAACACAGAGTCCCACATAAGACCAGAGATCAGAATAAGCGACTGTAAAATGCTCAGCTCTAAATGGAACACCTGAGACACACTCCCCTTCCCAAGGCCCAGTAATCTTGCAGAAGAGGCAGAACTATTGTAAGATCCATGCCTTGTAATGAAGCAAGGAAATTGTCTCCTCTGAACACAATATGGCAGGTGTAAATATGAACACAGAATGATCATCTTAGCAGAGCACAAGCCGCAGGTAAGATCAAGCCAGACCGAATCACAGCATGAAGAGATGAGGGTATGAAGTTCCACCCCTAGACAAGGACCTGTTTGTAACTGAGAACTTTGGGGAGAAGGAGAATCCATTTTTTTTTTAAGAGTCTTGCTCCTGGTAAGTTAATCATGCTCTGGTGAAAGGCCACACATCCAAACATGAACTGCCCTTGATTAGTGAAAAAATAAGAGGACACAAAATTTAGAGGCTCAGGAAGGGAAGCAGGTGAACCTTAGAAGAGTTGGGGGTGAATGTAATAAAAAATGTATACATTGTACAAAAACTCTGAAAAATAACAAGTAAATATTAATTTTACCCTTAACCTCTTCTTGCCTCTCTTGGTTACTACATGCCTGCCACATGCTTCTGCCATTAGGAACTGTGCCACAATGTGGCCAAGGCAACCAGGCTGAGCATCCATAGAATGATGTGTCTGAAAGCACAAGCCAAAATAAACGTCCTCTCTCTGTAAGCTGACTCTGGGTATCTTCCTGCAGTGACTGAGAGCTGATTAACACAATCTTTGAATCATAGGATTAAGGGTAATATTTCTCTTTTAAGTTTTATTAATGTATAATTGGTATATTAAAATGTACAAACTTGATGAGCACAGGGATTTTATTTTCTTCATGATAAAAATTAATATAAAGTGAATGGCTTATAGGGGCTTATACCTTACTTTGCTTGTCCTATAAACTCAATACTCCTCCTCCTCTTCTTCTTCTTCTTCTTCTTCTTTCTTCTTCTTCTTTTTCTTCTTCCTTCTTCTTTTTCTTCTTCTTTCTTCTTCTTCTTCATTGTTGTTGTTGTTTTTAAACTTTCTTTTACATTTTTATTAGATTTTTTAATTTACATTTCAAACTTTATCCCCTTTCCCGGTTTCCCACCCACTTCTACTTCCTATCCCTGGCATTCCCCTACACTGGGGCATAGAGTCTTCACATTGATAACCCACTAGGTCATCCTCTGCTACATATGCAGCTAGAGCCATGAGTCCCACCATTTAGTTTAGTCCCTAGGAGCTCTGGAGATACTGCTTAGTTCATATTGTTGTTCCTCCTATGGGGCTGCAAACCCCTTCAGCTCCTTGGGTCCTTTCTCTAGCTCCTTCATTGGGGCTGTGCTCAGTCCAATGGATGGCTGTGAGCATCCACTTCTGTATTTTTCAGGCACTGGCAGAGCCTCTCAGGAGACAGCCATTTCAGTCTCTTTTCAGCAAGCACTTATTGGCATCCACAACAGTGTCTGGGTTTGGTGGTTGCATATAGGATGAATCCCCAGGTAGGGTAGTCTCTGGATGGTCATTCCTTCAGTCTCTGCCCCACACTTTGTCTCTGTAACTCCTTCCATGGGTATTTTGGGCTGGAGAGATGGTTCAGTCGTTAAAGGCTAGGCTCACAACAAAAATACCTTTCTTCTCATGTCTAGGATATTTCTAGACATCATAGGATTAATCATTTGGCCATTTTCAGATGAATAATCACCCTTGTTAGTGTTACCTTTTTATAGTTGATTGACAAGGGAGATGAGGCAAAAACAAAAGCAAAGACCAGCAACATCCTGTCCTAGGATCACCCTCTCTTGGCACACTCATCATTCCTGGTTTTTCAGGCAAAAAAAAAAAACAAAAACAAAAACAAAAAAAAAAACACCCAGTGTAACAGTGTCCAGGAAGTGGACACACCAGGGCTTGAAAACAAAGTACCCAACTGTAATCACAACAGTTTTTTCCTTGTTTTGAGGAGGTGGGTAGAAGTAAAGTATTGCTATGTAGCCCAGGCTGGCCTCAGACTCACAATCTTTCTGCGTCTGCCTCTCAAGTGCTAGGGTTGCAGGCATGAGCTATCTAGTTATTTTATTTTAATCCTCAAATCTAGGCACACTAGAAAGGAAGAAGCATGGGGAATTAAAATGGAATTTTTTGTTGAGAAGGAAAAAAGGGAAGGAGAAACACACAAAGATTTCAGTATGGGTCACTATCCTCTCTGCACTCCTAATCCTGGCACCTATTTTATTATGAAGGTAGTATTGTAATACACACGTGTCAGTGACTGTCCTTGTAACTAGCTGCTGATGGTTGCTGCCAGTTATTCACTAATTCACTCATTCATTTGTTCAGCAAGCAAGCACTTACTGGCTCTCCATCTGGGGGAGAAAGTGAGAGACAGAGATAAATCAGACTCTTGCCTCATAGTCTGGTGGGAGCGATCATTTCTTGTATGTCTATGTCCCACAAGAGGAGCTAGAAGCACAAATAGACCCCCAATCAAAATGCCTGAAATTAATAAGCCCGTGGGTGTGTCACATCTAGCCACCGTGGAAGTTGTCTCCTGCTTCCATAACTCTTCCTCACCTCCAGCCTTTCTGAGCCCTCCCTCCATAAACAGCCCTTCAGTGCATCCCCAAGGCTGATGACGTGACTTTTCCATTCACTCATACAGAGGCAAGAAGATGACTTGGGCTTAACACAATAACAACGAAACGACAAAAACATTTATTCTCAATCTATAGTGCTTCAGCAAAGAGATGTGCTTCCCTCTCTCCATTCCCATTTTATTTATGTTTTTTGCTGCAGAGTGGGTGAACTGCCGAACTCCATGTCACAGCCTGCAGCACAGCAAACTGGCTTTTTCTGAAGCTCATAAAGTGATAATTAAACTGCTATCAGGCACCTTAGTGATGGCATTTGCCGAAGATGTGAAAGCCCTCTCACAACAGCACCTTTCTATAAGGGGCTCAGCAGTGGAGGTAGAGTGATCGGCTCTTGGTTTATTTTTTTATATATATATTTTCTTCCATGAGTACATTAAATTTTTATGTGGAGTGAAATGGGACAGGACTTGTTTCCCTTCCACTGCACAATGATTTATTACCCAAAAAAGACCGCAGAACTAATTAGCAGAGTAATTAATTAATATAAATTTGCATATTTGCATTTGCAATTAGTGCAGCCGACTGATTAGTCTGAAAATGAGAAGTTTGACTCATTAGATGTTAGTGTCTGCTGGACCAGAAAGCGGCTGCCAGATGAGGCGGAAAAGGGTGGAATAAGCATGTGTGTTTCTTTTGTTAGAAGAATGGAGAATATGCTCAAATATCTGGGGCCAGACATCAGAGTTTGCAATTTAAAAAAAATAATAATAAATTATTTGCTTCCATTTCTGCTACTCAATGTTCCTTACCCTTTTGCCTACAGCAAGCTATTCCTGCCAACCCTGGAAGCCACTGGACCCCTGAGAATGACTCTTCCTCGTCCCTCAAAGTGGATGGGTCTCTTGTTGTTGTGGCTGAACAGAAAGTATGTCCAATTTTGATGTCCCTGGAATTTGACTTTTGCTCTCAATTCAGTAGTTCTGTCAAAACAGTTCTCCAGTGTTGATGCGGACCCTCAGGGGACATGGAGAGTAAACTAACTTCCCTTCCGGGCTTCTTCTGATGGCTGATTCTTTGTTCCTCTAGCTGATAACTGACTCAAATCTCTCACCTTCAGGTGACTGACTAAATCCATGTCTGAGAATGACAAAGAGTGAACAATCCATAAATATAACACATTGACAGCCAGACTCATAGACATCAAATAACAGCCATTAAAAACCCATAGAAAAACAATGGATTGGTCCAAAATGTTCAGAGAAGCTGGCAAACAATGGGAAAATCTATTTAGAATGATCATTTATGTAGAGGGGAGATTAGTCTTCTATTAATTCCTGTTTTGTCAATAATGGGCATGTTTAAATTTAAATTTGTATTGATAATAATTTCATGTATTCATTTTACATTTTTCCCAAGTTGAAATTAAACATATACGCATTCCTTGATAGTTGCATTTCTTTTCTTTATAGTAAAAGGAAATTTTTGAGCTGTATCATAGTGACTCAATGCTATAGATAAGCTGCAAATGAAAAAAAAAACTGATGCTTGATAAACTATACTGTCGATATCATTCACAAAGCCCTGTTGTGGGCCAACTCCCACCCTTAGAATCTGAAGTGATTTTAGACAGACACACAAGACCTCTTCTACTGTGTGTTTCTAGTTCAGATAATAACAAATGACACTCACCAACCTCAGCTTCAACCCCAAGCTGCCCTGCATTGCACAGTCCAGAAAGTATCAATTCTAGGTTGGTGAGCTATAATTTGAGTATGTCTCAAACAGTCGTGTCTTGATGCCTGAGAGGTGATCAGACCCTTAAGAGAACACAATGGGCACTCTTTAAGATACTGAGGGAGCTGCCCTCGGAAGGATCAGGGTGGCTGTTGTGCGTCCCTTGTGCTCTTGGGAAAGCCAGCTCTTATGAGTGAGCCCAACACCTGCACTGTTCTCTGGCTCTCTGCTTTGTGAAGTGACTGTGCTTCTCACACATATCACATCATTGTCAAATGCCTTCAAGGCATGCAGTCAAGGGGAGGGAGGAATTGCCCTAGACACATCACCGTGCAGTTTAGACCAAGTCAATATCTTTCCTTTATAAAGAGACTGCCTCGTGTATTTCATCTTAGTAATGCAGAACTGTCCAATTCACATGCCTGCCTGTCCTTCAAACCTTGCTGTGACCTTATCTCTCAACTCAGACTAGACAGCAACAAATCCCTTGTCCCATGACTTATCTATCAAAGAAGGTAGGGGTATAATTTCTCTAGACATTCACCTCATTTCTTAGACTGTTCTTTTGAACATAGCTATCTTCTCTTTTTACATCTTTGTATTCCCAAATCTAGCATATTATCTAGTAGATAGTAGAAAATTAATTAGTCATTTCAAATCATTGAATGGAAGAGTAAATAAAAAGATTTACATAAATGTAGCTTTATCTAGAGATCTGCCTACAGGAAAAAGAAGAACAGTTCTGACAAAATTCTCGGAAATGACACTCCGAATGCCATTGAACAGAATAAAAGTTGAAACGACCCACGCATTTGATGTCCCTAGTATAAAATCTTCCTTGGAATCTGCAACTTGTTTGTCTTAGGATTTTTACTTTGCTTTAAAATTGGTCTTTATGTTTAATAGGTTTGCAATAGCTACTAAAATATTAATCCTTTGTCATTTTATAAAAATCAAATACTAATCTATATCCATGGGTTAAAAGTAAGACCTAGACAAATAACCTTGACTTACAGTTACCCTTTAGTTATTGGGAAAGAATCCAAGCTGATAAGCGTGATTGGGAGCAACTGTGAAGACTGGAAACACGTAAGGACAAGCATAAAGGTTTAGCACGGCATTTGAAGCCCCTCAGAGGAAAGGGGCTTCTCTTGATTGAGCACTAAATAGTAGGGTCTTGTTGTTGTTGCTGTTTACCTGTTTCTTACACCTCCCTCATAAACCAAATATTCTTCTGTAATGAAGGCAGACACTAGCCATTCCTGTATTACACTTGGTCAGGGTGAGCCTTTGTTGGATAAGGCTACCTAGAACCATAATTATAGCCAACATCAGTAGCTGCTGTAGATACTAAAGTCTCCATTTTTTTTTCTAAAAGGTATTTAGAGAAAATGCCATGTAATAAACCTCTTTTTCATCTTACAATTTTTGCACATGAAACTGCATTGGTAGTCACTCAGGCATTATATATCTGTTGGTCTGTCTGTTTGTTTTAAATTTATTTTCCACTTACCTCCAGGAATATTTGAGGTAGCAATTGAATTAAACATTTTTATATGCTTTGTAGAGCAATTCACCATCTAAAAAGATTCCCTGTTTCTTAACTGTGCCATAATACACATGACAAAATATATTTTTATATTTGTTTTCTATAAACTGCATGCTTTATCTGGAACTGTAGCGTAGATATATTGAGAGGAAACCAGCCACGATAATGGGCGTCAGTACCTTCTGTCTTCATCACTAGAATAGAGGAAAATAAAGTCATATTTCTGAAAATGTACCACAAGAATAGCTATAATTGTCCATTCCATATTTGCTTGTTGAAAAAAAGGAAGACTGATTTTTATATTTGTCTGAAAACACAAATTAGGATTTGCTTACTCTTCTAGTCATCCATTGCCAAGTGAGATGTGAGGACGTGGTGACTCCCCCCTTGCCACAATACCAGCATGGGGTTTCTTTTGTCTGCGGGCTTGGCTCTTCTACTTCAGTCAAACAATGACCAGAAATAGAAGAGGTTTAATTGAGCAGGGTGTTCTATATATTTAGGAAGTTGGAAACCCAATGGGACACATAGCTTTGCTAACGGCACAAACTTTTTTGTGGCCTGGTAACTTAAAACACTGATTTTATTTTTTTAAGTATCATTCCAGATCATTAGTCCATTAGGTGAATTATACACTTTGGCTATTTCAGTAAAATAGTCTCCAGCCTTTTAGCATCATTTGAAAGGGAAGCTGGGATGCCTTGTATGGATGGAGACTTGAAGACCTGCCTGGCCTCTGTGGTTTCTGCTTTCCTGGAACACTCACTAACAGCTAATCCTTCTGACCACAGACCTTTCTCATTTCAAGTAGTGTTGTGTGAATTCATCCCCTCTCTATCTTTCACAAACTATAAGGTTTAATAGCGATTAACACTAGACCACAGCACTTTCAAATTAACGATAGCCCTGCCAGTTCTAATTGGTATTCTAATTAGCCTAACCGATTCAACTAATTAAGAACATTAAACTTTTTAACAAAGGCTATCTTGCTTTGTGTGTTGTAAAATGGAATTTAAATGGGAGAGGGAAGGGGTAAAGAGGATGGGGGAAGGAATGAGAACCAGGTTGGATTTCCAGGACTCAGTCAGGAGAAGTGGGCAAAGAGCCAATGGGAGGCTCCCTCCCTCTCTCCCTCCCTCCCTCCCTCCCTTCCTCTTTCCTTAACTCCCTCCCTCCCTCCCTTCCTCCTTCCTTAACTCCCTCCCTCCCTTCCTCTGGAAGCTGGGCAATGGGTGACCAGTGCCTGAGCTTTGCTAGGTGAAAGGTCCCAGCAGCCTTTACTTTCCAGCAGGGCAGAATCAAGTTAATGCAGTGATGCTATCCTTGGTCTCTGTCGCTTCTGGGCTTCTTAGAAGTGGCCTTAAGGGACAAACCCAGGCTACTAGTTCACCACAAAGAGAAACTGTGAACCCTGCAGCTTTATACTAAGTATGACTTTCGTCCTAATGAAGAGGATTGGAGCTGACTAATACTACAATTTCAAAATGTGTTCAGATAAAGATCCCCAAATTTGAGAGAACTCTGTGCTTTGATAAACTTGTCAGTGAACCAGGAATGGCTAGCCATGCAATTGAGAGGCTGGTCAGGTTTACAGTGAACCCCCAAATACAATAGTTTCTATGCCCCTTTCCTTTTCTCTTTCCATCAGTGCCTGCTCTACTCGATGAGTCTAGGGTCTCTTTGAAATACATGCCAATTTTGGCCCCTTCTCCCACTTTCTGGTGGAATTCCTCTTTTTCAAGTCACCAGGGTCAAAATGTCAGGAGGCACTCATGTTCAGTACTGAGACTATGGACATGAGGTTTTAAAGTATGCTACCATGACAACAAGAAGACAAGGGGAGCTAACAGTTTGTTGTAGACTTGGAGCTGTTTACAAGATGTTCAAGTGTGAGTTTGCTGTTTCATCTGTAGGAAAGGAGTCCCCAGAGGGCACAGGGTCATAGAGAGGAATCCAAGGTCTTCCAGTTTGTCATCTCTAACTTTCCCTCTCTGCCCCATCTTGCTGTCCACTCTTAAGCAAACCTATTATAAAAATACATACGTTGTCTTTCATTGTCTCTTCATTTCTGAAGGCCCCTGTTACACCTCACTAAGGTTGTAATCTACCATGTTTCAATAGCTGAGCTCAGCACAAAATGGAAGACTCTCTTAGCAGGGCTTCTTCTTCTGTGTCTGACCTAGAGATCCCAGCCCCCAATCTTATACCTGAGGGGTATCACATAGTTCTTGGAAAATCTACAAGTTCAACTTCCTCATTCCCAGTAAGCACCCACCCAGTAAGTACCTGGGATTCCTGAAATACCTCTCCATACAAATGAAGCATTCACAGTACTTTAAACTTTAGCCAATGATTTTATATTCACCCTGACAAAACTCCTTCCTATTCTCCAAGGTTCATATACATCCCTTGCCCACCCTGAATTAATTGTATGTGCACTAAGTGTTTCACTGAAGATCATCTAATAGAGCTGTTCCATTGAGTATCATCAAAAAGAGCTGTAACACTAGAATCATGAAGAAGGAACTCGCTCCTAGCTGGATGGGATCCTATAGACTCACATGTCCTTGACTCCACTTCATCCTTCCAGCCTGGTTCACAGTGATGCCTGGACATCCTAAACAGTAAACAGAGGATGCAGAATCACATCTGGCCCCGAACATGCACACCTGTAGACATAATCACAAAGCATAGACTTTGCTCTTGTTAATTTATGGTTTTGATCTGGTTAATTTGTGTTCCTTTTGGTTATGTTACAGGGGTCTCAAGAGTAATATACTGGAAATTTGTCAGATAAGACTTTCTTCTCTTTAAATCCCAGGGAACTTTCATAACCCTAAGAAAATGACCTTCAACTAGGATTTCGAGGGCTTCTACATATGATGGTTTTGCCTTCATCATGATCACTCAGAAGAGCCCATGACTGCTCCAGTCACTTGGGCTCCCTCAAAACCTGTTCCCCAGATAGCAGTGGCAATAAAACACACGCTCACATCCTCTGATTGCTGTCCATGCGATCAAGATATTTGAAATCCTCAGCTTTGCTGACCAGGCTGCAGAGAACTGCAGCTTCATGTCTCTCACACGCCCTCCTACCTTTATTGTCTTGGTCACTATGCTCCAGATACAAAGCTTCCACAGTGAAGCCATGTTGTTCTCCCAAATATGAGACCAAAGCAGATTTATTGTTCACAAATAACCTAAAAACCTTGAAGACAATGACAGAGTTTTCAATCAATAATCACTAACAATTCTAAACTGTGGCAGAGATCAAAATATTCCTGAACCCAAAGGATATTATAGTGGTGATCATGTTGTGAAAAATACTCTCTTTCCTACTCCTCTTTTTTTCCATACAATTACTGAAAGAGTTGGAATCTTCAGGGTGACTGGACACTGGCAACAGAAAGGACCAAGCCAGTATTAGAGGTTCCTGACTCACTGAGCCCATTCAAACCAAGTAGGAGGGATTAAGGTTGAGTTGACTACTCTCCAAAGGCATAACCAATCATTCCTGTGTAATGAAGTTTTCATAAAAGTCATAAGGACTGGCTTCAGTGGTCTTCCAGAAGACTGAGCACAGGCAAGGATTCCAACAGGGAAGTGCACCTATATGCTAGGTCCTCACCTATGTGCTAGGTCCTCACCTATATGCCAGGTCCTCACCTATATACTAGGCCCTTTGCAAGCACTCTCAAGTCTCAACAATCTCTTCATCTCCTAATGAAAAAAAATGCATTTTTTAAAAGAACTTAACATCTCAGAGTCTGTTTTGCAACTGAAGTTTATAAACTCAAATATTATTTGAATATTTCTGGTGAAAATGCACACAGAGACACTATAACATCAATATATCCCAATTTTGGAAGTCTACACACAAATAGTACAAAACACCTAGTAAAAAATATTTGTAGTCAATACATGTTAAAAACATAATTTGTCATTCTGGAGCAAGTCAAATGTTATTAAGATTGAATTCAATTTTTGAATTCACTTGCTTTTCTAAATATGAGAAAATTTTAAGTTACATGGATAACTCAAATTGAGTGTCTATTGAAAAGGCATATTCTAAGATTTAAACTTGGATGCAAAAAAAATTCATTCTAAATTTTGTGTGCATAGAATAAGCAACAATAATATATTTTAAAATGGCTAAATGGAATCAAAAGAAAAACTGTATTTCATGATTATAATGGTTACCTTTACATTGGTATGGCAACAGAAACATTATCTGAGAAAAGATATAAACAGTTTTTATCTGTCTTTATAGAGAGAAAGTTTACTGTCCCTGTCTTAAAGAACCCATGGATATAATGTGCAAGTATGTTTTTAAATGTCTGCTGTCAATTTTAGTTTTATATCTATTCTTAGTTTAAAAAATATTTTTTTCTAAGGAGATTTTCTGTTTGTTTTCTTTTGGCTTTTAGCAGCTAAGGACTGAACTTTTACTTTATAGGCAACTGCTCTACAATTGAGCTAAATCCACAATCCTTAAAATGAAGTTTTATATAAGAGACATGGTACCCATTAAAATTAGCCCAGGTTTGGCAAATAGGCTCAACAGGTAAAAGTGCTTGCCACAAAGCCTTAGGCCAAAAAATAGTAAATCTAAAATCCATGTGGTGGAAGGAAAGAATCAACTCCCACAAGTTATTCTCTGATCTTCACATATATGCTGTGACACATACACACATTCTGTAAACAAATAAAGACTGGCAAGATGATCCCCTGGGTAAAGGCACCTTCTGCCAAGTCTAAAGTCCTGAATTCAATCTCTAGAATCTACATAGTAGGAGAGAATTGACATCTTCAAGATGTATTCAGATATCTGTACACATACATACACACACACACACACACACACACACACACACACACACACACACACACACACTGCATACATGGACACACTCAATCAAATTAAAACTTTTAATCTTTTAAAATATTGAGAATTTTCATACATGAGTACCATATTTCTATATTTATACCCCTTACTTTTCCTTGCAGCTTCTCCCATGTCCCCACAAATCCATCTCAAATTTATGTCCTTTTCTTCAATTATGGACATACACACACACACACACACACACACACACACACACACACACAAAATGACTGATGAGCCAACTTTTAATATAAAAACAACAAAATATATTAGACAGATGAATTAGCAAAGAAAACATGTGTGTCCATAGATGAGTCAGTCTACTTAGTGTCATTTGTTTCTATATATGTCTGGGGCTGGTGGGTTTGGATAACGTATTAAGAGTCTCATCAATGGAGAAGCACCATTTCTCCAGTCTCAGCCATGAATTGCCTATAGCTCTTCATCTGCAGATAGGGTCTTATGAGATTTTTTTTCATCCTCATTGACATGTAAACTAATGTTATCATTGCTCACTCCTTGTTCAGAGAAATGGATTTTGAGATTTTATATGTGTGACTTCCCTGCCATATATAGAGGATCTATCTCACAGCGGATACCCTGGTAGCTCTGGCTCTTAGAAACCTTCAGCCCACCTCTTTGCTGATGTTCTCTGAGCCTTAGGCATAGGAGTTGTGTAGTGGATGTATCAGTCGGGGTTAGTATTCTTGATGGTCAGCTATTCTCTGCATTTTGACTGGTTGTGGATTTCTGTAACAATCTACATCTTACAAAACAAGCTTTCTCTGATGAAGAGTGAGAGTTAAACTTACCTGTGGGTATAAAAATAAATATTTAGAATGAAGTTAGAAGTTACATTGGTTTAGGAAAGTGGCAGTAATGGATTCTCCTCTAGAACATGATATCACTAGTCTCAGGGATTTGACTAAGTTTACAGTACCAGGTATGAATTCTTTCCTATTGGTAAGGCCTTAAGTCCAATTAGATAGCTGTTGGTTACCCTAAGGTACAAGCACCCCTGTGCACGATTGGGAATATTTTGTATCATTAGTAATATGGGGAATTGATAAACTTTACATTGGGTAGTATTACTGATGGTTTTCTCTCTTGGCAGCTTGCATAGCACCATCATGTGGTTCTAGTCCTGTGAGAACTAGTACTCAGAGAAGAGGCTTCCAGATTTTTTTCTCCAAGTCCTTTGTGGTGTAGCTTATAATATTTTATCATTGTCTTCAATTCCCCCAACCAACAAGTGAAACAAGGTTCCCTATGCCTGAAAATGAGGTTATATTTGATAGTTAAAGGCTATTGACATTATTACCTCAAATGGTGTGTGTGTGTGTGTGTGTGTGTGTGTGTGTGTGTGTGTAATATATCTTTAAGCATATAGATAATGTTTCAAGTAAATAAATAAAATTGCCCAGATACCTATGATTGTTGTAACATTAGACTATAGACATGGACAGCCAATAGGCACCAATTAAGAACGTTTTCTGATGCCACCCAGACAAATCTAGACCGTCTGTGAATTTTCCACAGCACAGTAGAAGAGACCAACAGAGATATAAGGCTCCCCAATTCTTCTGTGTCTTCAGACTGTCTCAAGGACTATGAATGTCGTTCGTCTCCAGATCTGAAGTTGCTATGTACTGCGATCTTGGGAACTCTTATTGATTAAGTAGCAGAAACTCGAGTCAGAGTTTTCCTTTTAAATACATGTTTTGATGCCAATAACTAGAAGCTCGTATAGATCTTCTTTGGTCATGATCCAATGCTGATGTTCAAAACTGGCATTGGATGCCTGTTCTGCCCTGTGTTTTGGCTTCCTTATACATTTTATTCTTTTCAAGCAGCCTGCCCTGGAGAGTGACTGTGCTGTACCCTCAGCTCAAGCAATGTTTCCAGCTCAGCAAGCACAGTATACTTAGTTGACTTGCAGAGTGTATACTTAGGTGATACCTAAACCATCCATGTCTCCAAACAGAATGTGCTGACCTGTCAGACTAACCTGTCATGTTGGTGGTCCAAGGCCTGTAGATCAGAAGCATGTAGGCTAAAATTGCAAGAGGCTCATCTGCAAAAGAAAAGAGTATTTTCCAAAATATTATTGGCACGTATAAACAGATGGCCACTACAAGAAAGAAAAAAAAAATCAAAACAATATACCAACTGTGGTCTAGAATTTCAGAAAATAGCTAAAGCTGTGATTGTTAAATAAGACAAGCCTCCTTCAGAAGACATAATTAAAAATGGGTATGGTTTCACATGAGTATAATCCCAGCATTTAGGCAGCTGAAACAGGGGGATTACCTTGAGCTCAAAGAAAATATGGGCTATCAAGTCTCAAACTACACACACACATACACACACACACACACACACACACACACACACGAAGTATGATAAATGCATCAACTTTTAATATAAAAACAACAAAATATATTAAATATACATAGATGAATTAGCAAACAAAATGTGTGTGTCCATATATTTCAAAAAATGTTTTGAAGAGTCTCTCTTCTGGGCTAAAATGGCTCAGCAGTAAAGACCTCTTGCTGCTCTTCCAGAGTATGTAAGTTTGGTTTCTAGCACACATGCCAAGTGGCTCACAACTGCCTGTAATTCTAGTTTCAGAGGAACTGGAAAGAAACCTTAAAAAACAAAATGAAACAAGAGAAACCTCCTTTCCTTGAGACAAAGAATAATATAAATATACTTTTCAATATATCAAATCATTATCTTACAATTTCCATTTCTATTTGAAATCTTCTTGAATAATATTTCTAGATTTTTCTAACAGTTAATTCCAACAAGCCCTATTTATTAATGCATAGATACATTTTATGTTTATTAATTTTCACACATATTTATATAGTCATATATGTATGCATGTATATATTTCTATGTGAGTTATACACACAAAGAAAGCATGTCTCTTTTAAAATACATTGTTTAGATTCAGTAATGACAGTGAAACTGGTCACCTGCCATTGGGTCAGGACATGAAGGAAGTAAGGAGAGCATCACACAACATTTGTAAAATGTAAGTGGCTTCTGTATGGATGGTTGAGTCCTCTTGAGAGCCTGTGCTGAAGCTACATTCACTTTTCCAACGGGGCCTCTGGGGAGTGACTGAGAATCAATGAGATGATAGCAGGGCCTTCTTAGCAGCATTTTAGGACACTCTCTCCTCTTTCTTGTTTCTTCTTTCTTCTTTCCCCTCTGCTTCTCTAAGCACACAGGAGAGATAGAAGGTCTTATGCACATACAGAGAGATGGCAGCTCTCTTCCAACCAGGGAGATGAAGAGCCTTCACTGGGGACAAGTCAACTTCAACCTGACCTTTGTCTTTCTAGTCCATCAACCACGAGAAATAAGTTTCTCATGTTATAGCACCCACTGTGTTGTGTTGCTATAATTGATAGACCCAAACAACACAAAAAATCAAGATTAAAAAATTAAAATCAAGCAGACATCCATGAAAAATATATGAGCATGTCCTGTGACCTTTGGGTCTGGTCCTGTGATCTCATTTCCTCTATGGCCTCTCGGTTTCTAATAATGCCCATGAACAGTCTGGGTACTTCCTCAAGGCTTTTCCAAGTGAAGACTCCCTGGTTTTACCACCCTGATGACAGCAATGTAGTAGCACAGGCTGTTAGTACATTCCATCTATGCCTTTGAAAAGGCCCTTGAGCTTGGTTTCATGCTCTGTTCTGGCCATTTTGAACGTTTTAGTTCCTGTGAACGAGAAGCAGTACATCTTTCTTGGCTCTAGGGATATATTTATCTAGCCACCTTTGACATTGTCCTGTGCCCTTTATCCAATAAAAAACGGATTTCCTGTAAGGTAAGTTGACACTGAGAACTCCAGCTCTGGCTAAGCTGACCCCAGTTATAGAGCAGATGGTGAATACACTGGGATAAGAGAGAAAAGTGGGTGGTATCATGCATAAGCACAAAAGAGAAGAAAGCAAAGTAAACCAGTAAGGGGAACCCCAAACACTCATTACATTTATCACAGAGGAAAACATGGTGATTTACATTGGCCATGAGAATGCTCCATCAAAACTTGCTGTCCCACCAGAAACTCAGAAGCTGTAAACCATTCAGTTAGTTATGTAAATTTGGGGGAAGAAGGCTTCTAACACCCACAGCTCTGGGAATCATGAAAGACCAACAAAGGAGGAAATCCAAAAGAATGGGCATTAGAGACATGCACAGAATCTTCATCAGAAAGGTGGTGAAAAACAATCTGGGTTCCAACAATAACAAAAGCAGAGTTGCCAGGTAAAGATGCTGAATTAAGATGGAACTTCATGAAGTAGAACTTTCTGGTTTCTTTGGAAACTCAAATTATGTCAGATAATGATTTTCTGGAATTTGTCTTGTGAGAGGTCACAGGATGTTTTGTAGAAGCTGTCTTGTGATAGTATGTTTGGCTAGGGCAGACAGGTGAGAGGGCATGGGATATTTTGTAGAAGCTGTCTTGTGTGTTTAGCTAGGGCAGACAGGTGAGTGGGCATGTGATGTTTGGAAAGAGTATAAATAGAATCACACATACAGTGAAAGGATGCTCTTACATTGCTATGACTTGCAATGCTTCGCTGGGCTTTGCTAGGCTTCGCTGGGCTTCACTTTATAGAGAGAAACACACCGAAGAACTTCCCATGGTATTCTAGCTCATTCTTACCACTTCTGCTGATTCTTGCCAATTCGATAGAGCCTTGAGGTTTCTGCTGGATCAAGCCACTGCTACTGATTCATATTTGCTATCAGACTAGACTGCTAGTATCCTGACAATGGAGAGTGGAATTGTCCTCTACTTCTGAACAGGTCCACAAACTTCTTTTCCTATAAACTTTCTTCTTCTACCTCCGGTGGGTGGACAAGATGTGAGGTTGAAGTGTTCAAGAACCTAAATAAGATAGGTTTAAAAAAATAAAAATCTAAGTTTACAATTTTAAGTGAGTAATTCATTCTTATATGATGGATTTGTGCCATATATAAACAATGCTGAACTTCACATCTAGCTGGGTGCTCTGCATTTTCATCAGCTGAATCTGTCCATCTGTTTTAGCTGCCTATCCATTCTGTCATCATCTCCAACCATGTGCTTTCAAAGTTGGAGGGAAGGCAACTTGTGGAAGCTAGATTTGGAGGAGACAGTTATGTCCAAAATTAATCCAAGTCCCTCAGAAGCTCAAAAGTATGATTCTCAACCAGGTATAATTTAAAAGTGCTATCGATCACACCCTATTTCCAGGGACAAATGAGACCCCACTTTACTAACAGGAATAGTATAGTGCCAAGATCCATACTAGTTTTAATTCTTTTGATAGTACAATGCCAAGGTCCATAATAGCTTTTAATCCTTCTCCCAAGCTTTTCTTTAAGTAAGTACAACAAAGCCTGAATTATATTTTTACACCACCAATATAAACATAAAATGAAAATTTTATTATTTTTTATTCCAGCAGAGGCCCATGAAGCCCTTTTAAGTTCTAATTCTGGACTTCCCAGGAATTCAGTTTTACTAGAAATATTTCCTTATTCAGTTTCCACTCTTCATGTATTTTTATCTCAAGTTTCAGTATTTTTATCTTATTCTTCACTTATTTTATCTCAAAATAAAAGATAAGACCTAGTCTCTGTTCTCCAAGGAAATAGTTGTAAGTGACCCACCTGAGGCTATAGAGAGATGCTTTAGAATGTCTTTTTCCACCTGCTTCTCCTAATGTAGAAAATCGATGCTGTAATGTTCATCCCATCAGGACTTTGTCTGGGCTGCTCTGTGTTTTCATTAACATCAGCTCCACAAATGTCTGGGGTCACTTTAGACACTGCAGCACATTATCGTTCTGCCGCCTTAGAAATGTGTCTGTGAGAACTACATTGTGTGATACAAGCTTGGAATCCCAGCTGCTCAAAGGCTGCAGTAAGGTGGAATAATCATAAGTTCGAGGCTAATCCGGATGAGAGAGAGAGAGAGAGAGAGAGAGAGAGAGAGAGACCAAGGCTTGTCTTAGAAGTTCAGTAAAACCCTGTCTCAAATACAAAATAAAACTAGAGTAGTGAGGGAGACTATCTGCCATGCTCAAGGCTCTAATAGTTCAAAAACAAATATAAAGAACATAAATATGTCTGCCTGATTTTAAATGCCCCAAAGGCTAGACAGTTCTGAAAAGATCAAGTTCTATTTATTGACCATACTAGACATGCTATGACTGCAATTGAGTCAGGACATCCTTTTCAAATGACCTGCCTGGCCTTTAATCCCAAATGTGTAACATATCTGTTTTTCTACTTCACCTCATTCACTGAGTTTTTCAGCACCCACTCTGCATGGAGTGCTTGTAAGAGAGATGTTATTCTGGAAGGGGGGTTGTTTTGGAGTACAGAGGAGTATTATGAACACTATTTGCCTCTCATTCTCATTATTCCACTAAACATATGTGTTTCTGAGCAGCTTAATAACCATCACAGTGAGCAGTGTGTGGGGGACCGTATTCTCCTTCATCTACCATGCCTACCTCCACACAGCGAGCTGCAGAAAGCAGAGCCACCAAACACAAGCTATCTCCCCTTGCAGCGTGCCAACCTCACATTTTGCCAATAACAGAGAAGCCAGCCTGAGGAGTGCTTAAACTTTGAATAGAAAGGCTAATGATGCATCTCTTCCAGAAAGCAACACTGGCTAATAAGAGAGTTTGAAGCCATGTGTCAGTCACTATCTTAGACTGGATCTTATACTAGTACTGGTGGCCAAAATGGGATGCAAACTGCTCAGTGAAAGAGTTGCTCCAACTTTTTAAGGAAATAATTAGTTCCGGATCAGACTTTTTTGGGAGGAAGAAGAACCACCAGTGCTGGGTTCAAATTTCATAGGCTGACTGAGTAGAATCATGGGTCTTTGCTGTCCCAAGCTAGAACTCTTGTTTTCCACAGAAGATTATTTAGTTGAAAGAATTATATAATCTACAATCTAATTCAGTGGGATGTAGGGCACATAGCTCTTTGTCACTGACTTGTCTCTCTGCTCAATCCCAGTGCTAATGAAGCAAAGATCACAGCTTTGATTGACAGATGGGCATCATTGCTCTACAGTAGTCTGCAGCCAAATATGCCATAACTACAACTGGTCAACTTGAGTCTACTGCTAATATATACTGAATCCCTACTATGTAATTTAGTGTGTTGTGTGATATACCCACAACAAAACAAAGTGAAGCAAACAAACAAACAGAAACCCAGACCAGCACACGCGACAGATGCATTTGCAAACAGCTACTACAAAGCAAATTATGAGAACCACAGTAATAGAAGCATAAAATAAAGTGGGAAATCAGAAGAGAACAATTAATTCCAACCCACAAGGATGTGAATGGATCGATTCAAATTTATCACCACCCCAGGAACAACAACTTGCCACATATGTTATAATAACAGTGGGTTGGCATTGCTATTTTAAAAAACAAATGAAGAATATATTGTAATTAGATGAGATTCTCTAACAAAATAGAGCAAACCAACTAGAAGTCCAAAATACTAAAAGACAAATAATGAATTGGGATTCTGCATGTTAAGGTGCTTGGTCCTTTAGGAACTGGAGGCCTGGTAGTAGGCTGTCAGCATAGCACTCACATGAGATTAACATAGTTGTTATGGCTCTTGACCTGGTTCTTCAGACAGCAAGTTGCTATGAGAGCAAGCCTGAGTTTTGCTCTTTGCTTCCCATCTGTCAATATGATCTCTCCCTCTCCCATGTATTTGTGTCATTGTGGTACCATTCACCATAAGGTCCTAGCCAGGGCATCTGAAATAGTACACTGAACTAACCTCTTTTATTTTAAGCACCCAGCCTTGGGTACCCTGTTGCTTCAATGGAAATGAAGAGAAAGGAAAGAATAAATGAGCAGCACAAGTCTCCACTCTTCTCAGCAAACAGGCTTTGGCATCACGATGATGGTCACTATGGTGAACGATGATCTCATGTCCCAACAATCTGTCACTCACCTTTGCACACAAATGTAAAAGACAACATGTAGTTGTTCATTCAATAGATGAATTAATAAGGGCATTCTTTGTGGCCTTTGTACATGGAATTAAGGTTAAGTTTTTCTATTATATCTAATGTGATATGGTTTGGTTTGGATTAAACCAAAGGGAAGTGGGCCTTTCTGTGGGGTAGCCCATGGTAGCCTTGAACCCACAATCTCATCTCAATTCCCACCTGCAACATCATGTCAGGTGTCAATTATTAACTTTGTAAGGTATCTGAGTCAGGAAAATGGGATTTTGTAGGCAGAGACACCCGTGTTTAAATTATGACTTTCCCACTTCAAGCCTGAGTATCCCTGATCAAATAGATTAGGTCTCATAGTCTCCTATGGGAAAGGTTGTATATACCATGTGATGGAATGAATTTATACTTGTGGAACATTCATCCTGGCAATGGGCATATTGCTAGTGACCACATTATCATCATGCTAACATCATCATCATCACCACCACCACCATTGTTATCATCGTTGTCAGTTATTTAAAAATTCCTATGTCAATCCAGACCTATTCTGTGAATTTTTGTTAACTTGTTAAAACTCCGTGTTAAAACTCTGTTGATTTTTTTTCACCATAATACCTTGTGTCTCCTCTTCTTTCCATCCCTAAGGCCTCCAGTGACCCATGGTCCTCCCTGTCTTGTTCTCTCCAGTCTTTGTAAATTCTGTAGGTAAAGAAATTAGTCACTAACCAATTGTAAATTCATGGAAGAGGCTATATAAAAAGGACAGAGTAAAGCACACATTTTCTTCAGTAAATGTTATGCAATGTATGCACCCTAGTAAGGAATGAAGCCCCAAGAAACAGTTATGCCTTGACATTTTCTCTAATAGAGCTGATGAATTATAGAGGTTATGCAGAGGTGAAGGGGATAAAGTGAGGCCTCGTGATGAGAACTTAGAGAATTACCTTCTCATAAAGAGACTTAAGAGGGGATTTCGTTTGGATTATGGTTCTAGGTTTCTGTTGAATCAGAAGAGCGCACATCACAGGAAGGACGTGTGTGTGTGTGTGTGTGTGTGTGTGTGTGTGTGTGTGTGTGTCCAGCCTATGGGATGCTGCTGTGCCTACTCATGGCAGGACTTCCTCTTTTGGATTTATCCACTCCCTGGTGTTCTTTACTAATGCCCTACCAATCGCTTTGACAATCAAGGCTTCCCATCACACTTTGGAAAGCCTGTTTTGCAAATTCTTCTGTGTCTGTGTGTCTTAAAAGAGAAGGGCAATGCTTTCCTTGCTGATGGGTATAGGGAGGATGACTCTTCCTTGAGAATCTTATCTCCTGATTCAGGGAGGAAGTGAAATAGAAGGAGAGTAAAAGAGGCTTTTTTTTTTCTGCCGTTTCCCCCAAATCCTTTGGTTTCAGCATTCCTGGTCACGGTCAGTCTTTTCCTTCATATTTCTTTTTCCCATCAAAATCTCCTCAGGGCATCTACAGTGAACTTTTTTTTCTCATTTTTTGTTCCTTGTTTTGTTTTGGGTTTGTGTTTGCTTCCATATATGAAACCCAGGACCTAATGAATTCATCCTGATCATATGCTCTACTGTGGAGCCACACCCTAGCCCAGGGTGAACTTTGCAAATGTTAAGTTGTATTGTATCCTCTAATGTCTGAAAACATCACTGTGACCTACAAAGTCTTATGATCAGAGCCCAGCTCATGCTATACAGCTGCTGGTCCTCCCAGAAAACGGGGAAGATAACACTTGCTCTGGCCTCTGCCCTGTCCTTCTTCCCAACCATGGGAAAGATGCAGAGAGCACTACAGATCCTTCAACTGAATAGATCTTCCCTAAACCTGCTGTACCTTCCAGTAGGGAAATTCCATGTGTGTTTGCCATCTGTCCCTCTCCAATGGGGAAATTTGCATCTTTGTTATCTGTCTCTCTGTGAAGACTACCAACTCCACAGCCTGGACTGTCCTATGTGCCTCTGAATATTCATCACTAACCTGTAATTGTGACCCATGTCTTGACTCACTGTGTGTTGATTCCACTTCATACACAGGCTCCTGCCTATAAAGTAGTTTGTATTTTCTTCATGACACATATCACTTCTTAACGCAGATGTGACTCATTGCCATATCAGTCCTTGATAAAGAAAACACCCCCCCCACTGAGTTGCCCATAGGCCAATCTGATGGAGACATTTTCTCAATTGAAGATCTCTCCTCCCAGGTGACTTGAGCTTGTGTCAAGTTGAGTAAAACCTAATCAGAACAGAGTGTCACTGGGTGGGGGAGGGGGGTAGAGTATAGACACAGTCTGGCTTCTGTGTACACTGGCTGCCTCTAGGGCTGACTTGAACACCATTTGTGGGCTGTCAGAGACAGAGTGCAGAGCAGATACCTTAGGGAAGAGTCAAGATTTACTCCAAAATAACTATTTGCTAAGTATTTGAAGAGGAGGTAAGTGAATGAAAGAACAAATGTATGACAGGTAGCTAGTCACGGAAGAGCAGGACTGAGCCCCACTCTGAGGTCTGTGAGATGGATTTATCACTCTTCTAGAGTCAGAGTAGGGACCTGCCTATAGGAATGTGTCTCTGTACTCATGTATGCACAGTTACACTACACTGCGGGCAGCAAGAGGACCTCTTGAACATCATCTGTGAATCCCTGTTTGAGGACTTTCAGGAATCTCTGTTTGAGGACATTCAGGAATCCTTGTTTGAGGACATCCAAGAATTCTTATTTGAAGAACTCCTATACTCTCTCAGTCAGTCGGGACAGGAGGTGTGATTTCAGAAGTACAGTTAGAAAGGACATGGAAACTGCTAGTCCATCAAGAGATGAATACATGTACAAATGTGATAGACACAATGGAATTTTATTCCTCAAGAATCTATAGGAATATGTGTAGTTTTGAAATCTTAAAATTGATAGAAGTAACATGAAAACAAAGCCACATGTTCTTGCTGATATGTGTATCTTAGTCTGTTTACACACACACACACACACACACACACACACACCTGTATATAAAACCTAAAAACTATGACAGAAACAAATAGGTAGTGAGGAAGGATGGGGAGAGGGTAACAGGAGTCATAGGACATGGAAGATGAAAAGAGGCTGAGGAAGGTAGCAAGAGAGGGTTATGGAAGGAAGCAAGGGGTTATGGGAAACAGAGAGGCGGGGGGAAGCTGAGGGGGATGGAAAGCCTGCTAAAATACTCTATGCTCTAGACTACCACAATGATATCTCTAATACCTTGTATTCCAGTTTAAAAATTGTTAGTATAAAAGTACAATTTTCATCTGTGCAGTGGCACTTGCCAGCAACCTTGTGGAGACAGAAGCAGGAAGAAAGTGTCACAAGTCTCAGAACAGCCTGGGCCCTGTGCTATCAAAAGCAGGGAAGTTCTAAAAAAATAAATAAATAAATAAATAAAAAATCTTCAAAAAGATCTCTTGTCTAAAGTGCCTTCTCCAATTTCACAAAAATGCGTGAATGTAACAGAAAAAAATTGTGTTTTTCTGTTTTCCATATTTAAAATATTGATTGTGGGCTGAGGAGGTGGTTCGGTGCTTAAAGTACGTTAGTACTCAGACTTGAGTTTGGATTCCAATCGCCTACGGATACGCTAGGTGTGGTAGCAGCATACGCAGCTTTGGTTTGGAGGGCTTAAAACAGTCAGGTTCCCAGAGCACATCAAAAACCACTATAGCTGAGTCTCAGTGGATTCCAGGCTCAGTGAGAGTGACTTTATCTCCAAAAGCAAGATGTGGATTGATAGAGGAAAATACTCCATGTTGGCCTCTGACCTCCATTGTATACAATCATCTATACACATACACATAGCTCACATGTGTGCATGGAGTAGGTTCATGAACAAATACACTGGGGTGCACGTGCACTCGTGCACACAACCACACACACAAATTAAATAACCGCTACATTAAAAAAGGCTGAAATATAACAAAAATACCTAGTTCAGTATCAGTAAAAAGTAGAAATCAGGCTTAACAAATCAGATTTCCTAAATTTTAAAGCCAAAAGGAAATTAGATATTTTCTTGTAGTGATACCAAAAAGTTAATAAAGTATTGATTCTTTCCTTTAAACTGGATTAAAATAATCAGCCTACTCATACCCATGTTTTTTAGTCATAGAAATTTCCAGTCCATAGATTTGGGTGCTTTAATTTAATAACAAATTAGAAAATGATCCTAACACACGTGTTGGATGAATAAATGAAACGTACCTTCTGTAGGGGAAAATGATAAACTGTGCTTCTGGGAAGAAGAACCCAGCATTGCTTTGCACAAAAGCTTGCAGCAGAAGACTGACAGGCGTGGGCTTGTGTGAGACTCGTAGGCCGCGTGCCCTCCAGTTCATCCTTCACAATGGGGAGTCTGAAGGGCTGTTTATTAAGTAATCTGTATGAGGGTGTGAACAAAACATTGCCACTTCTATGTTCTGTCTATTTTAAGCCCTTATAGGAATCAAGAGGAGAAAGGATGCTTTTCAACTTGCTTCATTTAAAAAAAAAAAATGCTTTCCTTTAATCTGAGGGCTGTTTTCCAAAGCAAGATATATTCTACCACACCATAAAACCATGTCAAGCCAGTGGAAATCAAAGAGTTAAAACTCAGTGAACTTACACTGAGCTTGCTCGTGTGTCTCCTGACTGCCTGGAGCACTTGCCTAAACGTTAAAAAAAAAAAAAAAAAATTCAACCCCACAGAAGGAACTGTGTTCTGGGGTTTTGCTAAGAATTCTGCCCTGTTGCCCTTTGCCACGGAAGCTCAGGAAATAATAGCAGCTGAGCCTTCGATTTTTATCTTGGGGTCTTCATTCTCTTGCAAAAATCCAAGTCAAATCATGTTGAAATTGTCTGCAGCTTATTTCTGTAACTAATATGTAAGCACTGGCCAGTGGAACAAGAAACGGTAGACAGACAGGCACTGGACACTGCGAAACATATGAAATTCCATGACTGCAGAAACAACAACAGAAAACTGTTAACCAAAGAATCACAGCAGTGACACTGAACCAATATGGAGAGGGGAAGTTTCCTCTGAGGGAAGGCTGAGAGGAAACATGAGCGAGGAGCTGACAACTTCCCGGCCAAGGAGTGAGAGTGTCTGTGTGTAAACCTGGTGGGAGCCTGGGTGTTAATATGCTTTCTTAGCAGAGATTAGGAGAGCCACTCTGCTGGATGGTACAGACACCACAGACATTTGCATACCTGGAACTACCCTAGGAAATGCATGAGAACATTTCTGGAAAAGTTATTGTATAAACACCCTGAATCCTGGATGAACCTTTACCTATCAATTGTCAGTGTCCACCCCTGCTCTTTTTGTTTTTTTTAAGAATGAAGAAAAATTAAGTGTTTCATATAATAATAAACAATCAGAATCCATGAACACTCTTGTGCCCCCGGCCCCTCATCACTTCATTACCAAAGGCTTTCCTTTCATGTTACCAGCAGGAATAGAACAGCCACCAATATTCTCTCTCTCTCTCTCTCTCTCTCTCTCTCTCTCTCTCTCTCTCTCTCTCTCTCTCTCTCTCTCTCTCCATGTAAACGTAAAATATAGGATCAGTCTTGCCCGTGTGTTACACTGGTAATAATTTTCTACAGAAATATCAAATCAGATTGTTCCTGGCTTTTGACTGTTTGTGTCTGTGACTCGTTTTACAGCTAGCTCCTGGGGACTTAGAACAGGTGTAACATGGGCCATCCGAAGCGGCTCCGCCTGCATTTGTAGCTCAGGAATCTGATGTTTTTCCCTCCTTCACACTTAAAAATTAAATCACGCTGAGAACAACTGACACCAGCATCTGCCTTTCTATTGATATTCTTGGTATTTATACAAAATCACATTTAGATGTTGAGACAAAAGCTACACAAAATATACTTAAAACATCACTAGTAAAGCTATACTCAGCTGCAAATTCTAAAATGACTGATGTGACAAGTTTTAGTGTAAAATACAACCTAGGCCCACCGACCTATTTTAATCTATGAGTTAATAGATTTACTAGTGTTTTAAATTTATGCTCTCTTTTTTTTTTTACGGCCTCTTTAAGAGAGATGAAAACTACTTTTGCCTAGCGTCTTTCTTTTGATCAACCCTCGATCTTTTCTACAACCTTTCAGGAAAGGTCAGGCAAACTTTTTTTTTAAGGGGATAGACTTGAGTAGGGTAAAAGGAGCAAAATTGAACCTGGGTGCCAGTCTGGTTGGATCCAAAGTGTATTGAAGCGGCAGAATTCTAAATCTTTCAAAGGTGGGATTTATAAAGGAAGTGCTAACACACCGTCAACCGTGCCAGGCTGCCAGGAATTATCCTAAGACCAGAGCACGCTCTTCCACATTAGAGCCAGAGATAGTGCAGCTGTCAAACGATACGGCTGGTCTTTGTTTGTTTGTTTGTTTGTTTGTTTGTTTTGTTTGTTTCACTTTTTCAAAAGTTCACTTTTTGTCTTTTTCAGGTGTCCCTAAAATAATATGTCCGTTCGGGAAGGAGGTGTTTCAGAGGAGGAGAGGAGTGGAGGGCTGGCCCCTAGCTTTACATCCTGTTTCCTTAGAAGGGCTTTGCCAGCTCTGCTTAACTGCTTCTGCCCTGCTTCGTTAAAAAGGCACCAGGAGGGGGAACGAGGAAAAAGGAGAAATAGAACTGATGTTAAAACAATAAGATATTTAAGTGAATCTGGGTCTAGAGAAAACAAGGTAGCAATGATAAAATTAGTAGGGCATAGAGAGGAATAATGAAAGCTCCAAAAATTAAGGAAGTTAAACCTTTGGTTTAAAAAATAAATAAAATGTCCTGCTGCCACATGTCAAGGGGAGAAAAGCAGCAAATGGAAGTGATGGTTTTCCTGTTTATTGTGTCTGAAGGGAGAAATCACAAGCAGGTTAACACCGGGAGATCAGGGAGAGCAACTGAGTGGAGTTAGTGGCTCAGCGGTGGGCAAAATCTAACCAAAGACTCACTGGAGCTCTGCAATTGGTCTGTCTGCATACACTCTTTCTGAAAAGTTGCGGAAAAGACAGCAGCAAGTGTAAGGGAGCATTTGAAAATGTCTTTCACAGACCCCAGATGGAGAAACTGATCTTTTACTCTGAAATCCTGAGAAGCAAAGAAGTCCAGAGTAGAAAAACACACAGGCACACACCCACAAGTTACACGCAGTAAAGCAAAACAGGGAAATAAGAATCCCTTTGCTGACCCGTTTGTCGACCTTAATCTTGGTTTCCTTCAGCATCCAACCCCAGCTTCTAGTTCCCACACAAGGCTCTCCTTCCCTGGTACCCAGATGCACCAGGAGGAGCTGGTGATCCTTGCAAAACAACAACTCCACAAACAACAAAAACCTCTCTCACTCACACAAAAGCCCACCTTGCAAATGAATGGAATATTAACAACCGCCTAACAGTTGCACCATTGGCAGGGCGAAACCCATCACTAACACAGCTCTTTCTACAGATTGCCAGTGAGACCCGAGCAGCCAGAAGAGAAACACACCTACTGTATGTAAAAGGCTGGTGCAGATTTTTTTCCCTATCAGTCTAACCTCCTGTGTTGATGCATGAATGCTGGTACCCACTTACAGGATGCCAGATGATCAGTGCAGAATGAAGGTCCCAAGAGAGGATCACATGGCTCTCTCTGCCCTGTGACGTCACTAGCAGATGGCATGGGTACCAGCTCTGGCAGTTGGCATCAATGTCACTTTTTAGAGATCAATGAGATAGTGCAGATACACACAGATCTAGAGGCTACAGGAGACGATGCGACACTCAGCCTGAAAAGATTTGGAAGATCCAAAATGAAAACTGATTATTGAATGAAATTAAAACCTAAGGTAATATAAATAAAGATATACTCAATTGATGCTGGCTTTGCATGCAAGTATTTAAAGATACAGTATCACTGTCTTAGAGTATTTCTATGTTCTTTGCCATCTATAAGTTCTTATCATATTTCATTCTTATGATATAATTATCACATACTTTCATTGCTATTATGTAACATTGCAAATATGTGTATATTGTGTGTGTGTGTGTGTGTGTGTGTGTGTGTGTGTGTAGTGAGGGGCAGGAGATTGTTAAATTAAAAGTATCTGTTTTAATGTGCATATTTGGTTGAAGACTTTAGATAAAAAATATTTGCTGCTTTACCCAACAAAAACAAAAAAAAATGCATTTTAAACACAAATTGTTCTCCCCTTTCATTTGGGATTCTGAACACACGTGCACAATTGCAGCCAGAATCCGTGGACCGTTCCTGTCCGATATTAGCTAGAGGGAGACTTCCGTGGCTTTTAGAACAAAAACACTAGGAGCGGAACAGCAGTAAACAGACAATTACATTGGGGGAATTCTTAGATGTTAAAGCAGTCGCAACGTTTGCTTTGATTGTTTAAAAAATGCCAGTAATGTTTGTGAGTTTTTTTCCCATTTGTTTATAGTTTTATTTTCGAATGAGTCTCCCTCGTCTCCTGTCCTCGAGGCTGGGAGGGCAGCACTCTCTTACATAGCTCTTCACTCATCAGAAAAAAAAAATCAATTTTAAATTTGATCTGATTGATCTTTTCTTTAAATCTGCATGTTCTACAGTCACTTATCTAAATTCCCAGTTTGAGGTTAACAGGAAATAAAGTTGGGGATTTTTTCTTTCTAACAAACCCCCTCAGTTTGTTAGCTGAAGGGAGAGAGAACACTTTTCGTTTTAAACATTGGTTTCTCTTCTATTTTGTTCTCAGGGGAATTAGAATTAATGAAAGTCTGCATTATTATGTCATGCTTTTATTTGCTTTAACTCCACTCCATGTGTATTAAAAATCCAGTTTAAAATCCAAGAGAAGTAGAAAATGTGATCGTCTCTAATAAGTATTTTCTTTTGATAATAACTTGCCTGTATAAATTAAGGCTTCTGCATAGATCAATGTCTTTATGATTGTTGATCTGTGCAAACTCAAATATTTTATTTAATATAAGAGTCCTGGAATCAGTCTTTTTCATGTGCTCTCAGAGTCTTAACGATTTAGTCATCAAATATATTTGAAGTATATCAACGCTAAAAATGAAAACACTTTAAATACTGTGCTGGCATTTTTTTTTCAGGTAAATTAAGGTTAAAGAACCATGTTAACACTACCATTTGACGAGTCTGTCGTAATGCCCGAATCCCAGATGTGCAGAAAGTTTGCTAGACAATGTGAGGACCAGAAACAAATTAAGAAACCAGAGAGCTTTCCAAAACAAGTTGTCCTTCGAGGAAAGAGCATTAAAAGGGCCCCTGGAGAAGAAACGGAGAAAGAAGAGGAGGAAGAAGACAGAGAGGAAGAAGATGAGAATGGCTTGTCCAGAAGGAGGGGCCTCAGGAAAAAAAAGACCACCAAACTACGACTGGAAAGGGTCAAGTTCAGGAGACAGGAAGCCAATGCGCGCGAGAGGAACCGGATGCACGGCCTCAATGATGCTCTGGACAATTTGCGAAAAGTGGTCCCCTGTTACTCTAAAACCCAAAAACTGTCCAAAATAGAAACTTTACGGCTGGCCAAAAATTACATCTGGGCACTTTCTGAAATTCTGAGGATTGGCAAGAGACCGGATCTGCTCACGTTCGTCCAAAACTTATGCAAAGGTCTTTCTCAGCCAACTACAAACTTGGTGGCAGGCTGCTTACAGCTCAACGCCAGAAGTTTCCTGATGGGTCAGGGTGGGGAGGCTGCCCATCACACAAGGTCACCCTACTCCACATTCTACCCACCCTACCACAGCCCTGAGCTGGCCACTCCCCCAGGGCATGGGACTCTTGATAATTCCAAGTCCATGAAACCCTACAATTACTGCAGTGCATACGAATCCTTCTATGAAAGTACCTCCCCTGAGTGTGCCAGCCCTCAGTTTGAAGGTCCCTTAAGTCCTCCCCCAATTAACTATAATGGGATATTTTCCCTGAAGCAAGAAGAAACCTTGGACTATGGCAAAAATTACAATTATGGCATGCATTACTGTGCAGTGCCACCCAGGGGTCCCCTTGGGCAGGGTGCCATGTTCAGGTTGCCCACCGACAGCCACTTCCCTTACGACTTACATCTGCGCAGCCAATCTCTCACTATGCAAGATGAATTAAATGCAGTTTTTCATAATTAATGAGGAAAATGAAAATAAACAGTGGTCATTCACCTCCCACTCTAATTAAGACAAAGCAGATGCTTGTGGGCTGAGTAATTGGCACAACTCTATCTAAGGTGTTTACTAGTTTCTGGAGTGTGTTTCAAAGATTGTGACCATTTTCTATGTCATAATAAATCCCTTTTCGTATGAGAACTTTCTTTCCTTCCCTCTTGTCTGTATCACACTGTGATTCTCTCTCTCTCTCTCTCTCTCTCTCTCTCTCTCTCTCTCTGGCAGGATTTTTCTTTCTTGTTTTAGTTTCTTTCAAATTCACTTAATTTGTTTGAACAAGGTGTCTAGAAGATGTTGCTGAATAAAGACATGCACACAGCATACTTCAATGTCTATTTCAGTTGTACAGTTATGATGAAAATGCATGTTATAAAAATCAGATGAGTAAAATGTGTTTATAATTACTAGGACTCATATGTGTATCTCTGAAATTTTAGTTTTTGAAATATTAAGAGCTAACCATGAAATTAAAAGATGCATTTGCGGATGCACAACGGTATCAAAAGCTATGCAATTTTCTGTTTATTAGGGACAAAAATAGGTGTATTTGGTTGGCAACAACTATTCCTCTTCAAGCATTTTTCAGAGGAGGAAACACAGTATTTGGGGGAGGTTATCAGTGTCATAATTTGGGGACAATTAATTCAATCATGAAGAAAAAAATATTAGCACTTGTTTTGTATCATTCAGGATTTTTCTGTACAGGTTTGTTACAGTGTACAATTGTGTTTTCCATCCTACCGTTTAAAAGCAATTAAACATAGATATTTCCACTTACAAAGGATATTTATTAGCATGGTATTTTTGCACGATACTTATTTCCTGGCTCACAGCTGCTTTCAGTCTCCAGTGCTTCCATCTCCCTATTTCAGGAATCTTTCTGGATTAAATTGTAAGGGCTCAAACAAATTTCCTTTAAAAAAAAAAAAAAATCGCCAAAGTGTTTTCCAGAATTTCCTTTTGAAAGTATCCTAAATGAAAGAAAAGGGGACAGTGGGTGTTAAACACCCTGGGGAAACAATGGTAAATCCGGCTAACCTTCAACTCCTGCCTAAATTTGGTGGCAGTTTTCCAGCAGCCCCCAGAGTCAGTGTTTAAAAGGGAAGCTTTTTCCCTGAGTCTTTTAAATGCCTGGCCGATTAGAACCTAAATTCTAATTTATGTGTGATTAAAAGTTTCCTAACAAAAGGCAAGGAAAAACTTCGTTTAATATGCCCGGTGAGCTAGCTTCTTAAAACAGGGCTGAACCGCTCTTGAAATATAAAGCAAAGTGGTGTGACCTCCTCCTCCTCCTCCTCCTCCTCCTCCTCCTCCTCCTCCTACTCCTACTCCTCCTCCTCCTCCTCCTCCTCCTCCTCCTCCTTCTTCCAGAGGCTGTCTGGGCAGGTCTGCTACCCAGGGTGTGGGAAGTGGGCATCTGCGCGCGGCCTGTGGAGGACAGCGGGACAAGCTTGCTGCAGCTCAAGATTCCACGGGCACCGCCTGAGCCAGCGCAGGCCATCGTGCCACTCAGACAGGGCTGCAGGACGCAGGTGACCTCCCACGGCCTCGGTGGTCTCCAGGACTCAGGCTGCGCTGCCCGAATTCCGCCCGCAGTGGGCGCCCTGCAGCCTGGGGCCTCGCCCATCTAGCGGGCACCGCAGCCCTGGCCGAGGGACTCTCCCTACACCTCCACTGCGCTGCTGAGATGGGAAGCCGGTAGCATCTCCGTTTGGCGGTCTGCAGCAACTCCAGCCCGCCCCAGTGCTGCCCAGAACTGACCCTGTTCTTCTCCCGCCCCGCAGCTGGTGGGACTCAGGGCATGCAGACTTGACATCCGTGATCCAGGCTCCAGAAGGCCTCCTACATAACCCAGTCCCTGCCACCCCCTGCTGGAATCCAGGGGCCTTCGGTGAGCAAAGCTGCTGCCTGAAAACAGGGAAGGGGCTGAGCAGCTGCTGGCTTGGGACTCCCTGGTGATGAACTGTCCCTCCAAGCCCATGTGTGAGCACCTGTTCACTCCACTCCCATGAGGCAGGGGAAGGAAACCAAGGTAAAAAAGGGATTGTGCCCTGCCAGAGTGGAGAGAAGTTTGCCCAAGGTACAGAGCCTTCTGTCCCCTCTGCCTGCCTGGGTACAGGAAGACTTTCACCCACTTCCTCCCATATGTGCACAATAGCTGCTCTCCCTGGGACTTGGTCCAGCAGTGCCTGACTCTTTGTGGCCCTTCAGACGTTAGGCACCAGGTCACTGCTCATTCTATCTCAGAGGGGGAAGGGGGAGGTGGAGGGAGGAGGCATCTGGAAAAGAAATATCTTCCCTGTCCCATGCCATTCCAGTATCATTTCCTCTCCCGTAGAGTAGGTGTGGTTTCCTGGTCTCCTATCCTTGCTGTAGTGTACCGGGTGGCCTGGCCTTAACAGCACCGCACCTGCTCAGAGTCATGTTGGCTCAGACAAGCATTTGAGACCTGCACTCTTTCCAAGGTCACAGATTCTTGTTGGGAGCAGAGACTGCATCAGGAGATAGGTCTTCCGTCTCCCTTCTGGCAAATGGAAGAGCAAAGAAGAGAAGCAGCTGGCAGAATGAGGAAGAATCCAGTGCTCTGGGCAAGTTTATCTCAGAGCTCAGTTCACGAAAAACTCCAGCTTCCTAGTGCAGATTTCAGAAGCCGACCCCAGAGATTTGGCGACATCTAGAATCTAGACACATTCGTATTGTGAGTGCATGCTCTCTGTGTCGCCGACAGATGCAGTCATGCTGTCGGACGATGGGTGTGTGGCGGCCAGGATGGGTTAGGAGGGTCCCATGCTTAGTCAACATTTAGATGCCTCTTTTGAACCCTGCACTAGAACCATCCAGCCGCGCCCATTACATATTACCCTTGGCCCTAAGTCAATTTTCTTCAGCAATTCACAGTGCCAAGAAAGCCTGTGAGTTGTTTATACAATGCATCCTAGATGCTATGCTGAAAAGCCACTTTGAAAGGTGAAAGGAAGGGGCAGCAGGGTATAAAGGGTCCAGGAGCCAGGAAGCATGGCTTCAGCGATGTTTGAATGACATCCTTCATCTTTGCCTGTGGTTCTGTGTCTCTCCACCACTCAACAGGAAACACCATAGCTGCGGTCTTCCATATGGATTGAGCATTTCCTCTTTGGGCTTGGATTTGACCAGTGATTCCTCGTTCCAATTAAGAAGGAAAGAAAATGGCTAAAGGATACACATTCAAATGATCACACACACCCATTTGGAAATATTTATGAAAGTCCCATGCAAATAAAAAGTGTCTACTTAGATCTAGCTGCCAACTAGATTTAACATAAGCTAGGGGAAGCTTATTCTTTTTGCGGAGTATACTTCTACCAGGAGTAAAATCAGTTCCTGTCAGTAAAATGAGGGAAAAAATGAGATTGGAAAGACACCTAGAAATGCCTTTATGGCTGCTGTCAACACAGTTACTTGCTTCCCTCTCTGGAACCTTCTATCCAACCACCCCTACCTGCTAATCATCTTTCTGTTTCTACCCTCTTGGAACACATTTATTTCTGTTAGCAAATGGGCTCCCAGGATCTCCCAGCTTGTGGAGTCTAGGCAAGTACCATCTTTAAATCCAGGACCCTGGGCCCCTTAAGTGTTTCCAAGGTGTGAAAGGAAAATGTGCCACCTGCCACTCATCTTTCACTCACCTCATTCAGGTTGACATTTCCCCTGGTAAAACATCATTGAGGCTGATTGGTGAAGACCAACCTCTGTAACTGAGCACCTTCTGGGCATTGGTACCTTCCCACGAAGCTGCTTTCTCTGTCTCGTTCATTGCCTTTCTCTGAATTATAAGACATAGTTTGCAGAGCACGTAGTATTCAAGCTCCAACGATGGGGTTTTAGTTGGTTGATTGGTTAGCTTGTTGGTTAGTTGGTTGGTTGGTTAGTTGGTTGGTTGGTTAGTTGGTTGGTTAGTTTTGCTTTAACCATCAGCCTCTAAGTCTAGGACACTTAGCTTCCAAAGGAGGCTGTGTTGGGGGAAGGTTCAAAAGTATAGCCTACTGCACTATACAGTATTACAGTTTGTTTCTTCACAGATTCAGTTATGAGTTGGCTTCACTGTGTCCTACACTTTTCCCGTGCATAGGTATCCTCTCTCCCCCACAGAAAAATCCAAATTCATAGCAAAGTTCAAATTCTTTCTAGGAACAGTGATCTATATCTGAAAGAAATAATACTGCATATTTTCCTCATTTTTGTTGTTGTTGTTGTTATCTTTCTGGTCATCCGGTTGATCTCAGGACCTAGGCTAATCTCCCCGGGACCAATGTGCTGTCCTCCAAGTGAGTTACCTAGCTCCACTTCTTTTTCCTCATCCATTTCCCAGTGCCAAATTAATTTTCTTAAAATACCCCAACACACCAAACCCTTGCAATAATGCCTCTCATGGTTCCCCTATTCCACCTGGCAAAATAAATTCATCTTAATTTTTTTGTTCAGTCTTCACCTTCCTATTAAAACTGAAAACAACTGTGCATATGTCACAGTTTAGAGCTAGTAAAGCATTTCGAGAGACTCCCCTTATTCAGTTCTAAGTGCATCATGATGAGATGGTGATTGCTGTTAGCCGTATGACGTTGGCATTACCAGAAACTGAGGACCAGAAATGTTGTATCCCTTTTCCCCAGGTACAGAGCAGGGCAAAAGGTTAAATTTTCATCTATCTTCACATCACCGTCAGCACAGAAGGTGTAAGGATTTCTCCTCACAAACATGCAATGCAAGCAGGCAATTCGGCTGCAGGCACCAGCTGAGTGTCCCTTATCCCCATTCGGTTCTGACACTAAGATAGCACCAGCATCCACCATTGTGGGCAGTCCTCAAGGATACTTGCCTCCTGTTATATCAGTCACCGTATATAAAGTTTCTTTTTTTTTTTTCCTGACCTGGTATTTCTGACCAATCATCTCTAGAGCAAGAAGCCCTCCTCCATCTTAATTAACCTGGTAGAGTAGTTTAGAACACTTAGAAGTGATCCATGTCCCTACTGGAATACCACTTCCAGGACCACCCCGCCCATGTTCAACTGCCTAGAAACTCCAAATCCTGTCCTTTTGGATCACTGTGGAAACTATCAGGAGATTCAACTGAAGCATGGCTATCTGTATTTAAATGTGATGGGACAGAAAGAGCCTGATATAAGGCAGATAGACTGAGTGAGGGAAATGAGGTCTGCCGCAGCATTTTTTTTTCTGGGCCTTCCTGTGCAACATTCTTTTTCTCCGTGGTTTGGATCAGGGACCCCTAGAATGAAGAAGGTCTTATGACTTGTTGTCCGATGAGGATAGGTCAGAGAATTTTTTTATGGCCAAGTCCAAGTCAGGAACAGGGAGATTAGAATTCACTTTCTATAGGCTTAGAAATAAAAGTAGAGTCACAAGCTATGAATAAAATTATATATATATATATATATATATATATATATATATATATATATATATATATATATATATATATTAGCTGGAGCTTCACACTGTAACCATGAAACAATATTCCGTAGCCCTTCAGCAACAAAGACCACTTTAAACCTTGCATTTCGTTTCATTTCATCAATGACCAGTGATTGTCTGTTCAACTACTAGTTAACTAACCTTTTGAAACAGGATCTCACTATGTACCCCAGGCTGGCCTCAAGCTCGCACTCCCCCTGCCTCGGGCTACCTGGGGCTGAGATCACAAACATGTGACAGCATGCACACTCTTCATTAGAGCAACAAGACAACTTTATTCAGGCAGTATCTTAGGAGTCAGATATACACACAGACACTTCCTAGTGATGGTGAAGATGGTGTGGACCTCCAGGAAATGAGATGCCCTAGCCATGCCCATGCCTCTGTGAAGAATGAGGCCCTGCCGGTCACATCTGTCTGTCTTACTCTACCTGTTATGGAAGTTCTGCCTTCTCATCTCCAAGGTCTCAAAAATCACATGAACTTCCCAGGGCATCTGCCACATGGAACCTTTCACCTTTGTCTTGCTGTTATGGCATCTTGTTGCTCGCAGCCCACAGCCCTACTGGTGTAGACTCAATTACCCAAGGCATTTCAAGTCTTATCTGGATTGTGAGCTGCTTTTGAACATCCAATTGTGACTGTGCTGTTTGATCCTAGGGAACAAGGTCAATGTTTCCTCCTCGCTGCATCTCTATCCACAACTATACAATTCCTGACTTATTGACTATAATTGGGGATACAAACTCTTGTTCTACTATGGAATAATGCAAAGAATCACTGGCCTTTTGCATTCAGCAAAAGTGGACACAGAAAAACCACAGTAAGTAAGAATGTTGACACCCCTTGTTTCCAGGATTCTGTAAAGATGAAATGAGATCACTGATGAGACATTATCAGCTGATGTCATGAGTCAATAATGCAGGCCATTGAGAAAAGTAGCTACAGCTTTCAATTCACTAGTGTAAGACACTTCTGTTAAATATGAACACTGTTAACAAATGCAGGCTAGAGCTGAGCAGCAGGATTGTGAAACAAATTTAGTTCAGTGGATATTAATGGTACAGTTTAATAGCACTGAATTTAGAGTTTATATATACACATATGTGGTAATATTACCAGCTCATTTGAAAGTTGTGTGTGTGTGTGTGTGTGTGTGTGTGTGTGTGTGAGTGAGAGAGAGAGAGAGAGAGAGAAAGAGAGGGAGAGAGAGAGAGAGAACAGAGAGCTGATTATATGTTCAATGCAGGGAGTGCAGTTGGATTTGTATGTTCAAAAGCAACTCATCATCTGTGTGATATTTTCTGTAGTGCCTGTAGCCTGCTTCCAAGCTCTGTTACATCTTTAGTCAGACCCATCACATCAGAAAGGTAAGAATACTTGCGTTGTCTTCTATACTGTGCAGCAAGAACCTGTCAGATGCTGTGTCAGTACTTTATTTATTTCTATTTTTTTTTCTGGAGTTTGGATCAGGCAGTGCTATGTTTGAGAAAGTGCAGTGCCCGTAAACTGAAGTACAAGGAATAAGGGAAAAGTAGTTTAGTTTGGAGGACTTTTACTGATACCTGCAGGAATTTGATCCAGTATTGGCAGCGTGCTCAAAATTTCCTGAGCATCACTATCATTCATGGGTCTGTTTCTAAAATATCAGTTCTCAGGTTCTACATCACATACAAAACCAGTCTCTTCATTACATAGTCCATGATGTGTCTGAGGGTCAGTACCACACTTATTTCACTACTAAGGGTGTGAGCCAGCTTTCCTTTAGTGCCTCAAATGCATGAGATAAAGACAAAAGAATTAATTTGACTCAAAGCCTTGGGGGTTCTAGTCAATCGCCTGTTCATCCTTTTGCTGTAGGCCTGTGGTGATAGTAGTGCCTGACTCTTCATCTCATATTCAGAAATGAAAAAGAGGAAGAGGAAGGACTGGGGCCCTTCAATTCTCTTCGAGATCAAATCACCACCTCCGCTGACCTAAAACTTCCGAGTATTAATCCACCTGTTAACATTTCCACCACTTTCCATGTTTCAGGGAATAGGAATTATATCTTTTACGTACTGACTAATGGGGACCATTCTAGATCCAGATACAGTATCAAGCAATGAACACAGTCATAGGGTGACAAATGAAGTCCAGTACAGCAACAGAAAATCTTCAGTGCCCAATGCCACAATATAAATGTCAGGAAAAGGGGGAAATTTGGTTACCTAGTGGTATTTGTGAGAGAACAAAGAAGGAAGTTCAAGAATGTCACCCCAGTATTTTGGGTTATCACAGAGAAAGGAGCTTCAGTTGGGGAAGTGCCTTCATGGGATCCAGCTGTGGGGTATTTTCTCAATTAGTGATCAAGGGCCCCTTGTGGGTGGGATCATCTCTGGGCTGGCAGTCTTGGGTTCTGTAAGAGAGCAGGCTGAGCAAGCCAGGGGAAGCAAGACAGTAAAGAACATCCCTCCATGGCCTCTGCATCAGCTTCTGCTTCATGACCTGCTTGAGTTCCAGTCCTGACTTCCTTGGTGCTGAACAGCAATGTGGAAGTGTAAGATGAATAAACCCTTTCCTCCCCAACTTGCTTCTTCATCATGATGTTTGTGCAGGAATAGAAACCCTGACTAAGACAGGTTGTGACCCACAGATGGAGAACTGTTCATCGAGCAGTGCCATAGACTCCCAGACACTTCTGAGAAATTTACTTTGAAGCAAAAAGATAAGTTCTTACTGTCTGAGTCAGATAGATCAGGGTACTCTAGATACAAGCTGGGCACTGTCCCACATCTTCAAATAATTCTTAGACTAATAGCTCTTAGTCTCCATGACCTTCTCTCTCTACAATAAGGATTGTTCCTTCATTTGACAATTATTTGAGTCCTTACTGATATGCTTTGGTGTAAGGCACTGAAGATTCAGTGAGGAGCAGGGTGAGGACAGATACCTCTTCTCATGGAATTTCTAGTGTAGCAAAGATGTCTATGCCCTGCACACAGCCACCATCCTGTCTCTGGTGCTCTGCCCGTGTGTCACACAAGTGGCAGATCCAGAGTGAACCTCCCCTTCATTAAACTATTGGCTTGGAAGAAGTGTCATGTATTAAGAACCCTCACCTAAGATTAACAGAAGGAAGCTCAAGGGAGCAGTGAGTGTCCAGCGGTGGCAGATAAACATTACCTTTAGGAATTGCAAGGTTCCATGCAAACACAGGAGTGTTTGGAGTCGTAGAGAGATGGGCCCATGAGAAGCCTGGGGAAACTGGCCAAGGCAATGTCACAGAAAGCCCTGCAGAGCTGCAGAAGAGTCTGCAGCAGGATCCACACAATGGGGTCCTGCAGCAGCTTTGCATTTTGGAAGCATCACTATAGTGAGAGATGCAAGACCCAGAAACCAATTCTGAAATAGTTCCAGGAAAAGGTGACAGGGGAGTAGAGAGGAGGGATGCTTACAGGGTAGTCAGTGCAGAGAGACACGAAGAGACAGACAATAGGAGTCGCAGCACAGTGATGTGTAGTGGCGGTGTTTACTATGACTTGCTTCTCCCTGTTAAATATCCATAGGAAAAGTTGGCTATGTCAGAAGTCACTACAGGAGCGGTAACTTAAGTGATGCTGCAGTTTAAATATGGTATGTCCTCTCCAGAGCTCACATTGAAAATGGCTATGGTGGCAGTGTTTGGAAGTGATGCCTTTAAGAGATAATGAGGCTCTTATGGACAGGAGTGATCTGAAGCAGGAAAACTAACTCATTTGTCCCTTCCCAATCTGCCCTCTTGTCTTTCCACCTTTCTGTCCTGTTGCTGTACAGCATAAGAGGCACTTTCAAGTTGGAGTTGGCTAGTCTTGGGCTTCTAATTGCCAAATATGAGTTAAAAGTATTTCTTTCCTTTATAAATTAACTAGTCTTGGATGATCTCTTATAGAAATCTATAATATAGATTAAGACAATATCACTAGGGACACCCAATGTCAAATATTCAGCCTGTAAAATTGCAAGCCAAAAACTCCTCTCTCTCTCTCTCTCTCTCTCTCTCTCTCTCTCTCTCTCTCTGTGTGTGTGTGTGTGTGTGTGTGTGTGTGTGTGTTTCTGTATGTGTTTCTGTGTGTGTTTCTGTGTGTGTGTTTGTTTTGTCTTACATAATCAAGGCTGGAGTTCATTATCTAGATGAGCCTAGCCTTAGACTTCTACTTCTTCTGTCTCTATTTCCCAAGTGCCAGGATTGCAGGCAAGCACCACCATACCTGGTTAGCATCTTTCCTTTATACATAGACAACCTCAGTGTTTCATTAAACTATTGCATAGAGCTTGCCTAGCAGAAAACTCTTGTTAAGTGTGAAATACTGTAGTCCTCTGGGGAGTCTTTGATTTCTATATATGGAAAATAATTAGTGTATTTTCAAAGTCATATACAAATGATATCATTTGTTAAAGTAGTTTTTCACCACTTTTTCCCATTTTCAGAGATCTCCTTTGGCATGAAGCCAAACAAAATGGAAAATAGGCCATTTGACTTAGAGGAGATCCATGCCCACCCTTTACAATCTAAATGACAGCAGTGAGGCCACTGCTCAGAAAGACACATGAACACTGAGGAGTCACTGAAGCCACTGAGGACACTCAGCATTGTCGCACTGTCACGTGGCATCACATGTAACCTAGCTCTGCCCTCAGCAGTGTGGAGAAAGATGCTTAGTGTAAAATGTTCATTTTGCAGTCCAAGACTGAATCTCAGGGCAGGGAAGCAATTTGCCCAAACTCGGAGTCCACAGAAGGCAGGTCTGTGCTTCACCCTCCCTCAGATACTGACAGGAGAAGTTCATGTTCAGTGAGATTTCTCCAGGGAAGGATGTCATCTGCTGCTAGGCGATTTCTAACTCTATAATAGAGTATCCGAGGCACCTACTTACAAAGAAAAGAAGTGCTTTGGGTCACCCCTCTGAGGAAGCCCTAGTGGCAGACAGCATTGTGGAGGAGTATTAACAAGGGACTATCACATGGCAAAACAGGAAAACATGAAGACTAGTAGCCCACAATCTATAATGACTTTAAATGCTTCCAACTGATGAAAGGGGATCTCACCAGGCTCCACATCCTAAGCTCCCACTCCTCACCTCACCTATGGGTGAGGACCAAGTCCCCAGCATAGGAAACTGTGAAAGACAGAACATAGTCATATTTGACAGCACATACAAGTACTTTGCATGTGCATCCTCATTTAGGGGCATGCAGTTATTGTCTCTACCAGGGGGAAACTGGGACACAGAAAGTAGGGCAGAGGCCACAGTAGTAGAATGAGCGCTGCTTCCAAGTGCTGCCTGCAGACCTCACACATCACTCCAGGATGAAGTGCCTCGCTTAACAGGACCAATCGCGATGTTCTAGGCTTCACACTGGCATTAAGGCATGATTAGCTTCAACCTACCTGGGGATAGGAAACGACAAGTTACATAATAAAGACAAATCATCTATAAAGTAAAGGCAAAAAATTCCCTCAAACAGTTTATTCCCACCTGGCTGTCATAGGGTGGGGACCACCCCTGAGAAGGCACACTATTATTTTCAACAGAATCATCCTGTCTAAGCCAAAGAATGTCCTCTCTAAAAGTTTGGTGTTGGGAGAACTAGAAAATGAACCCTTAAGATTTCAAAATAATAATCTAGAGTTACTTAAAAGTTTACAAATGTGTTGCTAAATGTATTTAAATCTTACCAGTGAACATGATGCTGGTTATTAAAAAGTAATTCTGGAGAAATTAGCTCACAGCTACAAAATTAATATAATTTATTTATTACTTGCAGCCACAAATCAAGATGCTGTTAACACTGATACACGCAATTAAATATGCGCAGCATGTTTCCATATGGCTTCAATTTCTTGTTTCTGGTCACTCTTTCGATCATTTGCAGAACGGCCAGTGCATCTAGTCAGAGCTTCATCTAAGCAGAATGGGAAGAATTTTCTGAACTCTAGAGGTAAAGGTTTGTTTTACATGTTTTCATCATGGTGAATAAGCACTTGCTTTAAATATATAGGCTCGTTATTTCTTAGAGATTAATTGATGTAGAAACCCAAAAGCATCCAGTCTTCAACATGCACTAAGACTCCTCTATGTGTCCTGGTTCTCTGTCCCCTTCCTTTTCTCGATCTTTTCCCTTGAAAGGGTAAAAAAGAAGTAAAACACTTGCACACACCTCATGTGTGTACACATATACCTATACACACTCATACAACATTCACATGCACACATGCCTACATACATGACATGTACACACAACACATACATACATACATACACATACACAGACATATACCATATGTGCACATGCACATACCACACACATTCACATTTTATTTAAGAAGTTTGAAATGACACTTTTCAGAGTTTCAGCAGTCTTCTTCATGATGTGCTAGTCATGGCTCCATTAAAAGTTCAAGTCCTATAGTGAATGAAGGCTCCACTGTCTAATCCTTTACATAAATAAAGAGACAAACATGACAATTACATTCTACTGTTAGATCTAACAAATAAGACTTCAAATCTCACTTGTTTTTTCTTGAATTGTTTCTTGAACAGCTTTCCCAGAATTACTAGAATATTATAGTTACTGTTTCTGATTTCCTGCTTTGTCATTCCTGGCAGGAAGACTGGAAAGAGCAAACCAGACATCCCAAAGCACTCCTCCTATAGCATCAGCCTGTATCCCATGTGAAGGATGATGGAGTCTGAGATTATGTTGCTATATTATGTTGTTAGCCTCATGATATTATTTTTAAAATTTGTACTACATTTTTTATTGTCAGGAGGAGTGTTGCATGCCTTGGTAAATGTGTGGAAGTCAATGGACAACTTTCAGGAGTTTGCTTCTTTCCTTCTGCCACAGAGTTCTCAGGAATGGCACTCAGGGCATCAGGCTTGGTGGCAGACATCTTTACCTACTGAGCCATCTTGTCAGCGCTCATGACCATATTTTATACTGTCACTTGCAGAGGTTAAACTGACAAGAGTACCTCAAATTCAGTCAACACTTCATAACAGACATTTGTCCACACAAAGTTTTTTGTTGATTACACCCTTTGGCTTCTGGTCCACAAGGGTGAGGCAGAGGATGGCAAAGCAAGGAGGGAGGAACTGAGATGGCAGGGATGTTAGTTAACCTTTGCTCCAGTTTGCACCAAACCATGATTTTCACAGAGAAGGAAGTGAGGTTGCTGGTCTGAATGGACCAGTAAGGTGCACACATCTGCAAAGATATCCTTCTTTTTTTTCCTAAGCTGTAAATTATGGAGCCATTTTTTTTTAATTAACAAAAACATGTGAAGAAATGAATGGTTAGAGGGTAGGGGGTGAAAGAAGCTGGCTATATGCATAAGTTTATCTTGATACATTACCATAAAGGCTTCTGCCTTTGGACACATGAAGAGGTTTCCCTCAGTTCTGGGCGTGGCACCTTGCCCAGGCTAGACAAGAACTCTGCACTGAACTGCAGTCCTCCAAAGCTGGAATGACACCTTCAAGTATCATTTTATGTAAACCATCTCAGTAACTTTTCGATACATTGTGGTAATAAACATAATTGCCTGCTTAGATGTGGAGACACAGAGAGATTAGGTGGTTCACTAGCTTGCACTGTTAGCAAGTGGCAGACTTGAAATTATAGCCAGATATTTTATTAATAAATAAAACCACTTTGTGGTAATGAACTCACAGATAAAAACATCACACTGCTAGATTAAAGTAGTCACTCACAGAAACACTGTCCAGTTGCAAGACTTCATAAATCTAAGTGAAGTTCTGTACCGTTGAAATGTCGATTCTGACCATCAGATGTTTAATCAGCATAGTCTTCAGAGAATACTGCTCATAGAAAAGGGAAATTGTCAGAACTGAAATGAAATCAGACGATGCAAGGTGAAGCTTGCCTGTCATTCTAGGACTTGAAAAAGTGAAGAATTGTAAGTTTAGATTTCAGCACAAGGCTTTATTTCAAAACAAGATGCACTTGCCTCTGCTAGCCCTTTGGTTTGTTTTTTCCAAATGTACCTATTTTTTTCCAATTTTTTATTGGGTATTTTCTTCATTTACATTTCAAATGCTTTCTCGAAAGTCCCCTATACCCTCCCCCCTCCCTGCTCCCCTACCCACCCAGTCCCACTTCTTGGCCCTGGTGTTCCCCTGAACTGGGGCATATAAAGTTTGCAAGACCAAGGGGCCTCTCTTCCCAGTGATGGCCGACTAGGCCATCTTCTGCTACATATGCAGCTAGAGACAGGAGCTCTGGGGGTACGGGTTAGTTCATATTGTTGTTCCACCTATGGGGTTGCAGACCCCTTCAGCTCCTTGGGTACTTTCTCTAGCTCCTACATTGGGGGCCCTGTGTTCCATTCAATAGCTGACTGTGAGCATACACTTCTGTGTTTGCCAGGCACTGGCATAGCCTCACAAGAAACAGCTATATCAGGGTCCTGTCAGCAAAATCTTGCTGGTGTATGCAATAGTGTCTGCATTTGGTGGCTGATTATGGGATGGACCCCCAGGTGGGGCAGTCTCTGGATGGTCCATCCTTTCGTCTCAGTTCCAAACTTTGTCTCTGTAATTCCTTCCATGGGTGTTTTGTTTCCAATTCTAAGAAGAGGCGATGTGTCCACACTTTGGTCTTCATTCTTCTTGAGTTTCATATGTTTTACAAATTGTATCTTGGGTATTCTAAGTTTCTGGGCTAATATCCACTTATCAGTGAGTGCATATCATGTGAATTTTTTTGTGATTGGATTACCTCACTCAGGATGATACCCTCCAGACCCATCCATTTGCCTAGGAATTTCATAAATTCATTGTTTTTAATAGCTGAGTAGTACTTCATTGTATAAATGTACCACATTTTCTGTATCCATTCCTCTGTTGAGGGACAAAAAGACACTGTCAATAAGACAAAAAGGCCACCAACAGATTGGGAAAGGATCTTTACCAATTCTAAATCAGATAGGGGACTAATATCCAATATATATATATATATATATATATATAAAGAACTCAAGAAGGTGGACTTCAGAAAACCAAATAACCCCATTAAAAAATGGGGCACAGGGCTAAACAAAAGAATTCTCAACTAAGGAATATCGAATGGCTGGGAAGCACCTGAAAAAAAGTTCAACATCCTTAATCATCACAGAAATGTAAATCAAAACAACCCTGAGATTCCACCTCACACCAGTCAGAATGGCTAAGATCAAAAATTCATGTGACAGCAGATGCTGGTGTGGATGTGAAGAAAGAGAAACACTCCTTCATTGTTCATGGGATTGCAAGCTTGTACAACCACTCTGGAAATCAGTCTGGCAGTTCCTCAGAAAATTGGACATAGTACTACTGGAAGATCCAGCAATACCTCTCCTGGGCATATATCCAGAAGATGTTCCAACTGTAAATAAGAACCCATGCTCCACTGTGTTGATAGCAGCCTTATTTATAATAGCCAGAAGCTGGAAAGAACCCAGATGTGTTAGCCCTTTAAAAGTAACTGAAAGCCAAGAGGTTATGAAGATATAAGCATGACTACCCAACAATAACAGGGTATGTTCTAACCTTGACTTCTATTTGCAGTCTCTTTATCTTTGTTTCAGATACGTGTATATTATAGCTCAAGATAGGGATGTTAAAACAAAGACTGAAGGACATAACCAGACACATCTGCTGCCTACTCCCTGACCCCCCAGCTCTCTATTGAAAGTATGGACCCTAAGAAATTAGAATTCTCTCAGGAAACTCTTGCTGGAGGAAAGTGAAGTTGGAGCCCTGGGGAAAGCCAAGGTAAAACTTGTCTATGGAGAAAGAGTTACAGCTTGACATTGACCTTGTAAGAGAGACCTGGAGCTGGGACAATGGTGAGCAGGGACCATACCTTTGCTGCACTGTTTAGTTAGGCTTCTCTCTTAGCCTCTATTTAAACCTTACTATTATGTCAGGCTGAAGGACAGACTTACAAGGCTCACTAGATCTCTATGTACCTCTTCCCATTGTCACCAAATTACACAAATCTTCTATTTCCGCTTTTCACTATTAAAAATAGCCCAGGTCCATATCTAATTTTGTTATTTTAGTGAAGTTCTGCCTTTCCTAAAATGATTACAGCATCATAGTTGCTTTATAAACTTAGGTATCAACTAGATGTCACTGAACATTTTAGCACAAACCCGAGTGCGCTGACGTTTGTCAGTGTTCTACATCTATCCCTTTGGAGATAGTGGGGTATGGATAAGGGTCTCAGCCTGGAACAGACCCGAGTAGCATGGCTTATTACAGGAGCTGGGGAAAGATGTTGGATAGGAAGACATCAGAGGAAGTGATTATCTGGACCCCCTACTACACATACTTCCCTAATCTGAACAACTGTTCATCACCTTGCCTTGGTTTTCTGGGTACTCACCCTGTCACTGCATCCTGGACCTACTTGCTTTATGATCCTTTCAAGTGCCAGAGCGATCCATGTGAGGTCATGTGCTTTTGATTAGACTCTAAGTCCTGGTCCTTGTCGTATCCGCTATAATATTCTAAGCGTAGCAGGTGCACAGTGCTGAGCTAAATCTACTTATATCCAGAATGTGCCCTGTGTATTTACCAATTTCTCTATCAGAGGAGGTAAGGGTGAGTTTTCTTTGAGTTTTGAATCAGTTTAAAACACCAATTTCTTATTTGCTTCTGCAACGCCAAGGACCTGAGTTACCATGCAGAGTCTAAAATACAGACAGTGTGGGAAAGCACTGCATGGCATGAGGAACAGGTAGATGTATTTCAAATATGTCCTTTTCTCCAGGAGACCTCAGAAGGAACTGGAGTCACTTTTCATGTATTTTAGTAAAGTAATATATATATTTGGTAAATTTAGAAAATACTATATTTAAAAAAATCACTGAGGTTAAAGTTCAATCAGAGACCAGGAAGTAAAACTCAGAGACTATTAATAGGACTGGTGAGCACTCCCAAGCTATCTGAGCACAGAAGGAAAACTGAGCTTGGAAGGGCAGATCCCTCGCTATAAGGAACTGAGGAAGTAGAGGGCAATCACAGATAGCTGGGAACCATACTCTAAAGTCCTGATGAGGATCCCATCTTCCCTGCCAGGCATCCTAGCCAATGTGCAGCCAGAAATCCTCATAACTCAGAGCTGAGCAGAATGTCAAACCCAGGACCTCTCATGCTGAAACAAGAGATGGCCCAGCTAGCTATAGAGAGCTGAATGGTGAGCATAAGACATAAGACACCCAAGACTGCTTCATTCCTCTGCATGGACTGCTGCTCTGAGTCTTCATAAAGTGGATGTTCAGTCACCTTCTTGGAACTTAAAAACGTGGACTTCCATTCAGATCTTTTGGCCTAGGTTTCACCACTAGATTACATTCCTTTCTCCCAGGAATGACCTCTTTTCACTGGCTTCTAACATTTGGCTCTGTGATCGTTGGTATTTTGGGTGCCCATCCTGATCGTCTGGTGGCAATCTCGCTCTGAGATCTTTACTGAGGAGCAAGATTGCAGCAAGAAGTAAATTCTGGGGGCGTTGTCTACTTACTGTGTACCAGCCATTGTGAGCAATTAGTCTGTAAACCTGCTCAAGCCCCATCGTGTCTGTCCTACCGACTCATCCCCCTGAAGATGGGATAACATCTCTGTGGACTTTTGACCAATAGGCTGAGAATCCTGGCTGCTGTGGTCAATGGCCAATGTCCCTTCAGATCTTCTTCACTAAACACTTTTGACATTTTAGGAGCTTGAGTAAGAAAATGTAGCTATGAGATACATTTAGTTGGCTTTAACTCTGATATAATATGTGGAGATATATTATGTGGAGATTCAGTACTTATCACTATGGCTAGCTCTCTGATCCATTCTCTGCATGTTACACAACACAGAAAATGGTGTTTAGATTTTAAATTTGACTTCCCTGGATATGTTCTTTGTCACCCTCTGTTGGCTACCCATGTACTGAGAAGGAAAGCTGCAGCAGCAGAGGTCAGGTCACCCCGAGACTGTGTCCTATACCAGCTGCCATGTGTGGTGCTGGAGGAAAGCCAAGAAGCCACGGTTAGCCAGTGGAAAGCCCTTCCAAAGATCACTATGTGTCATTGTGATACTTCAGTCCCATCCATGTCTCAGTGCAGCGACCATTTCCCTCATGACACAATAGCACATTTGCCAAAGCTAAAAAGAAAAATTCATGTCAACTTCCATTTGTAAAGATATTTTAGAATGTGCAATAAACAAATGCAAAATTATCATATGCTGATTTGAACATATGTGAAGAATAACTTCTTTGTTAATTCTTAAATTTATCTGTACACACACAGAAAATGTAGGAAAAAAATGATATGACAGGCCACTAAATAAAAGCTATATTCTGATCAGATAAGGTAGAAGAAATGTTGGTTTCTTTTTCTATTAAAAATGCACAATCAAATGATTCATCAAAACATAGTTGAGGAAGGGATATCTTAATGCCATCAACCATTTATTAAGTATTATATGTACACATTTCTGACTTCATAAAATGTGTGGTGTTTTCTAGTTTTTAAAACATCTATAATATGCTGAGTTTCCCACACAGTTAAGTATATGCTCATTTTGGGGTCTGATTGTACAGTTATCATTTTTTTATTTTGGGGGGGATATCTCCCTCCCTGTTAATAGCAAAAGCTCCAGATTCCACAAACCCAGTGCTGAATATAGGTTAGGGTTGAAATAGGTGCTCAGAGGTATGGAGTACCAAGCCTTGGGGGTGAATTAAGGTCCAAGCAGGCATAGACACACCAGAGTTGAAAGGGATAGAGAGAGATATATTATTAAATCTGGAAAAGAAACATCAAATAAATCCTAATGTATTCAAACTAAGAGAAGGCAACAGTCAACACAGACTAAGTAAATGAGCAATAGATATCTCTAACAGAAATGTGGAGTTGAGTAGAGTTGAATAAGTTCAATGGAATGTATTTGCTATTTTGGCCTGCTCATCACTTTAGCATAGTAACAGCTCCTAGAATCCCAAATACAGCCATGTTCTTATTTACTTTAAACTTTTTGTTTGTTTGGAGACAAACAAACAAACTATATAGCTCTGGGTGACCTGGAACTCACAATGTAGACCAGGCTGTCCTGGAAATTATAGAGCTCTGCCTATCTCTGCCTCCTGACTGCTGAGATTAAAGGTGTGCACTAGTATGCCTGACACAGCTATGTTTCTTAAAGCAAGGATGATAAAACCAGGTGGTCTGAGATGCACTCCACTGGGGTGACACACCTCCTCGACACAGCAGTTTTGTGACTTATTCTTCCTGGGCCTCAGTTTCCTCACATTTATGTAATCCAAAATAGCTGCTTCTTCCTCATAAAGTTCATATGAGAGATACATGAAATAATAGAGTTTAAATACCAACAATAAGCCCAGAATCAGGGCTTGATTCCATTAGGGCTGGATACATGATCCATGTCAACTTTAATCAAACACCTTCTCTGTAGACTGTGATAAAATGAAGTTGGATCAAGCCAAGATGAGTTTCTATAAAACCTGAGTCAGATAGGAACCAAATAGGTTTGACTGAACAAATTGCTTCGTCTTTAGCCTGGTCACACTGTGGCTGAGACACTGGCAGGTCACACAGTGTTACACTGACAGGAGATCATGGCGAGCAGGATATCAAATTAGCCATGAGTGTAGCAAAGATTGGTCTCATCTGCAAGCCTCCAGCATCCCTCCGCATTGCCACACTGACCAATTTAAAGCACGGTGTTTATTCTCTCAGCCGGGTGTTAGAACTCTAGATTTACAATGAACTTCTTCTATCCACCCGGCAACGCGAAAACTACACAAACAGACTAACTCTCCAAGCGGTTAATTCTCATGGCAGTAAAGCTGAAATATGCTGGCCACGTGATCGCAGAGCAGACTCTCCGTTCCACCACTGAGTATTTACAGTAATAGTTTAGAATTTCCTGTTCTAACAGAATTCTGCTGAAGATTAGAATCCTTCCTCACCACCTTCACTATACATACTTTCACTTAAAAACTAGCCTGGAGAGACTGCCTCACAGAACAATGGCAATCAGTAGATATGCTGAAGTGGAAGGGAAATCAATCTAGAGATGCCCCCCACTCGCTACCTACACCCTACCCACCCAGCACTGCCTATTTCCATCATTCTCCTGGCCCTCTGGGCTCCTGTCTCCCCCATACCTGATCCATCTCTCCTTCCCTCCCTCCCTCCCTTTCTCCCTCCCTCTGCCTTCCATGATTATTTCCACCCTCCTCCTAAGTGGGATTGAAGCATCCTCACTTGGGCTTTCCTTCTTGTTAAACTTCTTAAGGTCTGCAGGGTGTGTTATGGGTATTCCATACTTTTTTGCCTAATATCCACTTATCAGTGAGTACATACCATGCATGTCCTTTTAGGTCTGGGTTACCTCACTCAGGTATTCATTCGCCTGCAAGATGTCCTTGTTTTGCCATCAATCAAAGAGCATACATGGGCTGGTCTGTGGCCCTTGGCACATATGTAGCAGAAGACTGCCCTGTCTGGCTTCAGTGGGAGTAGATATGCCTAATCCAGTAGAGATCTGATGCTCCAGGGAGGGGGGGATGCCCAGGGTGGGATCCCTCTCACAAGTGAAGGAGGGGGGAGGGGGAAGAACTCTATGAGGAGGACCAGGAATGGGGCAACATTTGGGATGTAAATAAATAAAATAATTAATTAATAAATAGGTTAAAATGCATAGATAGATAGATAGATAGATAGATAGATAGATAGATAGTGTTCCAGGAATGGTACCCTTGGGAATATATTTGAAGGAGATAATTCACAGGAATATATAGACAGAAACATTTATTGCAACATTATTTATAGCAATTAAAATTACTATAAGTTACACACAATAAATAGGACTAGACATAGTATATTATATCAGATGGATTAAATTTTATCCAATATTAAAGTCTAGATTCCAATTACTCTAGCTCCAAAAAATATTTCATAGATTATTTCAGAATGGTTTCCTACTAAAATATAAATAAAATAAAGTAAAAGTCACTTAATACATGGCTAAATGTTTTAAATTTTTTAAATAAAAATTTAAATAGAATTCTTTTAAATAAAAATTATAGAATTCTTTCTGATGTGTCTCAAACCCTATTAAAAGCTTACATAAAAATAGAATTTTCTTTTATTTAAAGTAGGAATATGTGGAGTAGACAAACAGGCCTATGTTGGGTTTCCTAATCACAAACTCTTGGTATTTTGTGTGATTAATCCTGTTTTATCAACCATATATTTCAGACCACTGAACTGAAAATGTTCATTGTGCTATATAGTTCAACTCTATTTTTCTAAGTTATAGCCACAAATATACTATTTTATAGAAGGGACACAGATTTCAGGGCTGGGACAGTGTGTCCTCTTCACTCCCTTCTGTATCCATGAGCATTTGTGGCGAGAATGAAAGATGAGAATCACAATCACAACAGAGGAGTGGGAACTGTGCACAGCAGATGAGAATGAAGAACGAATTCCTAAATCTGCGACAGAAGAGTGAACCATTTTTACAGCTCTAATCTCGGAAAGAAGCTTAACAGTAGAGGCAAGCTGCAATCACCTCATGCTCACCAAGAAATTAGTCTTTGTAAGCAGAAGAAAGTCACTCAAAGAAGTCTTGAGAAGAGATCCTGGCTCCCAGGTGCACCTCCACTCTTCCTCCTGATAGCCACCAGAAGCAGGTTTCCCAAGTTAGAGCAGCAGCCTCTGGACAGCCAGGAAGTTTCACTCTTCTTCACAATATTGCTTACATAAAGTGCTCAGTACTAGAAACTGCCTGGAAAGAACTGTCAATTTTTCCAGAAAAAAAAAAACTTGTGCATGAAAGAGACACAATAACTAGCAAATAGAAGAGCCACATCCAGAAATCACAGAGTTAACAATGGAGACAAAAGATGACTTTCCATACATTATTCACTAAGCCATCTGAGCAGCTATGACATTTCCTGAATATAAAAAGAAGGAGCAGGCAACCTGAAAAACAAAACAAGTAGTGAGAGCATTGGTAAAGACAGATTTCTAGAAGAGAGAACAAAACGACCAATCTGAAGTTCACGAGGCCCACAGTAAACACCAAACCAGACCCCTAGACACTGTCAATAGCACCAGACACATTTGCTTTATCAAGAACAGAGGTAATGGAGAACACAGGGTGTGCTCCAAGTAAGGAGTCGTTGCATTTGGGAGCACGGGTGTTTACAAGTAGAAAGACCAGTGGAAGACCCTGCAGGAGCATGGGCTAGAGGATCCCCAGAGATAAACCAGGGCTTTCTGGGACTAGCAAGAAGAAACTAAGTAGGCATGCAGAAGCGGGGGTGGGGGTGGGGGGGTGCAGGTACAAGGCAGCTGACTGTCAAGCCTCAGCTGCCTTTATCTTCCTCTCACTCTGATGAGCTAATCCCAGGAGAGCGGCCAAATACAACAGAAAACATCTGGCTAGAAATTCTGAGTGTGGGAGCAAATGCTTTTTTCTAGCAGCTGCCGTTCTCTGCAGGTAAGGGGCAAGGATCCCAGAGAGCTGCAGACTCACACAGGAGTGAGCAGTCCCTACTGGATGTGCTTACCTGCCTTCTCAAGCAGTCCCAATTCCACGGGAGCCCACTTCCAAGAACAAGCACCAAAGTAGCCAAAGACAGACTTTAAAGAAGCCTGTTTTTGTTAACATTTAATGCATATGTGCACCCTTAAAGGAGATTTATACTGGTGTGTCTGCTGGAGCTGGATAGTCAACATGACTGACATTTGCTCTATGTAACCATTGAACACAGTAACTGCACTGCCCTGGCAAGGGTTTAACAACTGGCTCTTCAGAGAAAAAGCCTCCATTATGACAAACCCCACCACAGTCAGCTCAATGGAACGCCATCGCGACACACACGGTACTCTAAAGGTCCCGTGAACAACTATAAACACATCCCTGCCATGTTGACACCTGCCTTTCCAAGGCAGGCCCTGTCTGTTCCCTGCTCTGAACATTCAAAAACAATCATAGACACCTAAAAGCCATTTACCCCAGATTCTGTTGAAAATTGGCCACTTCTTGTCAGCACACTTGGAACTGCCCTTGCCCAGTGCCTCCTACCTGGCAGTGGAGTGCAATCAATTGAACGAGTACCTAGATGAGACTGTACATAAATGTCTAAGAGAATGATCTATAAAAAAAAAATTCAATTCAGAAACCCATTTAAATGGTACAAACCAGGCGGGGGGAGGAATCCCCCTCTGCTCCTAAAAAGCTGGAGACAAATCTGGACTCCATTCCACAGTTTTCCCAGAGCTAGGAAGGAAGGAACTAGTTCATAAATTCCATCAGGAGCTTGGGGATTTTTGATGTAATGAGTTTTACAGTTTCAGAGGAGAATGCTTTGCTAATAATTATGTAACAGTAATTAAATCTGAAAAAGGCTGTACTCTAACTATGTTGATTTATTGCAGCCCCTACAAAGCACTCCTCAAGCGTGCGTTGGAGTGTGGGCTGCCTCCCTCTAGTTTTCTTTAAATTCGCACAGAGCCCTGGGTCACAGATGGTCTGGGATGCTATATTTTCCCCCATTAAATTCCTAATAATCTTTTTCTGAGGCTGAGTCATGGAAGCCTGGGGAGTTCTCATTTTAATTAGAAGGTTTAAGGAGCTAACTCTGTTTGAAATTTTCTCCTAGGAGGGATGGGTGCAGGTGAGCCCATTCAGAGGGAAGGCACAGTGCTGGGGCCAGGACCACATTTCCATATTAGATTGCGACTTGTTTGGCTCGAATCCTGCTTCTGAGGTTGATGGTGCGTTGTCTGGATTTGAGGAACCAACTTTGGAAAACAGGACTTATTGGGGAATTATTCCTTGAAGGGAGACATAATTTTTACCTAGTTCCCATCCCTATTTTGCATATAGAGCAATCATTCAGAAATGCGAACTATTTTTTATTATCCCAAAAGAAGTTTTAGTCACATTGATCTGAGCTACTGAGAAACCAGAAAACTGATTTCAATACCACTTGTTCTGCAATTTTCTTTCTTTCACCCCATCAGACTTAATTTTTAATTCCCCCAAGTTCTAAAGCCACCCAGTGTAATTCAGAATGGTCTTTGGGGTTTGATTTCAGTAGCAGAAAGGTGTGGGGTATGTATGAGCAAACAGGACAAGATGCAAAGAATATTGCCTATAGTTTATTGGGGTTCCACGAGCAACATTCCAGATGAAAGATAAGATCATCTCTTAGAGTTTACTGATAGGCTTGAGCAGTTGTAGAAACCCTGGTACCTATGTAAGTGGACTGTGAAGGTGCTAGGCCCACCTCCCTTAGTATCCTGTACAAACAAACAATCAAACAAAAAAGAAGGTTTCCAGTTCTCCCGGTTACAAAGCTGGGTCCCCTGGCTTTGTAAAATAATGAGAAGTTCACGCTTTGAATGTACTGCAATCCAGACAAGTCAGAATGAGCCTGTCACCACCTTAATCACCCCCTATAGCTTGAACACGGCTTTGGCTCAGAGTCGGCAGCAGCCACACTTCCTCAAACTAAAGCCAAGCCTAAGATGGGCGAGCAAACGGCTTAAAAACTAGGTTCTGTAAATGTAGAATAGTAGAGTCTTAGCTCATTAGCAAAAAGAATTCCCCTGCACAGTCAAGTGGAGCTCTGCTTTCCGCCCGTTCTATTGAGTTTTCTAGCGTCTTCAGGCTCCGCTAATTGAGACACTGCACATTGAAGGAAACAGCCCTCCTCAGGTAAAAACTGATCCTCTGTCTTTATTGCTTTGCTTTCCTATTTCTTCATAGCAACATAGTTACAGGGCAACATAGCAACAGGGAAGGTTCATGTCTTTATAGCCACAATTGAAAGTACTTTATAAACATAAATGCTTATAGATTATATTCTCTGTCTGTGCAGTATGATGCTTTAAATACGTGTTTTCCGGTGCTGGACGTGTGGTCTGCATTGTGTATAATACAAACTAAACTGACAAAGGAAGTAAGAGGTCTCATGCTCAATTCTGGGTTACATCAGAAGGTATGAAAAAGTAAAGACATGAGCATCTTAAGAATGTTTTGCTGGGAAAAAAAAAAGAAGTATTTTAAAGGCATTTAAGGATTTTCAATCTGTAAGAATAAATTTTCTCTCAGATACCTCTAGCCCAAGCTGATGTTTCTAGAATATGCTGGCTATAGCCATATGTTTAGCAATTCCATTTGTGAAATGTGTGGACAAGCGGCTGAGGGCTGCCAGACTGCCTCTCTGAGCAGGCCTGCCTCTGTGATGGGTGCAGATAATCTGTTAGAACAAGGGAACCAACCCCCACCCCTCCCCACTCCATGGCACGGGAAACCCGGCCAAGTTGTCAGCTAAAGACAAGAGTTTACAAAGTGGGGATCTTTACACACTTCATTCACAACATAGCTGGCCAGAAAAGGTGGATGTGTATGCAACACTCAAATAAGAATGCTTACAGATACACAGAGCCAGTAATATTTTCAAATTATATATGTGCATATGTATTTTTAGTTAAAAGTGAAGAGAAACCTTACAGGGTTAAGGGAATATTTGACCAAGGGAGTTCAGGGCAGTAAACCTGTGACCAAGTTCCTGAAGAGTTAAACAAGGAAAGAGTCTGACTTCTGATTAATGGCCAGGGACATCCCAAGCTGCTCTGCCGCCTCAGCAGTGCACGGCTGGTACAGCGGGGTAATATCTAATAACTAATCTTTGACACAAGAATTAAGTCATTTTGCAAGAAAGCAGATCATTAGAAGCCAAATTGAATTATAAGTAATACTATCTCTTTGGAGGATTGTAAATTAATTGGTTTTTAACAATAACATTTCTGTATTTTATTAAAGCAGCGTAAGAATTGGGTGAAGAAACGACTGTAGCAGATAAACAGGCCAGGTGCTGGTGATGTAAATGAAATCGATGACAGATGGCGAGGAGCACGCTCGCTCACTGTGTGTGTATAATGGATAGAGATAATCAAATTCCTTTGTGAATTGGCGACTTTCTTTACATCAAGAACTTTAGCACGGGTTCACTTCTGCTTCTTCCCACCTCCTGGCCCTCCACATGCACACGGGTGCACACACACATACACACACCCCTCTTTTCATGGGTACATAATCCTAATTATAGCCTGTGCTACTATCAGAAAGATGGGCTATACATCTATTTACATAACACTGCACACAAACATCATTCCACCAAATCAACCTGTATACACTAAACAACAGATTTCTCTGGGAAGAACACCTCACGGAGGAGACAAGCAACCTGTTTAGGTTAAAGACGTTCAGACATTCACTCTCTAAGAGAAGTGAAGCTTAATCTGAGAGGCCAGATTCCACGGAGGAGGAGCCTGCAGCCTCATTTTGTGAATTTTCTAACAGAGTCCTTAAAGAGTGATGAGCAGCCTGGCTCCTTTCTCTTTCATATCTGCACACCCAGCATTAAGGCTCAATACTCACGAGGAACCTAATCCAAATCCACAGAGAGGCATAGGTTGCAAGGGAGCTGGTTTTTCCTCTCTCCCGTTCTTGTACCAAGGGCACTGCTTGGTCACTCTGCCTTCAGATAAAGAGAAAACACCACTCAACTCTCTTGAAAACACAAACTCAGTTTCCACATGGAACAACAACCAAAAGAATGACTGGGGACCTAAGCCATGTCCATGTAACTGAGAGTTGGAATGTGTTTAAATCTAGACTTCCAGTCCTGAACATCACTTCATCTTACCTAACATCTCCCTGATAATCCAAAGGACCTTCCCATGTGCGTGTGCACATGACCTTCCAACACTGCTCTGCGCGATATGGCACTCCCAGCTCTTCTGCCCAGTGCTCACATGGAAAGGGTCCCTTCTCTGCCCTCCCTCTTACCAAGACTTGCAGTTCTAAAGTCACCCTTGGTTCTTGTCTCTTTGTTACTTCATATTTAACCAAAACTCATAACCTGTAAACCTCTCTCAAACCAGTACCATTTCCGAGTCCCACACTGGCATGATGCTAGACCACCTCGTTGGACTGTGTGGTTCCTCAGATCCCGTTCCCTGCGTCTGCAATTCTCCCACTTCCCCTGTGCGCTCACACCGTCTCCAGGGCTTCCTTAACTCAGTTCATACCTGAGCACATTATTCCATTTTCCTTAGGTTCTTTAGGCACCGAAGGATCTATGGGCTAAGTCCTATGGCTTCCACAGCGCTGAGCTCTCCCAAGGTTAGTCCTCCATGATCCATGCAGACACCATCAGCATCATTTCAGCTCCAGGGCTTCTGAGCACACTCTCAGAATGTGACATTGTTATCCTCAATGTCTCTCCAACCCTTCATCATCTTGCTAATGGAACAAAGGCTGTTCAGCTCCCTTCTGAGTGAAGACCTCACAGAACATGCTGAACCTCTTAGCATTGATTCAAGCCTATTATGTGGCCCCATGGTTTCACTGGCCAGTGTGTTCTCAGGCTGCTTCACATGTGATAGGCCAGTATACCCAGCCACACAGGGATGGGGTTCATTTCACATGAAGATTGCATGTAGGATATATATGTGTCTATCCTCATCGCCAAACACCAGTGGTGCATGAGAGCCCTGCTGCTGTGAGGGTCTGCTCTCTCTGACTAACCTTTTGATTGGGGCCTTCTCTTAGGGTCTCCCCTCTTATCAGAACTTAGCCCTGGGACCTTCACCTTTGCATCAGCCCATTCATTCTTCTTTCGTGGACCTTCTTAGTTTATCTATCCCCATGGTACTAAGCCACAAAGTCAGGATCTGGCTCATATATGTTCACTGATGTGCTGTTTATGGGGAAATTATTTCTTTGTGATTTTTCTAAATACCATGAATCTATTATATTACTTAAAAATACAAGTTACTTGTCTTTGCATCTATACAGATGCATGCACACACACACACACACACACACACACACATGCATGCACGTATGTACATATGTATGTACGTATGTATGTATGTATGTATATAGAGATAAACATATGCCTACCAGAACACCTCCATGGTCCAGGCTCCAAACTTGACTCTGAGAAGCTAAATGGTATTTGCTTGACAGGCCTCTGTACTGAAAAGGGCTGGAGTCTGGTCTGTTACTGCTAATTTTGTGTCAATTTCTCCAGAGGGAATAGTGTGCTTTTGGGCTGTTTCTGATTTCCTATTAGAATGGCATTTAAGGAAGTATATTATATCCTGAACCTAAAAGGATCATCTCTTTAATAAACTAAATTGACCTTTCTGGTTTTTACCCCATGGGCATTGGGGTCTTCCTCCTTGCTCTGAAGCCCCCCCTGTCTTACCAGACAACAAACTGATTTTGTGTCTGTTTTGTTTGTCTTTTTAACATGACAACCACATATACAGCTGAGTGTAATGACCAAAAGTCACACTCCTGAGCCACTGGGGATGGCCAGATGAGACCATAGATACAATTTGTTGAATTAGTGAGGTAGCTCCTGTTCTGCCTGGTGTGTGCTCTTGGCAGAGTATGAGGTCACCAGAGTCCCAGGCAGTAGCAGCCCATCTACTCACAGGCCAGTCCTGAGGCCAGACCAAATGCCTTTCATTCTCTTATTCCTAATTGGGAATTATGCAGTTTTCAGTGAAAGGCTTTTTGTTGCCAAAGCTATAAGCTACAAGTAATTGGTTTTCAAGAAACTATGGATTTTGAACAGATTAGGTACATCCTTCTAAAAATTGACAGTCTTCTAATCCACAGGTGGCTTAAACCCTAACACTGTCATTAGCAAAGGCCAAGACTCAAGCATATTCTAAATGAAAGCTGAGGTAATAAATATCACCTGTCTTGGCTGGCGATGAGCTACTAATACACTGGGAGATACGGGCATGTTTCCACAAAGTCAGGATCTCCACCCAAATCACCTTTCTGGTTACAAGATAGAGCCCATATCTGAGTGCAGCAGCAGTCAGGCTATGTCTTAGCACCTTGAGTTGTTCTTGAAGATTAAGTTTACCAGGAGCCCTTAGCTTCCCTCCCTCTCCAGCAGTTTTGGTCTTTCTTTTGCCCAGGAGATGTTCTATGATGGAGTTCCAAAGCCTCGCCTTGCTAGGGCATGTGTAAGCAGCTGCTGCTCCCCCCTGTTCAATACTGGCTGCAGCTGCCACAGAGCCCCAGAAGGACATTCGAATAGAGTGTGTTCCCGTAATTGCCTGGGCCCCCTGATTGAATTTATGCTCTGTTTTAAAGTAACATTTTGTTGCATTTGCATTACTGAAATTACCAGGTTACAGTAGACTATAATCTCAAATCAATGTCCCCCCAAAGAAAACAGGCATGAACTTTATCACCAACAGCAAATTCAATTTTCACGTTACCTACTGACAAAGGGGCTTGTGCCAGCAGCACTTGCAGATTCCTGGAAAGTTCGCCAAACAGAAAGAAACTACAAATCTTTCCTTGCCTCCTGCTTTTGTTTTCTACTTAACCACTGCTCTTTACCTGTAGGTGAAAACTAATCTTTACGGACTTTGTACAGAAAGTGTAATCCCGACTGGATGTCTCATATGATGCTGGTAGAAATGAAGAATGGTCCAAGACATGCTACTTGTCAGTTCCTCAAATAGTTAAACAAAACTGCCATTCAATACACCAATTCCCCTCATAAGCATGGCCATCCCCTAAGATTTGAAAAGAGACCAGGAAGATGCCTAGACAGAGGTTCACAACAGGTCTACTCTGAGCAGCTGGAATTGAAATGAGGCAGATATCTCTCAACAGATAACTAATGTGGTGGGTGCAAGAATGGAATATTATTCAGCCCTGCTGCAGCATGCATGCATTTTTGAAAATATGCAAAGTGAGATGCACTGGACACAAAGGACAGACACCATATGATCCTACTACATAAGAATAGGGTATAGGGAACTTTTGGGATAGCATTTGAAATGTAAATAAAGAAAATATCTAATAAAAAAGGGGAAAAAGAATATGAAGATTTGTGTGGACAAGAAAAAATAGAGGTTTCCCAGGCTTATAGGAGAATAACGGGCCATTATTATTGCTTGTGTGTTCAGAGTCTCTGCCTAAGATGATTAGAAAGTTCTAGAAGCAGGAAGTGGGGATAGCCATTTTATGTGAACATGCTGCTCAAGATACTGTTTATCCCAGGCCTGGCATCAGTTACATCGTGTCTTAGATCTGGGTATCTTGCCACAATAAAAAGCCATTCCCAAGCAATATAGACTGAAGGGTGTGGCATACACTGTACCATGCACTCTATCAGACTTAAGACAATGAGGGATTTGCCTACAATTTTCTGAATACTTTGCTATGATGAAGTGCTTTGCTCTACATGAGAGAAGCCTGAGAAATACTTAAACTATATCTCTTAAATAAAGGCAAAGGTGGGAAAGAAAAATTCATTTTGATTTTTTTTCTTTTTAAAGATTTTAATGTGTATGTATGTGTCTGCCCTGGCAGACATGCACATGTCTACAGTGTACACATGGAGGTTTAGTTCCACAGTCTCCTGGCTGTACCTCCATCTTGACATAGGAGAGTCAGGATTTCAGATTCTTGCCCAGTTGTCCTCTATGTGGGTTCTGATGAGCCATCTTCAGGTTCCCCTCTGATTTAGATCAGGGACACACACTTTGATTCATTTGACTGCAGCAAAGAGTGCCCTCAGAATGATTTTATTCCTGACGTTTGGGAGTGGGCTTGTAACTCCTAAGGAAGGTTGGAATTACCACAGGCACATGTTGATGGTTCCCTTCCTGAAACACTGCCCATTCTGTAGGGCAGGCCCTTTGTATTTGCTTTAAGTTGAATCTTTTTTACAGTTAGAGACTGTCCACATTTGGCTACTTGAGGTCTTCAACTTCTACCTGGAAAGCCATAGTCTTCAAACTACTCTCAACAGACCTCTCAGAGGGCTAGTAAAAAACAGACCCTGCTGAGCCCTTCCTCAATGTTGATTGATAGATAGGTCTGAGATTCGGTTACAGAAACAGTAATTCTAACCAGCTTCCAAGCAGCTGTTGGCAATGTTACCCCAGAGACGGCCACCTCCACCTTAGATGCATGACCAAGGAATGAGGAGGACAGACTGAGACTGAAGACAGGAAAGACCCTCTGACCAAATATGGACATGTGTGTGACAGAGGAACACGGTAACACCCTTAATAGAGATTAACCGCTTCCCTTCCTCTCCTGTGTCAAACTCACAGCAAGGTAAACAGTCTCTACGTTCTGTTCTGTTTGCTTCTGTCTCCTGTAGCATCTTTCTGATACAGTGTATGATTGCGCTCAGGAGCACCAGAAACCCTGGAGTTCTGTTACCAGGTGAAGAGTCAGAATGCAGTCATTTGTGACTTTCTGGTTCTGCTGTTGGTCATCCACTAAGTGGCCATTGCCACATCACATCTCCAATGATTTCCTTTCACACCTCAGAGATTTATACAAGTGCCTTCCTACTGCCTATAGTTTTCAGTGCTGTCACCAAACAGGATTTCCATCTCTCTGTGTTTCTTGGGAAAATTTACATTGTTTTGTCTTTTTTCCTAAGACCTAAGAAAAGTCAGTGTAAAAATTAGAAAACAAAGAAATATTATAATTCGTGCCCATAATTAGCTCTTAAAGAAAAGAGCTTACCAACAATACTAGGCCCTGTGCCAGCTTGAAGCAAATTTCTGATATTGGGTAGAATATCAGTAATGAGGGAAGAGCTGGGAAACAGAGCAGAAGACCTGGACCAACTGAAGGGAACTGGACAGCAGCATCCCAGAGAGAAGCCTCTGGGTCAGCCTCCACCAGGTATTGCCCAGTATATCTGCGTGCTCTGGGCAGTAGAGACTCTAGTGAGTTGTTCCCCAAGATAAAATGTATCCTGGGCCTTTCTGCACAGCTCCAGCCTGACTTGCTGGAGCAGTGAGGGAATGAAGAAAAGACAAACACAGAGACACAGACAGAAAAGCTGGGGTTTGTTGGTCTGGACTCTCAGAAGGAGAAGTCACCGTATCCTGGAAGCTCTGTGTATTATACACAATTGAATGGGGAAGCAGAGTTATCGCATACAGCTAGATGGGAGGCAGGTTTAGCTAATCACGGTAGGGGACTCTGGAGGAGAGCAGTCTTCTCTGTAAACATCTAGAGGAAGAAAGTTACAGTGGACATTTTCTGCACGCTGTCAGCATCTACACGTGAGGAAGACATTGCCATCCCTCTGAGCCTCACCCCAGGGAGGAATGATTTGCCACTCTCATGGGTCTGTGACACTGGGCTCCTTGACATGGCCATACCCATAGCAAACAATACACATTTGCTCGGCACACAATCACTCCCCACACCAAGGAGCTCACATGATAGTTTATATAGTCCTCTGACCGTTCACACAGTTTTAATGCAAACTAAATCCTCAATGGGCACTGGTTACAATGCTATTGCATGAGAACCTGTTAACTTACTAGGAGAACTGAATTTTAAATTTGTTTTTCATTGTTTGACTATTAATTTCCATAGGCTCTAGTTTTTGCAAGCACTCCTCAACCTAGTGCAGCTTATTCTTTAACATGGACTTTTGCTTCTAAATAATGGAGTGTAAAGGTTGCCAGGAAGTATTTTTAAAATTATCATAGCTTTGAAACTTCTAAGAATTCCTGGGAATGGTTATTTATCACTCTGGAATCTCAAAGAGGAACAGGCCTGTCAGAACTTGAAAATACAAAAAAAAAAAAAAAAAAAAAACCAACAACTTGTTTCCTTGCCATTCACTGTATGTTATAATTCTTACATATACTATTAATGCTTAAAAAACACACTTTCCTTTACTACAGTCTAATAGTCTAGTAATTGATATGATTAGATATAATAGCTCTCTGGGATTTTTTAAAACTAAAAATTGACTGTTTTGATTTAACTCACTTTATTTTAAGTCCAATATTTTTCTGCATATTAAAAAACATTTTCCTAACCAGAGATAAAAAATATTTTAACTTAGATATTTTCTTCTAAGGTTTTATTGTTCAGTGATGGTCTTTGTACATAGTGCAAAGTAGAATTTATCTTCATTTGTCTCCATACGGAAAAATAATCCTATTACACCGAGTAATCTGCTTGTAAAAACTTCCAAGCGCTCCTCTTCCATATGTCAAATGTCCACGTACAGGGCTGGTTCCCACTTTCTCTGGGTTCTATCGTAGTTCATCGTTCTTACTGACTGATCAACTTGTCCATTTCTGCATAGATCTTTATCCTTTTGTGTATGTGTGCTCACTATATTTAATGTATGTACATTAGCCCGGTGTTGAAGTCACCACATTCTTGTGGTGCACACTGGCAAAAGAATCCAGATGAGCTGGCCTGCAGCAGTACAGCTGGTCAGCATCCTGACCCTACGGAAGATGTAGTGGAACAGACATTTATCCATTGTATGCTCTGTTAGGAAAGAGGAGGGATTTTTACTACAATAGATGATTACTACAAATAATATAAAAGAAGCAAAGAACATTTTGGAGACATTTTGAAACATCACAATTTCAATTATTACCTTTGCTGGAGAATTGGTTAATCCCGTCCTTATTTCAGGAGTGTTTTGTAGGAAAAGAATCCTCATCTGGTGATGAGAGATGATCAGTAATTAAGTGTTTTGTAGGAAAAGAATCCTCATCTGCTGATGAGAGATGATCAGTAATTAAATAATTAGATTATTTATTTATTTATTTATGAGAGATTGTAAGTAAAAATTACACAAATAAACATATCTATTAACTATCCATTAAATCAATAGGCCTCTCTCAGGCACCTACAATTTGAGTAGTAATGGTTTAGATGATGGAGAGGAAGCAACATGATTAAGAGCTCACTGCTGCTGCTGCTAGTTGGAGGAGAGTTTATCATGCATACACTACTTGCTGAGATGATACTAGGCAGTTTTCAAGTTGCTTCATTCCTCAGACCATCTGGGTCACTCAGTCAGAAAGTCCAAATGGACAGCCCAGCTTCTAAAATTCAGTTAGCTGACTCCCAGAAATTCGTGTATGGAATAGGAGGAGCTGCAATTAAATATTCACATCTGGTAGGGCCTGTGGAAGGTGGGAGGTGTTAACACAGATTTAGGGGAATCCATCTTCTACCTTCCTTTAAAAGATCCATGAAGGACCAGCAGGACAGCCCAGCCAGTTCAGGTGCTTACCATGCATGCCAGACGACCTGAGTTTAATGCTCAGATCTCCTGGTGGAAGAAGAGCACTCTGACAAGTTGTCACCTGACCAGTCCCATCAGTGTGCCTGACAAACTGTGGCACACATTCATGAAAACACCGCACATAAACATAATAGTAAAAATAAAATAGGGCTGGAGTGATAGCTCAGAGATTAGCAGTACTGGCTGCTCTTCCAGAGGACCCAAAGTTCACTTCCCAGCACCTACTGGTGGCTCTCACGTCTCCAAAGCTCCAGTTCCAGGAGACCTGATACCCTCTTTTGGTCTCTGTGGGCACTGCACACACTGTAGCACAGACATAGAAGCAGGCAAAACATTCATGCCCATAAATCCAAAGTTCTTTATTAAAAGAGGGGTTAGAAAGATGGCTTAGTGGTTCAGAGCATTAGCTGATCTTCCAAAGGACCTGGGTTTGATTCCCAACAAACATTCATTGTTCACAAACATCCACAGCTTCAGTTTTATAGGACCTGACATCCTCTTCTGCCTTCTGTGGGTACAAAGCATGCATGTGACACACTTGCTGGTAAAACATGGTCCTATTCACACTAAATTAGCCTTGTGGTGCAAACTGCACAGTCACTTATAGGCATTTAAAATGACATGAGCTTAAAGGACATGGAAAACAGAGGACCCCTAAGGCTGAAGTTGCACTTACTGAGACCTGAAGGACAGAGAAGAGAGAGCTGCTGCATTACCAACTTACAGAGTGCTCAATATTCTGTTCCAAGTGTGGAGCAGAGACTGAAGGAATTACCATCCAGAGACTGCCCCACCTGTGGATCCATCACGTATACAACCAACAAACCCAGACACTATTGTGGAAGCCAACAAGAGCTTGCTGACAGGAAACAGATATAGGTGTCTCTTGAGAGACTCTGCCAGTGCCTGACAAATACAGAAGTGGATGCTCACAGCTATCCATTGGACTGAGCACAAGGTTCCCAATGAAGGAGCTAGAGAAAGGACCCAAGGAGCTGAAGGGGTTTGTAGCCCTATAGGAGGAACAACAATATGAACTAACCAGTACCCCCAGAGCTCCCTGGGACTAAACCACCAACCAAAGAAAACACATGGTGGTACTCATGGCTCTAGCTGCATATGTAGCAGAGGATGGCCTAGTCGGTCATGGGAGGAGAGGCCCTTGGTCGTGTGAAGGTTCTATGCCCCAGTATAGGGGAATGCCAGGGCCAGAAATCAGGAGTGGGTGGGTTGGTGAGCAGGGGAAGGGCGAGATAGAGGGTTTTCAGAGGGGAAACCAGGAAAGGGGATAACATTTGAAATGTAAATAAAGAAAACATCTAATAAAAAATAAAAAAAAAGAAGAAGTAACAGCCTGAGAGAGTGGGCAGGGACGTGCAGCCCACAGGTTAGTGTTCACCTGATGGACAGTGCTGAGCCCCTCCTGGGTTGTAAGCAGCACGACTGACCAGGCTCATGGAATGATCAGTTAGTATCTGCAGCTACTGATCCAGAAAGGGGGGGGAAGCAGCCCTAGGAGCCACCCTGACCAGCTCTCCCTGGGTCTCTGTGTCACACACGTCTCATGCCTGCTCGCTTTCTGCCCTGCTTCTTGCCCTTTGTTTTTACAGTCCATGAGTTTACTGAACTCATCTTCCAGGGAGCTGCTTCCCTTTTCTGAAGCACCTAATTTCCCAGCCCCATTATAGTTTACAGCTTCACAATGGGGCTTTTCATCTCCAAACCGCATTTTCTTCACGTCTGTTTTGCATCATTTCACGGTCGTGAGATATCTTTTATCTTTTCTAAACAATTATATGGTTTTCTCTCTTTATTTACAAAATTCAAAATATGTTCACATTTGAAAGAAAGAGGAGGTCTATATAAGCAAGGGAAGGAAACAAAAATCTTGTTTCATTGCATGCTCCAGCGAATGTTCAAATTCAACACCTTTTGCTCTGGATTTTATTCGTTTTTTTTGTTTGTTTTGTTTTGTTTTGTTGTTTTGAGAATTTCATATAGGAGACCTGTACTAACGTAATTCCCCTCTTTCCTCCAACTCTATGCACATGCCCCATTCCTTCTCAAATTCATGGCCTCTTTTTCTTTGTTATTGTAACATACACACACACACACACACACACACACACACACACACACACACAGAGAGAGAGAGAGAGAGAGAGAGAGAGAGAGAGAGAGAGAGAGAATAGATACATAGATACAACTTTTTGAGTCAGTTTAGTGTTGCTTGTATATGCCTTGAGGTTTGACCAGTTGGGATTGGATCACATACCATGTTTCTCATCCCTGAAGTAGACTGGTTCTCCCTCTCTTCATAGTCATTAATGCCTCGTGGTATAAATCTAGTCGTGGGCTCCATGCGGACCTCCCCATCCACTCTGGCTTGTTGATTCCTGTTGCCATTCCTCACATCTTGCTTATGTAGCAGTATTGCTGATCCCCTAGTACAGCTGCTTATGTCAGAAGCACACTGTCCTCTCTGGGGGCTGTCCCTCATTGCTACCTGGGCCCAATACTGTGTCACAATTCCAAAAAGATGATGATTTGATTGCCCTTTCTTTGTTCATTCACCTACCAGTGGGCACCTCAGCTGATCCCCTGACTTGACCTCTTGGTTTTTCACTAAATATAATGTTCATGAGGGAGATGATTTATGCTCCTGGCTTCAAGGACTGTTTCGACTAAATGATGCAGGTCATAAACCTGAGCCTCTAGCTCAGTTCTCATCTCATGTTCATTCTTACATACCTATCTTGCTCTCTTATGGCAGTGGCCCACCAACGCTAACATATGTTAGAATTGTCTGGGAGCTTGCTGAGTCCTGCCCTCAGGATTCATGACTCAGCACCTGAGATGAAACCCAAAGATACACTTACCTAACTGAAGTCTGCGTGATGCTGATGGTTTTCTGAAATCCAGACTTTGAAGACCAGAAGACTTAGAAAGACCTTTCACATTCAGAGCAGCCAGAGTAGTAACGATCCTAGTCACCTCCTTGGTCTTTTACCCTTTATTCCTTCCTGCCAATAGCATATGTCTACTACTTAATTATTTTGTTTTATACAATGGACAGGCCTCAAGCTTCAGTGACAGAATATTGTCACTATCCTCAGAAGCCACCTTGTAACCCTTTGCAGTAGATAGACATTTGCCAAACTGATGAGAATCCATAGACAGTATTTATAGAGTGCTGTGCTTGCTTACACGAACTGACTTCCTCATCAACTTTGCTCTTATCCTGTGGTTCTAATTACACTCTCAAGTGGCCCAAGCTCCTTGTGAGACACACCTACTCTCTTCACTCTAGCTCTGAGCCCAGCAGATTCAACTCCTACTTAGGTTTTTAACCTATCCCTATAAATACAGCCTCAGATAGGGACATGAGCCACCTCTTGTGAGAACCATAAGCATATCCTCCAGACTGTATACCCTGTCATCTTTCTCTTGGTATGTCCATGCTAGTATCAGTATACGCATATGCATGGTATTTACCCACTAATAAGTGAACATTAGCCAATAAAAGTACAGAATACCCAAGGTAGAGTCCACAGAACTCAAAAAGGTCAACAAGCTGAAGTGCCTAAGTGAGGATGCCACAGTCACACTTGGGAGAGAGAAGAAAGCAATCACAAGTGGGGAGGGAGGGACCAGGGAGGGTAAGTGGACAGGAGGGAGGGAAGTCGGGGGAACCTTGACTGGTATTGAGTGAGGAAAAAAGACTAAAGCCTTGAGAGCCAGCAGAAAGAATGGAAACAGGCAACCTTGGAAAATAGGAGGTTTAGGGGACTCCCCCCAGAATGCACTAGAGACCTGGGAGGTGACAGACTCTCAGGACTCAAAGGGAAGGACCTAAGATGAAATGCCCAACAGTAGAGAGAGGGAACTTATAGAGCTCACCTCCAGCAGGAAGACAGGACATCAAGTGAGGGACAGGGTTGCCATCCCACAGTCACAACTCTGACCCATAATTGTTCCTTTTTGAAAGAATTACAGGGATGGAAATGGAGAGGAGCCTGAGGAAAATAAGGTCCAGTGACAGGCCCAAAGTGGGATCCAGCTCAAGGGGAGGTCCCAAGGCCTGAAACTATTACTGAGGCTGTAGAGCACTCACAAAAAGGGACCTGTCATGACTGCCCTTGGAAAGACCCAAGAAGCAGCCGAAAGAGTCAGATGCAGATATTTGCACTGAACCAATAGACAGAAGCAGCTGACCCCTGTTGTTGAATTAGGGAAGGCTGAAAGAAGCTGAGGAAAAGGGTGATCCTGTAGGAGGACAAGCATTCTCAATTAATCTGGACCGCTGAGATGTCTCAAACACTGGACCACCAAACAGACAGCAAACATCAGCTGATATGAGGCCCCAACACACATACAGCAAAGGACTCCCGGGTCTGTGTTCATTCAGAGATGATGCACCTAATCCTCAAGAGACTGGTGGCCCCTGTGAGTTTAGAGGTGGGGTGGGGGGTGGGGACATCTACGTAGAGACAGGAGGATGGGGAGGAGGTATAGGGTGTGGACTAGTCATAGGGCAGATGGGGGGGGAATAAAATATGGAGTGTAAATAAATTAATTAATTTAAAAATAAATAAATGAAATAAAATTTTGACTCTCCCCTTGACTTATAAAAGAAACATCAGAAACAAATGTCATCTGTATTAGTTACTTGTGTGTAGCAAAGACAAAAATACCCAATGTAAAAGCAGCTTAGAAGATAAAAGGATTTGTTGTTGGTGGTGGTGGTGGTTAAGTTTCATATGCACAGGGAGAGCCTCATGGCAACAGAGCATGAGGTGAGGACTGCTTTCCCATGACTATGGATAAGAATCAAAGGGAAGCAGTCATAGCAAGGGACCAGGACAGAATCTAAACTCACAGTAATGCCCCTAGTGGTCCACTTCTTCTAAACAGGTCTATAGCTCTTCTATAGTTCTACCAACTGCACCAAATGTGCAGTCACATGAAGTCCGTCAATGCTTAAATCTCTATTACTTAGAACCAATACACTGGACACAATCTAGGGGTATTGGTGAGTGTTCTCAAAACCACACGTGTGCAGTGTTAATCCCCTAGGCATTTTCTTCTTCATGCCTTTCTTTCTGCTTTTGAAAGCATGAGTTCCTCCACCCTTTCTTTTATTAGTTCTTTGAGAATCTCATACAGTGGCTTTCGGTCATGTTGGCCATCTTCCTCCATCCAACCAGATCCACCTCTCCCTCCTCACCTACCCGATTTTGTGTTCTCTTTTCTTTCCCCTAAGTACATTAAGTTCAGGCATGGAAGACGAATGCAGAGGTGGGGCGGAGGCAGCATCTGTAATGCCTACTATACTCAGGTGATTGGAGATCTTGGATTTCCCATTTAAGTAGATACTATTATCAAAAAATAGGAAGATAGGTAAGAATAAACTAGAGTCAATCTAAGATGCACTGGACAGGAATACAGATGCCACATTTTAGTTGTACCATGCATACATTCTCAAATTTCTGCATAAATGACAAAGAGACCAGAAGGGCGTTGGGCTAAGTCAAAATAAATGGGGAGGTGTGCTCACAAAGTGAAACGGTAATTTCATCTTCCAGTTCTGTGACTGACAGCTGGTTATGTAAGATATGAAAAGTGGGACACTTTAGGACATTCAAAGACTAGACTGAAAATGTATCATTTACATCTATTTTCTGAAAAAATAATTAAAACCACAAGGGAGAATTTTTTATTCACATATTCAAGTAACAACAATTATAAACAATGAAAGGTGATGAATATAGAACTAATGAGAAAAAATAAGAGACCTGGACAATGAAACTAGCAAAACATGATTAAGGTGAACAATTATTGTAAGCATTGTGAAGCTTAATGATGTCAACAGTGATGGCTTTTCTCGGCTGTCAACTAGGCTACATCTGGAATTAACTAAAACTGAAGCAGCTGCATACAGCTGTGAGAGAACCTTTCTCTACTGAATCATTTCAAGTGGGAAGACACACTTTTCATTCAGATATTTTTGAGGTGGGAAGATCTACCATTAATCCAGGACATACCTTCAAGTAGCAGCCTACATAAAGGGCATGGAAGAAGGAAGCTTGCTCTTTCTGCCGCCTGCTTGCCCTCACTCTTGCTGACAAAGTCATTTCTCCACTGGCACTGATACATGAAATTTCTTCAGGATCCCAGCATACACTGAAGACAAGCTGAGACATCCAGCTTCATGACCTGAGCAACTACTGAATTCTAGAACTTTCCATCAGAAGAGACCACCGTTGGTCATACAGATTGTGGTCCAGCTCCCACACATGAAGCCCAGAGGTTAAGTGCAAACACAACCACACTAAAACTACAAGTCCAGATTCTAAAAATCACTGGAAAGAGTATAAGTAGATAGCAAATAAAAGTAAATGTATACATTATAAAATTATTGTTATCAGTGTGGATGGTGGATGTGGATGATGAATGTGCATGGTGTGTGTGTGTGTGTGTGTGTGTGTGTGTGTGTGTCTGTGTCTGTGTCTGTCTCTGTGTCTGTGTCTGTGTGTGTCTGTGTGTGTCTCTGTGTGTGTCTCTGTGTGTGTCTGTGTGTGTGTGTGTCTGTATGTGTGTGTCTATGTGTGTCTCTGTGTGTGTGTATGTGATGTATGCCAGTGTGTATGTATGTTGAGACCAGAAGAGTATCTTCCTCTGTTGCCCTATGCCTTATTCTCTAGATACAAGTATCTCTTCTCTTCTCTTCTCTTCTCTTCTCTTCTCTTCTCTTCTCTTCTCTTCTCTTCTCTTCTCTTCTCTTCTCTTCTCTCTCTCTCCCCGTCTCTCCCTCTCTCCCCGTCTCTCCCTCTCTCCTTCACCTTCCCTCCCTCACCATCCCCCCTCTCCGAAGCTTACAGTTTCAGCTATGCTGATTGGCTGCTAAGCTGCTTGGGTCCCAGCCTCTGGCCCCAGTTCAGGGGTTATAGGGCACACAGTTTTGCCCAGATGGTGGTAAGCAGGTTTTGCAGATTTAACCCAGTCCCTTACACTTGCATAGTAAGTGTTCTTATCCCCTGAGCAGTCCTTCTATGTTCATCGTTTTTAACTTTTCAAGAATATTTGCATAGTATTTTGAAAAAGCATTATTAAATGCTGACTATTCAGATGCATTGTTAAATTACAATAGGTTTTCTATAAAACTAATTTAGCCAGCTAGCTCTGCTCCCATAGTTCACTGTTGAATTTTAAAGCTAATGAAAGAAACCAGAAAGTCAACTAAGGCAGAGAGAGCTAAACAGAATTATATTCCTGTGTTTATATCAAATTTTGACATATAGTTTACTTAGGGTTTTGGCATTAATTTTAATAATTTTAACTTGGCCAATCTTTTGAAAAATGATTTTAGACTGTAACAAAACATTAACAACACACACACACACACACACACACACACACACACACACACACACACACACACAAATAATTAAATAAAAATAAAAAAAAGAAAAAAAAAAAAAAAAAAAAGAAGGGCAGAAAAAAAAAAAAAAAAAAAAAAAAAAAAAAAAAAAGTCAAACAAAAAGAATATTTCCAGTGGCAAGATAGTTTTAGTACTTTTATATTTACCAATATTTTTAAAGCCTTATTCTATATCAAAGAAGTAAATAGATGGAAATTGCCAAGAAACCCATAAAAGAACAATAGCCAAAAGACAAGGAAACTTAAGGGCATGTGTGGGTTGTCATCTGTTAAAGTGAAAGCAGCTCTCGGCATCCGAAGGCCCTGGAAACTTTCCCAGAAATAAATTAATTGTTGAGTTTCTGTCCATGCCTAATGATCCCCAGGTAGAGTGATGCCTTCTCCATGGCCCTGTATGACCTTCTTTACCTGCCTGACATAGTAGTGCCTCGGAAAGCAGTGTCTAAGGGAGGCTCCTCTTAGATTCCGAAAGGGCATGAACCACTCTGTTTGTGTCCTAGCAAGCTGTGTTCTTTCCCCCACAAGCATTTTCTAGGCTTTGGAAATGTTCAGCCTAAAGCTTGCCCTACCAACTGCAAGCTCTGTGAAGACAGTGACTATGTGGGACAGGTTTTGAACTAGTGGTGGTGAAGCACAGGCCACCTGGAAAGTTACTCAGTGCTGAGTGATACCAACAAGGCTGTCATCACAGCTTTTCATGGCTTCTTCTCCATTTCTACTTCTGGGCCTTAGAAGTATCATTATAGCATGTTGTATCATCATGTATAGCAACTTCAGCATCTATTGATAGCTGACAGGCCAAATGATTTTTGTTAGTTCTTTTTAAAGTTTCTCCTGACAACTGTCAGTATTGAGAGCCAGCTTGTCCAGCCAAAGACAACCAAACAGAAAGGAAAGTGAATACTGTGAATGTAAGGGCATTGTGACTGTCCCCATCTGAGAATGAACCCTGTCGTCTGTTTTTATTGTTTCCTATCCTGTTATCCAGGTCGCCTTTTCCCCAGTTGCGGGAGTATCCTCCAGGGCATATGTGTGGCAGTCAGTTAGCTAACATCATTTGGAGGTTTTTCTTACCCTCAAGACAGAGAAATAGACTTGAGATATCCAGAAACAATCTCTTCCCACACAACATGCAAACACTGCACAGAAGTGATAGAGGGGGAAAGTGTTGTCTCAGAAGTGCCCACCCTCACCTGCACATCGTGTCCAAAGAGCTCCCTCCTTTTCTCCTAACCCTTGTAACCTCCTGCATCTCACCTCACGTGGCTGTTCCCATCGTTCACATACAATCATTCACACACAGAACCACTATGAGCAATGGAGTCCAAGTGTGGCCTCTACTAGGATACATGGAGCCATCAGAGGAAGCTGCAACCTTCTACCTTTACTACCTGAAGTCTTGTTTCCAGAGAGCTTCAGTGGCTCTGAGGTCTAAAGGCAGGCATGCTGTCTTAATAATGGAGACTCTGTAACTCAATTAGCCCAGGAGAAAAGCAATAAAAGAGAAGCAGCTGTCTGGCAAGCCTGAGCATCCTGCCTTAGGATGCCTCCAGTAATGAAAATGGGAAGGGGAGGGAGCAGAGTTTCAGGGTTCCCTGCTTCTCCTCTATCACCCATTTTATTTTCATAAAAACAACATAAACAGTTAAAAGCATCAGACTCCATCACCCTACCCCCACCTTGAGTCCTTCAGAAAAATTTCATGCCACAGTAGAATCTCACTCTACCCAAGGATTGGTTTCCAAAACCAGAATTCTGAGTCACAATTGCATATAGGTAAAATTATCCTGGAAAATCTAAACCACCTTGAAGAATAACATAGAGATGTAATACCTAAGGAGAAACTGGACAACCACTTATTCCTGTAGCATTTAAAATACATCCTGCAATAAGTACATAATGAAGGAATTAGTTTGGTGAGAACTCTACCATATATGTATACATACACATACACACATATACAAACATACATACATACATACATACATATGTGTGTGAGAATGTGTCTATGCACACACACACACACACACACACACACACACACACACACAGATGCAACATTGAATTAAATTTTACACGGCAACTGAGCATATGATGTGGTTCCACAATATTTCTTTTTATGAATATTTTCTTTTTCTTATTAGATCCATTCCCAATAGTTTATGGTTTCTGAGCCATTGTGAAGGAGCTGCTATTTGTTTCTCATTTCAATTTTTAGTAGTTATTGTTAGCAGATGGCAAATCTATTGATTCGGAAGCGTGTTGTGGTACTCCAACAGTTTAATAAATTCTGCTAGCTTTAATAATAACGTTGAAACAGACACTTGCATTTTATAGGTATATGGTGGCAGTTGGCAGCAGCCAGTCAGAGGTCCTCTCATGTTACACCATCTAGCCTGCCAGGTTTGCTTTTCTTGTTGTATGTCACTTGCTTGAAACTTCTCAGTGTTTCAAGTAGGAGTGAGAATGAGTGTCTTATTGTTCTTGATCTAACAGGAAATGCTTTAACCAGCTTCTGACTGTCAGAAAAAGCTTCTCCACAATTCTCGAGTACTACCCTTCCATGACCCCTAACCATACAAATCTAGTGCGCATCTGAAATCGTGAGCAGCTGATGCTTATTGATAAATCACATAGAGACTGCTGGACAGTGTGTTCCATGTTCTAAAGTAGCATGGCCCTGACCAGTTATGTCATGTTCTTACCAGACTGAGATAGGAGGCTAATATCTAAAAGGTGTGGAAATATAATTTGAGTGTCTTGGGATTCAAACTTACCTGAATTTCTTTTGAGTTGCTAGCCATGTATCTTCCTAAAACAATATCTGAAGGAATAATTAAACTATTCTGTACTTAGGAGAGTTGCAGTGCAATCTAACAGACAGAGCTGATGAACTTCTTGATACCAAGGTCACAGGTTTACATGGTATCTTTTATAGGTGATTCTCATATTTCTGACTCAATTAGTTCTGAGTACATCCAATAAGTTTTGCTGGGCAAAGTAACACAGACCAGTAACCTTTTTTTTAAAGCAATTGGTTTTCGTGTTGTTTTGTTTTAATATTGAACTATTGAACATAACTTTGTTACTATACTAATCTTGAAAAAAAGGATTAGTACAGTTATGGCCAAAATGAGCATGCAGTCAACAGTAGGTTCAAGCAACTGAAATTTGACCCATGAGATAGTAAAAGACTCACTTGAACATGACCAAGAGCATTTTTTGCTGCTGGAAAACAAAGCAGAGGAATCATAAGATATATAGAAGAAGGTAAACTTGCCCTATTTGATATAAGGAACAGTTTATTTTCTGGTGCCCACATGTGGGACTATGTCAACCATCATTAGAAACCTCAGAAGGGTTTTTGTGTACTGACACATTATATAATTTATAATAGTAAATCTAAAACATAAACCCTAATTCAGAATTGATCCCAGTCTTCTGGGACTCCCTCCTTTGTGGCCAGGGAGGAAATAATATTTTTCAAATTGCCATACAAGTTGTATTTATCCTATCCTGGAACAGCCACAGCCCTCCATCATCCAACTGCAGAAGAGCACAGGACAGGCTCCAGGGATAAAACTGGGCTCCAGCTTCTCTTCACTAATCAGACTACAACATGAGTTCTCCATGTCCATTTCCAAGCAGGCTCTTAGGAAAAAAATCACCAAGAAAAACTGTAATTTTCTGTAATAAAAGAAGCCTTTCCTGGGCTTAGACTAAGATCTGGACCTGAGAGATCCTATTCTGACAATGCAAGTAGGTTCAAGGAGAAAAAAAATCATAAACATGGGAGCCACTGGTTCTATCTGCAGCTGAAACTTAAGAATTTAAAGATGTAGTCAGTGTGACTGGTGTTGGGGAGGATAGTGGAAGCATGAACAGGCAGGGAGGATACAGGAGGCATGAACAGACAGGAGGATGCAGGGGCACGAACAGGCAAAGGAGTGGTTCTTCAAGTAGGAGTCTGTCTGTTCACCTTCATTTCTTGACTTGGACCTGAACAGTCACAATTTCAATGGGTTTGTACCTGGGCTCTTTATCTCCGATGAACTGCATGGGATTGATGGGCTTCACATCCTAGTCTAGTTCATAGACCGTGAGAATACTGTTGCCAGGTTCAGATCCATAATGATCACTCCTGGGAGACCCTCTACATCATGGTTCTCAACCTGTGAGTCATGATCCCTTTGGCAAACCTCTATTTCCAAAATATTTACACTATGATTCATAACAATAGCAAAATTACAGCAACAAAAATAACTTTAAGGTTGTGGATCAACATAACATGTGGAAACTGCATGAGGGTCACAGCATTAAGAAGTCTAAGAACCACTGTTCTAGATGTTTGATGATGCTTGTAAGGCTGTTACCATGAGCTACAGTCAGGGCTCAATTCCCCTTCATGATCTGGAAGTCCGTTTTCTCACTCCAGAAGGACAGTACTCTGAGAGTAGTGTCCTTCTGATGCTCACAGGACAGTAGCAGATTCTCAGTGAGGCCTGCATATCTGTAATCTGATGTTGCTGAAGACACAATGATCAGAGTCCATTGGAAATCATAAAAAATGCCTTCAGATTTTTGCCTATGTCTCACCATGCTCAGCAGCAAGTTTTGTCTTATGAAAACCAGTTAGACCCCATAGTGCTAATAGCTGTGGTGCCAAGTCTTCAGTAATGACAGCCACACCTGCTCAAGGGCACCCAGCACTGTCCAGAAAAGATGGTGCTGAATTGACAGCTGGTATCTCTCAATGCCTGCACACAGTGCTTTGCCTCCTCATGGGATGCAGAATCAGGTCACCATGGTAGCTGCTGCTAAAGCAGGTCACCAGGTTCTAGCCCCTCTCACTGAACTGCATCAGCCCCAACTTCTGTCTGACCATGGCAGCAGTCTGAAGATACAACAGTGGCACTGTTTGAACAATTTTGTTGTTTGCTTTTTAAGTGCTTTATAAATTTGGAACTAAACATGCTATGCGTATATTTAAATTAAGATGTTAATAAACTATTTTTTAAATTATTTTCAGTAATTCATTGACAATGTGAAAATGCTTATGATTCTCATACTGATTGGAATGGTTTGTATATGCTCAGCCCAAGGAGTGGCACTATTAGAAAGTGTGGCTCTATTGGAGTAGGTGTGGCCTTGTTGGAGGATGTGTGTCACTGTGGATGTGGGCTTTAAGACGCTCATCCTAGTCAACTAGAAGTCAGTCTTCCACTAGCAGCCTTCAGATGAAGATGTAGAACTCTCAGCTCTGCCTGTACCATGCCTGCCTAGATACTACAATGCTCCCACCTTGATAATAATGGACTGAACCTCTGAACCTATAAGCCAGCCCCAATTAAATGTTGTTCTTTGGTCATGGTGTCTGATCGCAGCTATAAAACCCTAAGACAATAATGAATAAAGTCTTTATAATAAGCCTTATTAAACCTTAAAACATGAAAATAATCAGACATTTACCACAAAGATTGGATTCCCATATGTGAAAAATTACTTTCTGAATATTTCATTTATAAAATGAACAATTCTAATTAAATTAAAATATGCAATGATTGTTCTTTCTTTGTTGAATTTTAAATGTATGCATGCATATTTAACTAACACTCACTTTAAGGCCAATACCCCAGTTGCTGTAGTTGGTCCATGTTTTTTTCCTAGCCCCCATGTGCTTAGATTGTATACAGTATTTTCTGTGTTATTTTGAGAACAATGTCAATGAAATCCATTATTTAAACAGCAAAATGTTTAGCCTCTGTACCAAACTTAATCATGTATAAATCACAGTTTAAGTATTCTTCAAATTTTTTTGCAATTGTATTCAGTTTAAAGATCTCTCAACCTCATTCTTGCTCTCTTAGCCACTCTGGGTGGTTTACACTCTTGATAGCAATCCAAAGAAAAGCCAGTCCCCAGGCAGGTGCTATTGACTCTTCAAACCAATCCTTTACAAGTTGTATGTTGAGAGAACCAGAGCTATCGGCCCATCCTAATCACTAATGGCTACCACAAGGCTTAAAGATGGAGTCTCATGCCAGCCATGAAAAACACTCCCCACAGCACAATCGCCAAATCAAGGAGTGCCTGGCTTCCCTGCCCAGGAAAGCTATCCTTATGATGTCTCTTTCTCCATTGTGAAGCACCATTAAATCAGACTTTTCTCAAGCTTTTCCTAAGGTGGGGAAAGTGAGGTGCATTTCTCCATCACTCATGACTAAGTATTGACTGTATTGATATGGAGGTCCTGAGCACCTGAGCAAGCTCAGGTTTGAACTCCAGCTGTCAACCACAGCAGGGCTTTCCCAGTCAATTTCTGATGGAAGCTTTGAGATCCCCGTTTACTGATGTTTATCCATCTATCTCTTGATCCATCTATCTTTCTTTCCTTCTTTCTCTCTCTCTCTCTCTCTCTCTCTCTCTCTCATATACCTATCATCTATCTATCTATCTATCTATCTATCTATCTATCTATCTATCTGCAGGCATGTCCAACCTATGGCCCATAGACCTCTTGCCTCCCAGTATAGCAACAAATGCAGCCCAACACTTTATAGACCGTGGTGTCATGTCTTGAAATCAGAAGGTTGCACTCCCTTGGATTAACAAAACGATGGGAATTTGTGTCCTTGCTTGATAGCTGCTGGCTGGGCAATTTTTAAGAAATCCTATATGAAGACCAGTTTCACTAGCCTTTTGCTTCAGCACTCAGTAGACACACACTATATAGAAGAGAAAGGACTAGTAAGCCACACCATACTCTATCTAGTAATATTACCAAGATTGAAGGTCTGTATGTGTGTAAACAGGGAGTACCACCCAAGCCTAATTCTCTGATTCTCAATACATCCACAAAAGAAATATATAATACCTTGGACACCAGAAAGGTTTGTGAAATTAAAAAAAAAGTATATTGAATGATGAGTCCGTGAAGGATCTCAGTCTAAAAGAGTGTCCCATACAAGAAGTGTTGGATATGGGGAGGTAGGGAATGGAGTGATATAGATCCAGTGTTCATGTATAAAGTGCCCACACAAAATGTGAACATAGTCAAGGATTTATATAATTTGCCCCCCTACCAGCCAGTAGGAAAATCCATGTAAGTATTAAAGCATTGCACAGAGAAGCAGAAAGATCAGTGCCTCGGTAGTTCCAGGAAAATAACTGTAAGATAAACACTGCTCCTCTCCCTGCCTGGTAAAGCTCCAGCAATTTCAGAGCCATTTGACTGCTTCCCAGAACAAAACGAAAGGATATTTACAGAACCCCAATGTCTACCATGATGATTAATGTTTCCAACTTGACAAGATCTAGGGCTAAGAAGAAATCAAACTTTGGGGCATGTCATCAGAGAATTTCAAGACAGAGTTAACTGGGAAGCTGGGGTGGGTAACCATTGCATAGGGCCCTGGACCAAATGGACAGGGAGAACCAAGAAGAACATTAGCATTACTCTCTCTTTGCTTCCTAACTACAGACACAATATGAGAGATTCCCCATGCTGCCATGTCCTCCGTGCCATGATGGGGCTGTATCCTCAAACCACAAAACCAAAGAAATCTCTTTCTAAGTTGCTTCTGCTGCAGTATTGGGTCACAGTAGTGAGACAAGTAACTAAGACACTTATGAAACTAAAAGTCACATGATCTGTCATCCAGAAAAAAAAAAGCCAGTAGCCATCCAAAGAGATGGAAAGACAAAGATATGGTCTATAATAAGGAACAAGTTCACCAATGAAAGTAGGTGTCAAAGTGATGCTGATGGATGGAGTAGAATCTACCACAATTGTTTCCTTATGTAGAATAAATAGGAAACATATTAAGTAGACACATGCAAGATACTAAGACCCAAGCAGAACTTCTCGAGAATGAAAACTGCAATGTCTGTGAGGGCAGATACACCGGATGACATCAACAGCAACTCAGACAACATAAAAATAAAAGAATAATTAATATAAAACACAGGGAAAGAATTCACCAAAAATGAAACACAGAAAATGAGTAAAATAAATAAGCAGCGAGAAAAGACGATTGTAAACAGCTTGTGACTCGCTTAGTGTGTGTTCTAGATGATAGATGAACAGACAATGCTGGATAGATAGATAGATAGATAGATAGATAGATAGATAGATAGATAGATAATAGATAGATAGATAGATAGATAGATAGATAGATAGATAGATAATAGATAGATAGATGATAGATAGATAGATAGAGGTAGATAAATGATAGATGGATAGATAGATAGATAGATAGATATAGATGGATAGATAGATAGATAGATAGATAGATAAATAGATAGATAGATAATAGGTAGATGAGAGAGAGAGAGAGAGAGAGAGAGAGAGAGAAGGAAAGAAAGATAGATGGATCAAGAGATAGATGGATAAACATCAGTAAACGGGGATCTCAAAGCTTCCAGCAGAAATTGACTGGGGAAGCCCTGCTGCGGCAGACAGCTGGAGTTCAAACCTGAGCTTGCTCTTCATGAATGAGCTTCCTGTTACTAAACTTCCAGCTTCTCTTTTTTACTGAAGAGACTTTGCTCTCATGGGATAACAATAGGAACATCTGTTGGGCATGGATTGCTGTCCAGCTGTTCTCAAGGACATGATGTCTTTACTCTTCAGCTGCTCTTCTGTTCTCCTCCCTGTCAGAGGGTCAGCGCAAGCCCAGACAAGGGTCTCAGAGGACAATTTGACACAAACATGTTTGGCTCTGAAATGGGAGAGATAAACCCTCTTCCAGAGCCAGCTCTTCAGTGAGCTCAAACAGCCTTGTAGGCAGATGGAAAATTATTTTTAAAAATACCTGTTGAAAATCTGACACTACCCATAGGAATAAAGACCAATGGATACGGTAACAATGTAGTCAAACTTAAAAGAACTTGGGGAACAGATACTTTTTTATCTTGAATAATAAGGCAATATAGAAATTCTCCAATATGCAATCCCTCAACATTTTATCTTTTTTTTTAAGGACTTATTTTTCTAAAACAAAACCAATACATGGAAGTATTTATAGCAAACTCAGAGGTAAAATATGCAGCAAAGATAGTACACAGGGCAAAAGAAAAAGACACACATGGCTGCCAAGTCCATACACACTGCACAAAGTGGAAAGATAGAATTCGAAGGTAGCGTGTGAGTCACACAACAAGCACTGAGACTAACTGAAACTGCAAATGTGTCGCCGCAAATGAGCCAATAAACAAGTTAACATAGAGCCATAAGAAATCAGTAACTCAAGAGAGGCGGGGGAGGGGGCAGCATGGACCAAAGGGCTGTCTCTTCTCCAGGAATATCTGAAATACTGAGTTATTGAGCTCTGTCTCTCTACAGTCCCCAACACTGCAGACCACAAGCCGTAAGAGGCGATTTCCCAGCACTGAAGCTGATACTGGGCTGCTGCTGCTGCTGCTGCTGCTGACGCCACCACCACCGTTTAATTGAACATGGGTTATTTTTCCTTCAAAGGCCATGAAAGGAAAAAGGCTGGAAGAAGAATTCAACTCTTCTTGTTTTCTAAAACAAGTTTCTGCTACTCTTATAATCTTAAAAAACAAAGTATGCCATAGCCGCCCCCCTCCCCCAAAAAAAGAAGAGAATAGTTTTCCGTATTGTTAGATAAGGACTCTGGTTCAGAGATTATAAGATATGATTCGTGCAACTAGTGAATGCCACTTGTCAACAGTTACCAGCTGCGTGAGCTAACCTCCATACCCTGGGAATTGGAAGTCAGAAGTGTCTCTTGTATGTATCTGTATCTGAATTGCAAATTCAAATTGTTAGTAATTTCACTTGCGTGTGTTTGTTTTTTCAACTTGGAGAATAAAAGAACGTAACGTTGGCCAATGGTATTTTGTCAAATGATTTTTCCATCAGCTTGCCAGATGTGACATTAACTTGATAGAACAGAAAACCAGCACATCTTACTGCTAATAAACATGAAAGGCAAAATGGCAGCCAGAAAATTCCTCCGGTTCTTACAGACATCATCTTAGGAAAGAAGAGAGTCTTAATTGGCTAAACTAGAGGCCCTTGGTCCTGTGAAGGCTCGATGCCCCAGTGCAGGGGAATGCCAAGGCAGTGAGGTGGGAGTGGGTGTGTTGGTGGGGGAGCACCCTCATAGAAGCAGGGGGATGAAGGTGGGATAGGGGGTTTACCAGGAAAGGGGATAACATTTAAAATGTAAATAAATAAGATATCCAATAGAAAAAAAAGAAAAAGAAGTTGAAGACTCTTCTCTGAACGATTAAAAGCAAATACTAAGCAAATACTTGGCAATAAAAGCAGAAAGTTGGAGCCAGGAAGTTCTTACCCTAGACTGCCTGATAGAAAGCCATTGTAAGCGCAGTGTTGATGCCCTAGTTCTGCTTACTGAAGAATATATTGTCAATTGCAGAACAATTTGTTAGTCCTCCCAACATACTTGAAACTGATACTATAAGACAGTTGCTGTTAATAAAAGCAGAGAAATCTAGTTTTAAAGCATGGCAGCAGTCAAGTTGGGAATCCTGGTAGGCTCCAAGTGGAAGCTGACCAGACTAGGTTACTTGGGCCAGCAAGCTGACTGTCTTACATTTGAACTTCTTTAGTTGCCGCATCCTCTAGTCAAAGAAGTCTGAGCTAATGCAAAGACAAAGCAAGAGATGGTGTTTGTTTTCATTTTCTCGAGAGCCGGGTGCCTGGAGAACCGACACAATGCTGCTATGCTTCTCAAAACCTGAAGCTACAGGATGATTTTCAAAATTAAGGGCAGCTCACAGCTGAAAATTATACTTTTGGGCAAGGGGCCAATTCAGGATGCGTTTCACTCTGGTTTGGATCCCTGCCAACGTCCCTGGGTCCCATTTGTTCAGTTTTATAGCAGCAAACAAAAAGGAAACAGGAGAGGCAGGAGCGAGCTCAAGAGCGGCTGTGCGGAAGTCAGCATTTAAGGTCTTGCTAAGAAGCGTGTTAACATGGAGAGCTGTGCCGGGAGAGCACGCAGCACTGGGCACTTGCAGGGACCGTGCACAAATCGCAGAACCTGCCTAGTGGAACACAGCACCCCAGAGCCGGGCTGCCCTGCCGATCCCTGGAACGCCAGCCAAGAAGTATATCAGGGTTTTGTCTTTCCAGGGAAAACCACGGTTCCTTAAAACAGCCTTGCAAGGTGACAAGACCCATTTCGAAAACAAATGCAGGGTAGAATTTCCCTTGGTTCCCATATTAAAATGCTTGTTTTCACCTTCCAATCACAAAATGGCTAAAAAGCAAGCTAATTGGATTTGACAGTTTTCACAAATACAATCACCCAAAGAACTGTATTACTACACTACTTCTTTATAAGCAGAATATATATATATATATATATATATATATATATATATATATATATATATCCAATTTTTCATTATAAACTCAAACTAGGGAAACAAGTTAAACTTACCATATTCTTCAACTTAAAAGGAGCTATTCTTTTTTAAATGCTTCTGCTTTGAAAAGAATTAACTGTAGAAATATGAACAATGAGAATATAATTTTACATTGCCCACAATTAGCATTCTAGAATATTAACATCTCACCTTTAGTATATAATGTTTAGGATAAAAATATTTTCATGAAATCTATTAGATCTTTTCTGCTTTCTATGAAAATGGTCTATTGTTATGAATGTAACATGTGGGCTGTATATAAACCTTTCTTAACTGTATTACATGCAGCTTTTCAGGGGTCTGCTATTTCAGAGTAGTCAAAGAAATAGCACACATCAGGGCAGATGGGTAATCCCAGCTCTCAAGAAGGGCAAGCAGAAGAAAACGGAATTCAAGGTCATCCATAGCTTCATAGCTAACTAGATACAGGGCAGGGGGAGTCTATGTGAGACCCTGTATCTCTAAACAATGGATACAGGGGCTAGAGAATCAATGACTCAATGATTAAGAGCACTTGTTGCTCTTGCAGATGACCTGGGTTTGATTCCAAGCAACCACACAGTGACTCAAATCCATCTGTAACTCTAGCTCCAGGGGATACGTTGTTCCTCTGATCTCCATAGTCACTAGGTAGGCATGTGAGGCACATATATGCATGCAGACAAAACACACATACACATGAAGATAAATGTTTTAAATATAAACTAAAAAGTAACAACAACAACAAACAAAAACCCTGAGAATCCCTGTTTGAATAAACCTTAAGTGAAATATAACACCGTTTTGTGCAGTTTCTTTTTCTGGACTCTAGACATGATTCTTATTATTTTTAATTGCATGTGAGAGTGCAGGTACTAGGGGAGGCCAGCAGAGGGTGCTGATTCCTCTTAGGCTGGACTTAAGGTGGTTGTAGGCTACCAGACATGGGTGATGAGATCCAAACTGGGGTCCTCTGCAAGCAGTTAACACGACACACATTAACTGTTGTATCATCTCTCCACACAATTGTTGAAGTAAGAAATCCAAATCCAACTGATCGTGTAGGGTACAGCAATTAATACATCTCTGTATTAAGCCCTTTTTAGATGTCACTGAAGCTCAAGTCCCACCTACTGGGTATCCCTTTCTATCTCAGTTGGGGTTTCTATTGTTATGATGAAACACCATGAACAAAATGCAGGCTGGGGAGCAAAGGGTTTATTTGGTTTACACTTTCATCACTGAAAGAAGTTGAGTTGGGACAGGAACTCAAACTGGGCAGGAACCTGGAAGCAGGAGCTGGTGCAGAAGCCATGGAGGAATGCTGCTTACTGGCTTGCTTCCCCTGGCTTGCTCAGCCTGCTCTTTTAAAGAACCCAGAACCATCAGCCCAGGGATGGCATCACCTACAATGGGCTGGGCCTTCCCCTATAATCACTTATTAAGAAAATGCCCTATAGGCTTAACTACAGCCAGTCCTAAGGAGGCATTTTCTCAATTGAGGTTCCCTCATCTCTAATGACTTCAGCTTGGGTCACCTTGACATAAAAATATGCAGCACACTTTCTGAGGCTAAACTGAGATTTAAAAATTTGTAAAGATTAAGTTAGATATATATCATACCTCAGAAATGTGCCTGACCATGAGAGTCTATTTATTTTCTTATATTGTTTTTAAACATTTTATTGTTTCCACCTATCTCATGCTCTCAAAAAGAAGTAAATAAATGCATAAATAAATCATGTAAATTTCTCGTTTGGAATCATTTTTACTGTAATTTGAGGGGGGAGTCCATTTTTAAGTATCATTCTTATAACTCTGAGAAGTCCTTTAAATTCAATGGAGAGGTAGACTCAGTAAGCAGTAGATAACTCCAGTGAACACTCTCCTTAGGCAATTATCCCCACTTCTTTTTTTTTAAGACTTATTTACTATACATAAGTAAACTGTAGCTGTCTTCAGACATACCAGAAGAGGGCATCAGACCTCATTGCAGATGGTTGTGAGCCACCATATGGTTGCTGGGATTTGAACTCAGGACCTCTAGAAGAGCAGTAAGTGTTCTCAACCACTGAGCCATCTCTCCCCCACTCTTTTAAGCATGAATATATCCCAATGAACTGTCCACTGAACACTGATAGTATAAAAGTTAATATATTTCTTCTCTAACTTTTTATAGTACTTAACCTAACAGTTCATTATCATATATTTTTAAAATCTAAAAAGGTAAATATGTTTAACCTTGTATAAAAAATAAGTATATTTATTCTAATTTAAATATTTTTCAGTATATGTGTGTGTGTGTATATGTATCAAAATTACATGGAACTCTATAAATAAATATAATTGTATGTTCTAATATATAGTCATTAAATTTTCAAATAAGAGTAAGCATGATGTGAGTTTTGATCAGTGTTCTATTACTGTGAAGAGATACCATGGCTACTGCAAGAAAGCATTAATTTAAAAATTTTTTAAATTTTTTAAAAAATTAAAAGAAAGCATTTAATTGGGTCTTGCTTATAGTTTCAGTGGTTTAGTCTGTTGCTATCAGTGTGGAGCATGGTGTCATGAAGAAGGGCATGATTCTGGAGAAGTAGCTAAGAGTTCTACACCTGGATCTGTAGCTAGCAGGACAACAAAGGGCAGTGGGCCTGTCTTGAGCTTCTGAAAACCCTAAAGCCCATACCCAGTCACACACTTCTTCTAATAAGGCCATACCTACTCCAACAAGGCCACACCTCCTAATCCTTCTCAAGTAATGCCATTCCCTGATAACTAACCATTCAAATATATGAACCTATGGGGGTCATTCTTACTCAAACCATCACAATGTGTTACAAAATAAATGAATATACTCATTCAAGATGGTCTTATTAGTGCCTCACAAAAAGGCTATGTCACTTAGAAATCATGGTTGTTCCACTTGCTCTTGATATCATCTTATATCTTTATCTTTATTTCCATAAGAATCGATCCATGTGCTTGTTGCTTCTGAGTCTGTGTTGCTCCTCAGGTGAGAAAAAAAAAATCTCCCATTTCGTCTAATATTGTGGGGAAATATTTCAATCAGAGATAGATGCTAAGCATCCTCCTCTGCCTCTGTGACACCTCCAGTGTGACACTTCCATGCTGGTTCCTGTCTTAGATGCTGACTGATTGAGTTAATAGATACTTAACATTCATCTGTGGAGTCTGTGGTGAAGCCTGCCTAGCTGTGCTGTAGGATGAGTTTGATGGACAGTCCTATTCAGTTTGGAAATATTTCACTGACAACCGTTTAAATTGATGTTCTTTCTTAATGACAGTCATTTTGTAGTTTTCATTTTTAAACAGTCACCGTCAGGTTTTACATTCTGTCGCACATCTTTCTGAAAACAGTGTAGAGTTTCACATCCTTTCATGTGACCAGGAGGAGATGAAGAACTCAGGAAGAGCCTTCTTCAAGGGCCACACACATCTCTGCGCTGGGAGATTCTAAGCATCCTGTGCTCACTCACCTCAGCACCCACCAGTGCCTTTCACCATTGTGTTCTGCTCTACTCTTGCTGCCATTCCTTCTCCTCTTTTCCAAACTTAAACTCTGCCATACACTGGTTTTGCTATTGTTTTCAGCTTCCAAAGGTTCACTCTTTTCCACCAGTCTTTGTTTTCTACCTCATTCCAGCTAGCTTTTATTAACTTTAGTGCATTCATGACGTTCTTTCACTGAGTGTTGTTGTTCTGTTCAGTTCTGTTTTGTTTTGTTTTGTTTTGTTTTTAACGTGTCTAAGTTCTTTTGTAAGTTGCTTGGTTTTCTGGGTTTTTTGTGTGTGTTTGTTTGTTTGTTTGTTTGTTTGTTTGTTTTTCTACTGAGCCCTGCTTATTGCACTGAATGCCTTCCTGAGTACCCCACTGGTCCGCAGAGTTTGTCTGAGGTCTTGAGGGAAGTGTCTACTCCTGGCTTCTATGTTGCTGCATGTGTCTGTTTCACCCTGCTTTCAGCTGATTGTGATTTAGATAATTGGAAAGGTGTAGGGAAGGGGTTCTTTTCTCATAGCTTTCTTGACTTAAACACACTTCTCTCACTTGGATTGGTTCCACACTGATTGAACTGAAGCTTTGCTTGGCAAGTATCCCACAACTCTGGCATCTGCAATATCAGACAGAACAGTCCGGGCTTTACCTTCAGAGCTTCACATAATGGCCTCCCTGGGTGTCCATGCAGCGTCACCATGACACATACCTGACCTCAGGCATGTGTCTCCTTAGCCTGAGAGGGAGATTCCATAACCGATATTTTCTATCTTTGAGTCTAAAGCCAGAACTGTGTAGCCAAAGCCGCCACTGTCTGCTGCTTGGTGGCACTGGATTGGCCACCCTGTTCAGTTACATTTGCACCAGCTTTCTGTTGGTAATGGTTTCCTCAACTGCCTAAGCTTTTCCTTTTCTTTAATTCCTTTACACAAGTTGGGAACTTAGCTGGATGGGGTCCGAGGTCACTACTCCCTTTATTCCATTTGGCATCAGGCAATGTTTGTTGTTGTTGTTGTTTTCTTTAATCATTTTTATCTCCTTGAGTCTTTTTATTACACTTTCTGGTGCTCCTTTTCTCCTCAAGCCATATATATATATTTTTTTTATTTCTCTTTGTCCAGCTTCCTCCTTTTCATTATAGATTTGCATGAGGATGACCACTGATAACCACAAGGCAGAATCAATACTAGGCTATCTTTAAATCTCCTCTGCCAAGGTCATTAATCTAAAACTTTTCAATTTAGTCTCAGGCAGATTTTTAGAACAAAGACAAAAAGCAATCACATTCTTTGCCCAAATTAAAAAAAAATTATCTCTAGGCCACTTACTAAAAACTGTTCTTCCCCTCTGAAACCTCTGAAGCTGGACGGTCATATTCACATCGCTCGCTACAACAGCCTTTCATGTTCCTACTAGTAAGAACTATTAATCCCCACTTAAAGTATCCAGTCAAAGTCTTCCATATTTTTCCAACAAGCAACGTCGTCAGGCCCATGAAAGCAATACCCCACTCCGTGGTACCAACTTCTGTTTAGTCACTGTTTTACTGCTGTAAAGAGACACCATGGCAAAGGCAACTCCTGTAAAATAAGGCATTTAATTGGGGCCTACTCACAGTTTCTAAGGTTAGTCCATTATTATCACATCAGGGAGCATGGCAGCGCACATACACACACGCACGCACACACACACACACATACACACACACAAATCTGGTGCTCAAGAAGTAGCTGAGGATTCTACAACCTGATGTGTAGACAGAATAAATCTAGGATGGACTTTTAAAACTTCAAAGCCTACCCTCAGGGGCACACTGTCTTCAGTACAGCCGCATCTCCTAATCCTTCTCACGTAGTGCTATGCCCTGGTAACTAAGTACTCTAGTATATGCCTATTGAGGCCATTCTTATTCAAACCACCACCATCAGCCTAGCTACCAGTGATTATAATAATGTCAAGTCCATTAATTCAAGATCCAGAAATGAAATTGGTAGTTGTGAGTGACTGACATTAACAAGTTGCTTGTTACTTATACACGGCATGGTCTGCCCTGATGGGTACAACATCTTCTGAGCCAAAAAGCTTCTTCACTTTGAAAGGTTAAAATCATCCTGAGTAGCCTGCAGCCATCATTATCTGTGGATTACTATAATTCAGGATCCTTCAGTCCACGCTAGAACCATTCCACAAACACCACTATAAACTCAAGGATGTAGAAGCTTCCCTTGGCTTGGATCTCCATTCCAACACATTGAATATTCCAGTGACCATCACATTAAATTAAACATCACAAATGAAAATTTAGTTGGCTCATTTTATAACTTTTTATTTCTGCAACAACTTTAAACTCACAACCAAACTACTGGCACAATGAGTAAGTAAAATGGAAGTGTAAAATTGGGATTATAAAGTAAACAAGACTTCAGATGAATTGGTTCTTGCATGATGTATGTAAAGTCACTCACTTAAATTCAGTTAATTCTAATAGACTTGGAACAAAAGAGAAAAACAGGGCAGGATTATAATATGCTTTTCTTACGGGAGGATTGGCAGCATGCCAAGCTTTTGTAAGGAGAACGGAGCAGTGAGGACAAAGCATTCCGTATACCAGAGAAGGAATAGAGCTGAGAGGAGAGGAAGCCCCAGCTCGAACTGCTCATCTACGGAACGGAAAATAATTAGAACAGGAAAACTCTTCTGGGTCACTAACATGGTTGAGTCCCTACAAAAAGCCACAACTATCCAGCCCACTATAAAAAAAAAAAAAAAAAAAAAAGTTCTCAGTTTAAATGTCTAATTTATAGGGAAACCAAATTTGGCTCCTATCTTCCTTTGTGCTTTTTGTAGAAAAAAAAAAAAAACGAAGCAAAAAGTTAGGAAATCTTTGAATTAATGACAGCTGAGGATGGAAAAAGAATACATGGAACTCTGATAAGAGAGGATCATCATGCGTCTGCAAAATTTATAGTGAAAATTACTATAAAGCCACCATGCATGACTTGTGTGTGTGCTGGTGCTGTCCAAGATACTTTAAGGGTGTTATATGTGAATATCTATTATTTTGAACATCATAGAAATTAGTATGAAAGAGAAAAATAGAACAAGGTTTGTAGCTCATCAACTGGGTGCTTGCACAGTAGGTGTGATGATCTGGATTCAACTCCTAGTATGAGAACATGGAAAGAAAAGAAAACCCCACTAAAACATTGCAAAGGAATGAGGGAAATATCAGATAGAATAACAATCATCAACACAGAATACACAGAAAAATGAAACAAAACATCCATGTTCAATTCTTGGACACTTCTTTATCCAACAAATAATTTCCTGGTGATGTTCTGGGAATCTGGAAATATGAATTAATTTACATTCTGAGAGGTTGGTAAAGGAACAATGAAGTCCTAGAATGGAAGGAGATAAGTTCTTTCCAGAAGAGAGGGCAGATAGAAGCAGAGGGCTAGCAAGGGATTTAATTTGTCCCCAGTCTCAGCACTGCCTGTGGCATAGAGGTTAGTCCTTCATTTGGTTCCTGTGTCAGCTCCTGTGCCACAAACAGGTTTCCTATGCTGGTCTCAGTAAGCATCACTGGATGCCAACAAAACACAGGCACAGTGCTCCTAACTCAGGATTGAATTAAACCTTTCTTGTATCAGTTTCCTGAAACTGAGGCTTTGCCTTTCTGCCATTCTTTCATTCATTCTAGAACCTCTACTCTGATGATTTGTGAAGAACCAATTCACCCCACTAATAAGAGCTTTCCTTGGGCAGCAGAAAGGGCAAAAATGGCTCAGGCTGGCACAGATGAATTTCTACCCCTTGATCATGATGTTTAGTTCTGATATGTGTAGACAGGTGATAGAAGGAGTGCTTTAGGGACATGGGTGTGTTCAAACGAGATAAGTCTACACAGACCACATCAGTGAGTCAGCAAAGCCCCCTTCCTTCTGAAATAGCTTATCCATCTCCTTGCTTAGCAGGGACGTAGAAAACACCTACAGAAGAGGAGAGACAGAGTAATAGGTGGTAAGTGTTGGGGACTCACTAAGAAAGACTTGGAGAAAGGACGTGATGAGCACGTCGCTAAGTCATGAAGGCTACAAACCACCTCAGGCAGAAAGACCAAACAAAGCAACAACACGGTGGAAGAGAAGGAGCCACTTCAGGTGTTCACGTGGGAAGCAAGAGAGGGAAGAAATGTCTAGTGGGGAAAGAAAAGTAACACTTTCTATGAATCTGACTTCCCAAATAAATGGAGCGCATACAGAAACCAGATAAAACTGAGCCTTGTTAACACAAATCAGTGTTAGGATCGTATTTGACAGCAGCTTTATGACTCATACCACAGAAACACAATCACGCGGCTGTGCACCCAAGGCTGGAGGGATCTGCTGAGGCCGTTCTGACAGCACTGTCACTGTGCCTGGTCACTGTGAAGTCTTCCACCTGCCTGTCCTCCTGTCACCAATTTGCAAGTCAACATTTCCACCATTTTCCTTACTTACCTTTTCACTCTCTGGGAGTAATGTGCTCATGGGGGACTTTGCAGTGTCCTGATCGCAACAGTTTTAGAGATAATGTTATACACGGAGAAGAGGCATGCTATGAAAACCGATGGATTCTGATGGGGGAAGGAGACGTGATCGGAGGAGAAGAAAATACCCAAGGTTTCACACCATGTTCTTAAAGACAAACTCTAAAGCTCTCAGCTGTGGATCATTCCTGCTGTGACCCACAAGCACACCAAGAGTACCAGAGCAAGACCCAGAACAGCCCATCCCTCAGAATGAGCTACAACCCACTCCATGGTTTTAGCCTGTTGTCACTTCCGCTTGCTTGCTTGCTTGCTTGGTTATAGTTCCTTCTTTTTAAACTTGTGGATTTGGCTAAAAGACAGGTGAAACTGATGAAGCAGATAAAATGGCTTCCTTAAAAATAGTGGAACAGAAATACAAAACCAACTTAGGCATCCATTGAAAAAAATGTGGTACACATACTCAATGGAATATTATTCATCCACAAACAGAAATTAAATTCTGAGGTTTGCAGGGACATAGACAAACCTACAGGGCATTGGCTTAAGTGAAATAAGCCAGGCAGAAAGAGACAAGTTCTCACTTCTATGTCAAAGCTACGAAGGTAATAACAGAAGTGGAAAGGGCCACACTGGTTACAAAAGCAATAAGAGGATGCTAGAGAAAGCCTGGAAAAAAAGACAGTTATGAGGCACAAGGGAACAGTAGAGTAAGAGAAGTAATTTCTAACATTCTATTGTATATGGAATAAGTATGACCAACAGCCTTAGGTGTATTTTTCAAAGCAACTAGTCAGGAGATTTTTGAATACAACCTGTGCAGAGATATAAAGACTGAGGTGGAGACTGTCTACCAATTAGCCTGATGTGATCACTGAGATTTGTATATATGTACTGAGGGGTCAGAATACACCCTACATACGTACAGCTGCTATGTGTCAAATAAAATTAAAATATCTTAAAAAGTGAAGTCACACTTCGCCCCTTCTTAGAATTAGGAACAAAACACACATGGAAGGAGTTTCAGAGATCAAGTATGGAGCTGAGACAAAAGGATGGACCAACCAGTGACTGCTGCAGCCAGGGATCCATCCCAAAATCAGCCACCAAATGTAGACACTATTGCGTACGCCAGCAAGATTTTGCTGAAAGGGCCCTGATATAGCTGTCTCATGTGAGGCTATACCAGTGCCTGGCAAACACAGAAGTGGACGCTCACAGTCAGCTATTGGAAGGAACATAGGGTTCCCAATGGAGGAGCTAGAGAAAGTTCCCAAGGAGCTGAAGGGGTCTGCAACCCTATAGGTTGAACAACAATATGAGCTAACCAGTACCTACAGAGCTCATGTCTCTAGCTGCATATGTAGCAGAAGATGGCCTAGTTGGCCATCATTGGGAAGAAAAGCCCCTTGGTCTTGCAAACTTTATATGCCCCAGTACAGGGGAACACCAGGGCCAAGAAGTGGGAGTGGGTGGGTAGGGGAGCAGTGAGGGGAGGAGGGTATAGGGGACTTTCGGGATAGCATTTGAAATGTAAATGAAGAAAATATCTAATAAAAATGGGGAAAAAAAAAAAGAGAAGTCACCAGATAAGAGTCAAAAGTTGAGTATATTAGTCTGAACGCCAGAAATTTGATCTAATGGCCAGATATCTTAGACTAATTCTAGGTACTAATCTATCAATACATGTGCTCCCCAATGTGAGGAGTAGCTTAGCCATAATCAAATGCATTTGGAAGACCCTGAGTTAGGCAAAGTTAAATGGCCAATGTTCAGTGGCTAAAGACTGTAAGTCCTCCCCAGCCCGTTCCCCCTCCCCCACCCAGAGAACTCAGAAAGGGATGCGGATTCAGCTTTGCTCTTCAGTGCTCCACCAGAAACTCCAGTAAGATCTACAGGGGAAGGAAAAGAAATAAAGGGAGCCAGTGAGGAAAGGAAGAGGAAATTCTGTGCCTATTCAATGGCTACATGCTTCTGTATATAAAAATTCACAAAATCAAGAAGACAATTATTAGAGGTAACAAATTCAGCAAAGTTCCGGAGCACAGGATCAATACACAAGACAGTTGTGTTTTCATACAATAGCAACAAACAATCTGTATAAGAAATTAAGACAGCAATTTCATCTGAAGTCAGTCGCTGGAGAAGTGAAACCCTTAGGAAGAAACAGAAATGGGGAATGAAAATCCTGTCCCTAAAAGAAACTTAGTGCTGCAGAAAGAATTTAAATATCTGAATAAGTGTAACAGCTTGTGCCATCAATAAGAGATTTACCAGTGGCAGGATGCCAGTAACACTTGAAGCATCCTCTGATTTGGTGATTACCCCAAATCCCTATCAGAACAACAATTTCTTCCCAAAAGTCAAAAACCTTATCCTCTTATTCATATGGAATTGGGAAGGCTCCTGAGTATTGAGCACAAGCTGAGGAGAGAACAGTAAAATTGGAGGAGAAGCATGTCTTGACTTCTAAACTTACTACAAAGCTATAGTGATTGACACACGTGCACCAACCCAATGGAATATGGAAGCCAGAAGTGAACTCTCGTACATGTCAATTGATTTTCCCCAGAAGTAGCAAGATAATTAATAGCTAAAAGGCCCTTTACCACTAGATGAGACCAGAAAATCTGGATATCTACGTGCAAAATGTAGAACTGCATGTACATTCATGACATCTGAAGATTACCTTGGGGCTCACAAAATGGCTCTGTGGGTAAACATGTTTACTGCCCAAGTCTAGAGACCTGAGTTTGATCCTCCAGAACCCATATAAAGTTGGAAGGAAAGAATCACTTTCACAGCACTTTGAGAATTTAGACATTCTTTTAAAACATATTAAAGGCTGAAACTGTGGAACACTAAAAAGAAAACATTAATAACAACTTCACAGATTTGACACACAAGTGGGAAGCCAAAGAAAATGTAAATAGATATGAGACTTCTATCATCCATGAAACTGTCTGAGTTTTTAATATATAACTATAATAAGGATGCCCTGTGCAAATACACTTACTAACATAATCCATTGAAGGAAGGACAGATAAAATTGCAGAGGAGAATCTAGAACAGAAGATGATACACCAACCAGAAGAACAGAGGATACCAAGTGTGGAGAGGACAGGGGAAGCAGACTGTTGGTAGGCACAGTGTCAAGACGATGAAAAAAGACTTGAATAATAATTATACAGCATTGTGAGTGCACCAGGGATTAGCCACTATAATGACTAACTAACATGATAAATACTATGCTATGTATGGCTATAATTTTTAACCACAGTAAACTCTTCAAAATGTGCTTCTTTTCTTACATGTTTTTAAAGAAATATCATAATGATGAACTATAAGATGCAGCTCTTCTTTTGCAGAAAATTTCAAGTAGATTCACTGAAGCATGCCCTGGGAAATGTTTGATTGTCTGTGACAAATCCCTAGAGCAATGTGCTAATTTGGAACTTGGATCATGAGAAAGGTGTTCAATCTCTCACACAAAAACAGTAACACTAATTGAAACTATAATAAGAGGCAAACTTTAACAACCAAATTGACAAATACCAAAAGTAAAAGAATACACTGTGTTGTCAGGCTGTGGGCATAGGCATGTTCATGTGCAATATTTGGAACGTAAACTGGTAAACATTTCAAGGAAGACAATATGGCAATATGCATCCAAATGCAAGTGCATATTCTCTTTGGGTTTTAATTGCTACTTTTTTTTCTTTTTTTAAGAGTCTCCTCTATAAAAGGCTGGCCTCAGCTTTGCTCTGTACGGAGATGACCTTTTGATTCTCATGCTTTCCACCTCCAGAGTGTTGGGATAAGTAGCCACATCTTGTTTATGTGGTTCTGGGGCCCCTGAACTCAGGACTCCCTGAATGCTAGGCACTCGATCAACTGAGCCAAATCTTCAGCTCCATACATCCTATATGATCAATCAGTATGATTCTGGTAATTTCAAGGTTTTAAGTATTTGCAGATGGGGAAATAATATACATATAAAGTTACTCTATGCTCATTGTTTTGTAGTAAAAAAAATAATGAAAACAACCTAAGTAAGTACTCATAAGTATGCATAAATTTTAGAATATTTATACAATGATACATTATGCCACATAGAAAAATAGAAAAATGCAATCCATTGTTGGCAACTGGGTTTGGTTTCTGTGAGACCTTATGTGCTATTAAGAACTAAAATAACTGAATTTAGAAAAAAAATAGTTAAAGACAACAGGAGGTACCAATGAAGACTGATGTGAAAGGAGGGGAGAGAACAGGTGACTCTACTCAGTTGCAATTTTGCAAATGAGATAGAAACAGAGGAAAGAATTATTGAGGGCTGAGACTCAGGAGCAGGGGACACCTCCAGCAGGCTCCAGAGGTAGCGAGAAGAACAAGGAATCCAAATATGAGTCTCTTGCTTTCATTTCATGTTGCATTTCATTATTCAAAGGTACTAAGCTGTGCACAGTACTCAGTTATAAAACATATTAAAGACAGAACCGACTTACACACAAGCACATGCACACACACACATATAGAATCATAGAAAAGGAGACAAATATTTAATGTTCAAAAGGATTATGGTTAAAACATTTCCAAGATTTATAAAATGTGTTAAATCACTATAAATTCCAGCCAGGACAAATAGAAGTCATTCTAAGTAAAATCATGAAGTTTTAATATGATTAATCTCAACAAAATTAAAAATCATTAAAACAGTCTTTGAAAATGAACATAGCACCTGTAAAAAGAAAAAAATTAAAAGATTGTTATGTGACTTTTGAAAAGAAACATGAGTGGTAGAAGACAATATTTAATAAAGATAATTATCCAACTAGAATTCTTCACTTAGGAAAAGCATTTTTTGAGTCCAAATAAAATAGAATAATAATAATAAAAAAAACCTTCTAAACTTCCAGAAGAGATTGCCCCCAGAATTTCAAGATAAAGTAAATAGTAATAAAAATTCATTAACTAAAGAGACTACATTACCAGTCAGGGAAAAACACAGGAGACAAAGAGCAGTGGCATGACTATGTGTGTGTTGCGGCTAAGTCAAGACAGCACTACACAATGATGAGAGGATTTGCAATATGGGACAACGATATCAGAAAGGCTTGGGATAGGGGAACAGTTAGATCTGTGTCCCTTGAAGTTCCTATTTTGTCTTAGATATGATAAAAAATTACTTATTATTAACAAATACAGGTAACGAATGGCCATCTCTAGGAAAATTAACAAAACATGAGCACACAAACAAGCTAGAGGAAAATAAGAAAGAAAATTAACAATCACTTCAAAATCAAGGAACAAAAAAAACAGAAGAGAAAGATCATTTGAAAGTTTACATTGCTAGTATTTATAATTACATATTTATGAAACCAAAATTTCTAATTAAAACAGATGTTTTAGTATTAAATAACTAAGATAAAACCTTACTATGTGAGGGGGGAGGATACAGGGAACTTTCTGGATAACACTTGAAATGTAAATGAAGAAAATATCTAATAAAAGTTGAAAAAAAAGAGAAACATGTTAAAAATATAAATGCATAAAAGAAAGTTAAAAGGATTTTAGATTGGAATGATAATGAATCATATGTATCAAATATATCAAATCTTAGGAAATGAAACTATAGTCAAAATTACAAAAATTCAGTGCCTTAGATGTACATTCTGGAATTTGTTTTAAATTCTTAGAAATAAATAAATCAACTAATGACCTCAATAAAATTTAGAAAAACAAGGTCAAGAGAAAATAAGAGCAATAGGAGTCTAATAATGAATCAGGAGGAAAAATAAGAAAAAGCAAAAAAGCAAAATCTAATAAAATTGTTAAGTTCCTAGTGACTCTGCTTTTACAAAACCAAGAGCCAAAGAATATATAAAATAACCATAATTAGAAATAAAGAAAAAAACTGACATTATAGATCAGATGGGCTTTAATACAGAAGGTATTATGAACATAATTAGATAATTCTATAATTAGAAGGTATTATGAGCAATTGAATGGCAACAGATTTGAAGATGTTAATGAAATAAAAAAATTCTAGAAATGTTTTAGTAAAACAAAATTTACTAAAGCTAACACAAGAAGAAATGAAAATTTATGTGTATGCATATGTGTGTCATATATACATATATGTGACAAATAATTTTCCCATCAAAAAGGTATCCACATCAATAAAAATAAAAGTCTAGATAAAGTTCTATTAAATACTTAAGGGAAAATGTCAATGTATTATACACAATTTCAGAAATGCAGCAGTAAGAACACATTTCAATAGCTACGGTATAAGACTGCCATATTATATTAAACCTTAACAACCTAATTCAAGAAAGAAAAAAGTACCCCATTATGCCCCACAAATATAGAATCCAAACTCTAGTATAATATAAATTAGCAATTGAATCCAGCATCCAAGAGAATTTTATTCTAAGGAAGTATAATGTGGATGCACTAATGTCTCCCAAAGGTCCATGTGAAGAAAGATTGCTCCCTAGGGTGATGTTCCTGAGAAGCATGGAGCCAAATCCCGAGGAATCAAGAAAGCCTATGGTGTGTAGATCTCCTTGGGAAACCAGAAATCCTAATAGTATGGTTGACCAACCACCAGAAGAGCAAACTGCACAACTCAAAGGAGCCTTTTTGCTATTTGGCAAGAAGAGTGATTGAGCTGTGACAAGAAAGAAATCATGTAATGTACTGGGTTCTCCCAGGCAGAATTCCACAAAAGCCAAGTTGAAGGGCAGGATTACTAAAGTCTATGCTGATGTAACTGCACAAATGACTTCTCTGGACTTTTGGCAGTGACATCAAGAATGTTGGAAGTCACAGACAATGAAAAGGACATGTTCCATGCAGTCAGGAAGGACAGAAGTGGCTGAGCGAGTGCAACAGAGCTTTGCTGTGTAATATCAAAGCTTGGAGAGAACTGGGTGGATAAATAAGTTGCTGAAATGGCCAGGAAAACAGACCCTGACGGCGCTTGTCAAACCAACTCTGGAAAGAAGAGCAACAGGAAGACGCGTATGCACGGGTTGGATTTCTTGTACAAAAGTTTTCATTTGCCTTTTCTTTGTAACATAGCTGTAAAGTGTTTCTCCTACTGTCGAACAATATGCATAGAGAGCTATTTGGACTTGATCTCTCCATGGTTTCTCTCCTTATTTAATGGAAATTAATCCTTATTTTAGAGAAAGATCCAGTAGCATGATGCTTGTGGCCTAGTTAGGATATATCTAAACCCTTTTGTACAATTAAACTTAGATTGAGCTGGTCCAAAGAGGAAACATTTGGGTTGTGGTTTTGAAGTAGTTTTGGGAAGCCATCAGAATGTTGTTGAATTGCAACAGTCGACAATGTGTACTTAAAGATTAACAGCTACAAGGTGGGTGTGTTACCCAGGAACTCATGAGCTGTCTTTGGGACTGCTGGTCTTCTACCAGAAGTATTTGTCTTTTGTTGCATTCTTTTAAACATTTTTAGCCACTAAATGAAATCTGCTTAAGGAGCTAAGAGATGGTATGGGTTCCCACCATACAAGTGTGAAGGCCTGGGTTCGATCCCCAAAACCCAGGTAAAAAGCCAATGGTGGCTCACACTTGTAATCTCAGCACAAAGCAATGAGGCAAAAGTTTCTTTCTTATTTTGGGTTGTCACTAAATTTAGGACATTTCAACTTTTTTTCTTCTCACTTTGTTGATGAGATTTAAATTAGTACATCCAATATGGAAAACAGTATGAGGTTCTTCAAAAATTAAAGATAAAACTACCATATGATCCAGCAACCCAATTTTGGGGGTGCATAGTCAAAGGAAATGAATTAATTATAGCAAAGAAATATTTGTACATTCATTACAACATTACTGACAAAAACTTAAGTTACAGAATCAACCTACGTGATCATCAGTGGATGAACAGATAAAGATATAGAATCTTTGTATACAGTTAAGCATTACTCAGTCTTAAACAAGAAAGAAACCCTCTCACATGCAGCAGTTTTGATGAACCCAGAGGGCTGGTAAAGTGAAATAACTCATGCCCAGAAAGACAAGCCTCTGACACATGTCAGGAAAGAGTAGCTGAGTGTTGACGGAAATGGAGAATTGGGGGAATGGAGAGATGTTGGCCAACTAATCCAAGCCTTCAGCTATAAGAAGAAACATTCCAGATAAACATGATGACGACAGTCAATAACAATGTGCCCACACATGAAACTGTCCAGATACCATCTGTTATACACATATGCACATACAGTCACACACTACAAAGTAATTGTGTGCGGTGACTGACCTGTTATTTAATTTGCCTGGTTATTTCACCATGTGCTTTGTGTTTCAACATCTCCTTGCATACTTTTAGTACATACACAATTACTGTCAATAATTCCTCAGTAAATTCCATACTGAAATAACTAAATTGTTTTTATTGTATGAGTTTTTAAAACCAATTTAAAATACAATATATGATGGAATGTATTCCATTATGCAAACCACGCAGAATTTGAATGCCAGCAGTTGATTCCAGGAGTGGAAGGTACTTCTCACATCTACTTAGGTCTCACAAGCAGTACAGACAGTGTTAAGACTAAGTTCAAGATTGGGAGGCCAGGAAGCTAGCAGCTTGCTGACTTATGTGAAAATTAACACAATAAGCTTTCTTTTTAGGCAAATATCCCCACAGCAGTGAGTTGAGAGGACAGGATAAAGAACCAAGACATCCCAGCAGGAGATATCCAATGAGCTATGACAAGGAAGGTCTGTTCCCCTCAGAGCTTAGGTTCCAGGTAGACTCAGTTTGCCCTGACATCCAAAGAGTTTCTGGGAATTGCTCAGAGATATAGTGATCATTACAGGAGTGTATTAAGTTCTGATATTTCACTGTGACCCTATGATAACTATCCATTTTCCCAGTTTTCTAGCAATGGTTGCTGAGAGGATCAGAGAGTTATAAAAAACACTGAACCTTACTCACCTACAGCAATTATTGCAGGGTCTGGAAAACAGTACCTCCAAAGGTTGGAACTTAGACATGCCAAGATAGAGAATTCTCAAAACTAAGGTCGTTTGCCATCTTTCTGCCTTCTTGTCTCCCAGTAGTCTTTGTTCCTCTAAAGTACAAGGGACACTCTCTAAAGTTCCTTCATTTACCTTGCAGGTAACTCAGCATCCACAGAAGGCAATTGTTTTCAGTCCCATTGAAAGGTCTTTTCCCAAGAATTATTAAAGACATATCAAGAGGAAAAGAATGTAAGTCTAGTACCACCCAGGAGCTTTGAAGTTATTGCCGGTCCCTGGGCTTGTTCTTTGCTGCTGCTGCTGCTGTTGTTGTTGTTGTTGTTGTTCTCTAATAGTCATTTACTACCCTTGTAACATTGTCTATACCCTTGCTCCTATAGAGGTCTGCATGAAGAAGGCCTACAAACTTTACCAGCTGGCTTTGTGTATGTATGTAACTCAACAAATTGTAAAGCCTTTCCTACAACCAAAGAGTGTGCACGGGCTGGTCCAAGGTCCCCCAGCATATATGAGGCAGAGGACTGACTTGTCTGGCCTCAGTGGGAGAGGATGCACCTAATCCTCTAGAGACTTGATGCCCCAGGGAAGGGGGATTCTGGGGGGGGGGGTGTTGGAGAGCATTCTCTCAGAGGTGAAGGGGAGTGGGGAGCAGGTGAAGAGCTCTGGGTGAGGGGACAAGGAGGGAGGCAACATTTGGGACATAAATAAGATATTTTTTTTAAAAGCCTTTCCTCCTATTAATCTGCTTGTTGATCATTTGTTTCTCTAGACTGAATGACTAAACCTTCAGAGGAAAAGTCTAGACTTCTCTGCAGATGTAGGTTCACCTTAACTTGATGACTTACACAAGTTTTCAGCTTCTCAAATGGGTGCAGAATCCGTACTATAGCCCACATAACTAACTGGAAGCTCAAAAGAACTTCACAGTGACTTCTAAGGGCACACCAGCATCCAGAGGCATCCACACAGAGGGAGGCTGCTCACAGTGACTTCTAAGAGCACACCAGCATCCAGAAGCATCCACACAGAGGGAGGCTGCAAGGCAGTTGAGCCTCAGAGCAGTGAGTCTCTCTGGAAGAGAGAAGTCAGCTTGACCTTGGACCTTGTTAGTAACTGTTGAGTAGCTGATAGCCTTAACTAGTCTCTCTGTATTACATTTATCAATTTATATACACAGTCACTATACTTAAACGCCGTGTGTTATAAAACAGATTTGTGGGTGTCTTAGACTATATTCATGATCTTACACAATTACTTTTTTTCTTCATCTTTTTCTACCTCAAAATATCAGAGTTGAAAACTGGAATCAACTCACATGAACTTAAGCAATCCTTTGATGGCCTATACCACATTTTATTTACATCTTACCTTATTAATCACCAACAGAATGTGTTCCCCTGAATGCAACATTTGATAAATGGAACCATGACACTGACTGGAACTCCCTCTTTTGACAAGCAAAAATAATTGAAAGGCTATAACTGAAGGCTCAAATTAAACCATATCCTTTTCTCTGTAAATACATGGTATATATTTAAATGCCTCCTCTTAAATATTTTATTTAATAGTTATTCATGAATGTAATGAATTTTCATCAAATCCGTCTTCCATTCCCCTTCAACTCTTCTACCACGTTCTCCCTCCAACTTCATATTTTTCTTATTTAAATGCATATTTTAAAGTATGCTTCTCTTTCAATCTCTCACTCATGTCTTGCCATTTCAAATGCTGTTCCTTTTTAACGGTACTAACCACCTTTGCCAGGCTACTGTTGTTTCTACCCTAGATTCCTTCTGTTTCTAAGAGAAAAGTAGCCTAGAATCAGTCATTCCCACCACCACCACTGTCACCACTCACACCACCTCCACCTCCACCTCCACCACCCACACCATCACCACAACCACCCAAATCACAGCACCTCCACCTCCACCACCCTACCACCTCTATCACTATCTCCAACATCTCTATCACCTCCACAACCACCACTACCACCAACCCCCATAGCCCAAGCTGCCCAAGAACTTGAAGTCCTTCTTTCCCCCCTCCCTCATCCACTTCCTCCCTCCTCCTCTTCCTCCATCCACACCTTCCTCTTCTTCTTCCCCTTCTGCCTTTTCCTCACTAGTGCAGGTCTGAACCACCACACTCAGAGTTTTAATCTCTCTCCTTGTCTTAACACTTCCATAGCCATGACCCATGGAGGTGAAGAATTGGAAAGAAAGGGACTGACAATAACATTTTTCTCTGGAAAACAAAAATTCCCATTTTTTCCTGTGATAATAAATTTTGATTGTCAAATGAAGAAGGAACAGGGAACAAGAAGAAATCCAACCAAGTACTGCATTCATCTTTGTCCTGACCAAGGCCAGAGACCATGCCACCCCTGGCTTCATGCCTTCCGTGCTAAGATAGACTGCATTCCACTGAACCATGAGCCAGAAAAAACCCTCCCTTCTTGAACTTGCTTTTTGTCAGGTGTTTGGTTGTTACAATGAGAACAATAACAGATATGTTCTATAATGTATGATGGTTGCATCTGGGAGCTTTCACTAGTACTATTCCTGTACTGTTTTCTAGCCAATTGAAAAGGCATGGCATATGTTCCAAATGATTATCGCATTCATAGTATTGTATGAATTTATTCCTTAAGATCTTAAATGAACTGGGCACAAGCCCATTTGACATACTCCATAGGGTAGTACAGCCTTTTCTCTTGAGCCTTGGCTGTCCAATCAACTCTGAGCTCTCTAGTTAATACTGGTACACTGCCACCCCCAGACTTCTGATTCTGCCTAAAAGTAGAGCATAGAATCGATTTCGTGCTCACCAAGCTTGGCACACCATCTGTGATGTATTCTAGTGAGATGCTCTTAAAGAACAAGTGTTTGTGTCTCCTGATCCCTTGACATATCCCCCAGAATAGAAAAGTGCTTGCCTAGCGGGCAGTACAAAATTACCTACATAGCATCCACTTAATGAAGACCAAGCCAAGGGAGTGAGGGATCTATGTGCAGGCTCCCGGGTCATTCTCTGGGCTTTTCTCTAGCCCACCCAGCCAGTTCGCACAGGAATTCCTCCTACCCTACCTCCTGTAATCTTCTCCCCCTTTACCAGGTGTCATCTGGAGCAACCTTCCCCATCTATAATTGGAGGGGTGTCTCTTTTTGGTTGATGTCATCTACTGATGAAGAAAGTACCCATCAGTGCCTCCCATAGAATTGTATCTGATCCAAAGGAAATATGGTCCCCATCCTGGCTGTCTAGCAGGCACAGCTCTAAAAGCAACCTCACCTCCTTGGTCTAGTGCTAGGTACACAGTTCTATCCAGTCTTCCAATTGCAGTGATCCAGGAACATAACACGCTACCTCTTTCTGGCTTGGACTACAAGTGAGGAGTCTCCAGGCTCATCTCAGGATGCTTTGCTGCAAAGATATAGACTCCCCTCTTCCCAGTGGCAGTGGCACTGGAATTACCAAATGTCTCCAAAAGTCTACCACCTGGCCACCTCAGCCTTTCCTCTATTTTTAAAGTTCAAATCTTAAAAAAAAAAAGGGTGGGGGGGTCACCACCATATCTTCCTAGGAGCCTTTCCTGTCTTATGTCTTTTGTTTGTCCAGAGATGCACCCCTCCACACCAATCCCCTTCTCCCTCTTGCCCTCTCATGCCCACCTCTGTTCTATCCATACCCGATCCTTACCTCCATTTCCTTCCCTATCCCTCCCCCCACCCAGTTCCCTTTCCATCCACTTCCAATGTCTATTTTATTTCCCCTTCTGAGCGAGATTTAAGCATCCATCCTTGGGCCCTCCTTGTTCCTTAGCTTCTTTGAGTCTGTATACTGTAGTGAAGGTATCCTGTATTTTTTGGCCACTATCCACTTACGAGTGAGTCCATACTAGGCGCATGTCTTTCTTGGTCTGGGTTACTTAATTCAAGATGATATTTTTCTAGTCCTATCCATTTGCCTGAAATTGCATGATTCTCTTGTTTTAATAACACAGTCCTATTCCATTGTGCAAATGTACTACATTTTCTTTATCCATTCTTTGGTTGAGGGACATCTTAGTTGTTTTCAGTTTCTGGCTATTATAGATACAGCTGCTATTAACATAGTAGAACAAGTGTCCTTGTGGTTTGGTAGAGTGTCTTTTGGATATATTCTCAGGAGTGGTATAGCTGGGTCTTGAGGTAGAACTATTCCAAATTTTCTTAAAATACCAGATTGATTTCTAAAGTGATTGAACAACTTTGCACTCCCACAAGCAATGGAGAAGTTTTCCCCTTGCTCCACATCCTGGCCATCATGTGCTATCTCTTGAGATTTTGATATTAGCCATTTTGATGGGTATAAAATGAAATCTCAGAGTCATTTTGATTTGCATTTTCATGATGACTAAGGACATTGAACATTCCTTTAAGTGCTTCTAGGCACATATTTTTAATTAGGTCATTTGTGTTGTTAGTATTTCATTTCTTGAGTTCTTTATATATTTTGGATATTAGTCCTTTATCAGATATAGGGTTGGTGAAGAACTTTTCCCATTCTGTAGACTGCCATTTTGTCCAGTTGACAGTATCCTTTGTCTTAAAGACACTGTTCAGTTTCATGATGTCCCATTTATTATTGATCTTAGTGCCTGAGCTGTTGCTGTTCTGTTTAGGAAGTTGTCTCCTGTACCAATACATTCAAGGCTATACCCCAATTTCTCTTCTATTACATTTAGTGTATCTAATTTTATGTTGAGGTCTTTGATCCACTTGGACTTGAATTTTGTGCAAGGTGATAAATATCTATTTGCATTCCTCTATATTCAGACTTCCAGTTAGACCAGCACCATTTGTTGAAGATGCTTTCCTTTTTCCATTATATGATTTTGGCTTCTTTGTCAAAAATCAAGTATCCATAGATGTGTGGGTTTATTTCTGGGTCTTTGATTCTATTCCACTGATCAACCTATTATTATGCCAATACCATGGGGGTTTTATTACTAATGCTCTATAATACAGTTTAAAATCAGGGATGATGACATCTCCAGAAGTTCTTTTCTTATACAGATTATACTCATTATCCTAGTTTATTATTATTTTTTAATATAAAGTTGAGAATTGCTCTTTCAAGGTCTGTAAAGAATCGTGTTGAAATTTGTATGAGAATTGCATTGAATCTGTAGATTGCTTTTGGTAAGATAGCCATTTTTACTATGATAATCCTCCTGATTCATAAGCATAGGAGATCTTTCCATCTTCTGATATCTTCTTCAATTTCATTCTTTAGAGACTTGAAGTTCTTGTCATGCAAGTCTTACACTGGCTTGATTGAAGTTACACCTCAGAGGTATAACACCAAAATATTTTATATTATTTGTGAATATTGTAAAGGGCATTGTTTCTCAACAATTTCTTTCTCAGCCTATTTATTGTTTATATAAAGGAGAGGTACCTCATGTGGCAAGGTGGGACTTCCAGTGGAGGAAGGGAGACACCAGCATTCCCACAGAATTTTAGAAACAAGGTCTGTCCTTCCTACAGGATGTTCTGGGATACTGATGGAGCCAAGACTGGGGAAAGGGTCAGCCATTGACTGGCTCAATTTGAGACAAAATAATTTATTTAGTTTGTATTGCCACAGACAGATTCAATAGAAAAAGACAAAGATGTAAGGAAGGAAAGATGAAAATAAGGGATACAAAACTCAGAGATTAGACTGAAATGTAAAGTAATGAAAATGATAGACCAATAAAAGAATGATAGTCAAAATTCTGTTTACTCAATTTCTCACCCCATGAGAAAGTGCCAACCCCTGGCCCAATTAATGATACTCTGCTATGCTTAAAGACAGGAGCATAGTACAAGTGTGATCTGAGAGGCTTCATCCAGCAGCTGAAGGAAGATGCAGAGACCCACAGCCAAATATTAGGCAGAGCTAAGGGAGTCTTGTGGAAAAGTCAGGGGAAAAACTGAAGGAGCTTCTTGGGTCAAGGATGCCACAAGAAGACCTACAGAATCAACTAATATGGTCCATGGTGGCTCACAGAGACTAGACCACCAGCTAAAGAGCATGATTGGACTAGAGCTAGGCCCTCTACACATATGTAGCAGATATGCAGCTTGATCTTCATATGGGTTCCCCAACAATTGGAGCAGGGGCTGTTTCTGACTCTGACTCTGACTCTGTTGCCTATCTGTGTAACCCTTTCTTCTAGCTGGACTGTCCTGTCTGGGCTTTGTGAGAGAAGATGCTCTTAGTCCTGATGAGACTTGATCTGCCAGGGAGGGTTGGTGGGGAAAGTTTTCTGAGAAGGGGAGCTGAGGATCAAAGAGGAGGGAGTGGGAGGGTGAGACTGGAAGGAGAGGAGGAAGGAGCTACAATTGGGATATAAAGTAAATAAATAAGTAAATTAATGAAAATTAACACTTTAGAAGCAGTAGTTAAGAAACTATATGTCCCAAAATTCCAGAGTCAGAGACAGGCAAACCTCTGTGAGTACAAGGCCAGCCTGGTCTACATAGCAAGTTCCAAGCAAGCAAGGGCAACCTGGTGAGACGCTGATTTATAACAACAACAATAATAATAACAATAATACATTTCAAAATCTCTTAGAAAAAGCATCTTACTCATGAAAAGGTTTTTGCTTAAATACTTAGAATAGCCCCAACATACAATTCCTTGCTGACTGTCTTGGCCTGTCTGACCAACATTCCTTAAGAACATTCAGTGTAGAGATCATTGACGCTCCAAACTAAGGAATAAAATAAAGCCTCTTAAGCTAGGGATCAGCTTTCAGTGGTACCTTCCCAGTGATGCATTCAAACTGCACTGGACATGTAATAAATTCCATCAACACTCATGAAAACTAGAACAAAGAATATAGTAACAAAGTGCGAGAATCTGACCTTTTTGGCATGAGGCCTCATACAACAGGAGGGATCCCCTTGTGCATTGTTGCCTAGGAGGAAAGAAAAGTCTAAACTGTCTATCAGGATTATAGAAGAACTTCTGCATCTTCTCCACCACATGATCCTCCATTGAGGAGTGCCTGGATGCCACTGGCCAGAAAGCCAGCAGCTTGTCATTCACTGAGAACATGATATTTTTTTAACACATCCAGATGGTGATTTCTCATCTCACAGATCCCCATTCCTATCTACAGAGAGGGCGACTCTTCAGAAAACACCTGGGCAAGACTTGGTCTGTAGGCTACCAGCATAGTAGTCTCCATAAATAAAGCACTATGGGCCAGGGAGAAGACAGAAATAGAATCAGTAAAAACCAGGGCTAGAGTTTTCCATGCGGTCCATCTGTTTCATATGCTAGCAAGCCGGCAGTGGACGTAGGAGTGGATCCCATTTCTGTCTGAGAGAGCAGAAGTAGACAGGAAATGTGTGAGTTGCTGGGCTCACCAACCTACCCGCCATCTGTGTCTCCAGCCAAGAGACTCAGCCACTATGCCAGTGGTCAGAGCAGAGGGGCTAAGCACCCTCCCACCTGTTTCCATCTGAGAATGTAGCAACCCCAAAAGGAAAAGAATTATAGAAAAAGGACCTTTCAGAAGACTTGGGAGGAAAAGGATAACAGAAAGAAACTTATAAAAATCTTTGCTTAAAGAAGTAAAAGAAAATAACTTAATCAGTTTGTATTGCCATAGACAGAGAAATTCAGTAGAAAATGCCAAAGATATGAGAAAGGAAAGAGGAAATAAGGGATACAAAAACTCAAGAGATTGGATTGAAATGCAAAGTGATGAACATGGTAGACAATTTTTAAAAAGTGATAAGTCAAAGCTTAGTTTTCTCCATAGGCATTGTAGAAAGCTCAGGAAGAAGATAATCTAAAAGATGGTGTTTAATAGGACTGAAAAGGGCAAGATGGATAGACAGACGGACAAGTAGGAGAGTACCAAAGTCTAAGCCAGAAAACCTCTGAAGTTCATGAGTTAGAAGCTTTGACATCAGCCTGTGGTGCCTTTGATAGTTCAAGCCTAGAGAAAGGAAGAATGCCATTGGAAGAACTTATGAAGATTTCCTTTTTTCTCTTTGCTTCACAGATACGACCTCCTTTGGCTGACGTGTACATCGTGGTCTGCTGTGCTTTCACAGGCACAGAGACACGTTTCATGAGAACATGGATCAAAAACTCTGAGCTAAAACAGTCTTCCCTTTTAAGTTCATGATCTCAGTTATTTTATCATGGTAGCAGACAGCAAAATGCATACATACATACATACATACATACATACATACATACATACATATGTGGTAAATGATAGATAGATAGATAGGTAGATAGATAGATAGATAGATAGATAGATAGATAGATAGATAGATAGATAGACAGACAGATACCAGCAGGAAGACAACAAAATAAGGGCCATGGAAAACAAATTCACAGAAAAGGAAAGTCAAGAAACGACATAGAAAGCACATAGGAAGATTCTCCTAAGCTGCAGAGAATGAGGAGCAAGGCTGGCATTCCAAATGCCTCTGTTGGCTGCAATCTGACACTGTGTAAAAGAATGTGAGCACCCTGAGATTCCTGCCCATCAGAAGTAAGGCAGAGGAAGGTACATAAGGAGCTGAGGAAAGCCAAGGAAGGAATAAAGGAGCTGAGAAGGAAGGTGACAGTGAATCGGAAAGAATGCAAATCAATAAAACTTTAATAAAAACAAGACCAAAAAGCCAAATAATTTATTGCCTTTTAAACTTTTCTACCATTTTCATATTTGGCAATCAGTCTTTAATACATATTACATATAATTTTACAAAGTGTCATGCACAAACATCAGAAGAGAAATTATTTTTAAGCATCCATAATCTTATCTCCAGAGGTTTAAACCTATAGTTAACACCAGTATATTCTTTTGGAACATTTTCAATGCACAAATGTATCACAAATGTATTTTCAACTCATTAGGTATTTTTTTTAACAGTATTTCATCAGTCTTAAAGATTGCTTAGCATTACATTAACTGGATGTACCATAATAACTCCTAGTGTGTCCTCATTGTGGGAAATGTGTATTAGACCCAAGTTTTGAAATTACAAATAAATAATTTTACATAATTTCATTAACATTTCTAATGACATTTTAATTATGCATTCATAAGTATAGAACAATTGTACTTAAACAATGGTAATCCTTCTTAATCCTTATTACCCCATTGCTTTCATGGACAATTGCACAAATCAGGATTTCCTTGTATTGCGGGGTATGGTGTCCCTGGCTACTGAGGGCTGACCAAATAATATGACTTTAAGAATTACAACTTCAATACAATTTAAAAACTGAACTGCTGGCTTCCTCTAATTGCTCTCCATTTTTTTATGTTTTCTTTGCTACTTTATCTGCCAATGAACTTGCATAAAATCTCCATAGACCATCATCAACCTTTTATTTTTAAGTGCATGTCATATAAAAGTGAAATGTTATTAAGTCACTTGGATTTTCCTTTTATTAGTAATAAGTTTTTAAATTTTACATTGACAAGATATCTGTACCCTGCACTGTCTTTTCATGAGAAATGGACCATTCCAGGCAAAACCATCATCCACTCACCTCACCCTCCTACCCCTATATCTCCAGCATCCTATATCCTTTTTCTTTTCAATGTGCCATAGTAATTACCATCTTTTTTGCAATTTATACCTGCTAGGAGAGGGAGAATTAGTTTTGTTTTTGCATGTGGCCCCTTTTTGTTGGCACATACTTCATTTGATAGCCACACACAAGAATATATAACCAGTACTAATTGGACTGGGTGGGTTAAAAATAACAACCACCAAAAAAAAAAAAAAAAAAAGGACATAAAGTTGGGTAGAGATGGAATGCTGAATGGGGCTGGGAAGCCAGTGTATGAAACACAAATGAAAAACAGAGGGAAACTCTAACAATGTATGGGATTCCCAGAGAATTAATAAAAATTTTTATTTTTAAAATGTTTTAAAAATCAAAGTACATTTCCCTTAGTCCAATGTTTAACTGCTTTTATGTTTAACTTACTAATCTGGAAATTTCACACAGCATGAACATTAAGAGCAAAATATAAAGCTTTTTTTTTTTTTTTTTTTTTTTTTTGCAATTCCCGAAGCTTCACCCATTCTTGTATTTATGTGTAACTGCACTTTTGTTTCATACTCATTTAGGTAGTAACACTTCTGATAGGTGGGTGCCTTCTGGTATCTGGTAGACTATTCATGTATGTGCTATGTGCAGGGACTGGTTCCAGGACTCCTGTAGATACCCAGACCTGAGATACACGAGTGAAATGCTCCACCAGTTGCATGTGATCTGATCCCACTCTGTTGGATTCTTTGAATCACTTCTAGATAATTTATAATAACTGCCAAACTGTGAAAAGAGTTTTCTGTATTCAGAACACATGCATATTTTTCAGAAGTTTTTGAACCATGTTTGTTTGATTCTGTGGGTATGGTGTCCCTGGCTACTGAGGGCTGACCAAATAATATGACTTTAAGAATTACAACTTCAATACTATTTAAAAACTGAACTGCTGGCTTCCTCTAATTGCTCTCCATTTTTTTTATGTTTTCTTTGCTACTTTATCTGCCAATGAACTCCAAAAGTACTTTGCCAAGTTCAAAATTAGGTGTCATAGCATCATTGAATTTAATCACTATGTTGGTCCAGCCTACTGCTGATGTCATTCAGGAGCACAGTATATGGATTATGGGTCTTCTCTAGGCTGATTTTTAAATTTTAATTTAATTCATACATGTTTTTATGAAGCTTTTTCCTAAGTTGTTTACCCAATCTTTATCATATTTTCCAAATTGTTCCTCTACTGTTCACTCTTAGTTTGTAATCATTTGCAACATACATTTTTTTTAGAGTTACATTTTTGATAGTTTAAAAGGTTTATATAGGAAATGTTCTTACATTTCCAAGAGTTGGTTAATATTATTTATAAAATACATTTTTTACTTTCCTTCTATTTTTATTTTGTATTTCATATACTGGCTTAAATTTTTATAAAATAATGTCAATAATTATGGAACCAAATGCATTCTTATTTTATTTCTTACCTTAGTCTATAGGGTGATGATTGCAAATTGTTTTCATTGTAGGGCTATGCTAACACAGAGTTTAATAAATGTCCTCCAGTGGCATTCCTGATGCACAAGTGCATAGGAAATAATAAAAGATTAAGGGAACAGGAGAAGAAAAACTGAATTCAGACATTGGAAGAGAGAGATGCCAACGATGGCTTTTGAGAGGTGATGCTATGTGATTTGACTCCCAAAGGGAATGATAATTTGGCAATCTGCTTACCAATACAGCTGCCCATTTCAGGCAAAGGTGAATGAGCAAAACAAAATGCAAAACACAATTAAGAAAGAAAGAGTTGGCCGGGCGTGGTGGCGCACGCCTTTAATCCCAGCACTTGGGAGGCAGAGGCAGGCGGATTTCTGAGTTCGAGGCCAGCCTGGTCTACAAAGTGAGTTCCAGGACAGCCAGAGCTATACAGAGAAACCCTGTCTCGAAAAACCAAAAAAGAAAAAAAAAAAAAGAAAGAAAGAAAGAGTTGACATGAAGGCTGTAGGAATTGCTTAAGGTTTGAAAGAGGCATAATGAGAGGAGTACCTTAAAAATGCCATCCTGGTTATACCATAAGGAAGAGACACAGGAAGCACATGCAGTCCAAGGGATAGCAAGGCAGCTCTATTAAATAATTAGAGAGAGAATATAAGCCAAATAAGCCCTGTAGCTCCTCTATGTAAAATTGATGCGTGTCTTTACTTTATTGAAAAACCTATGTCTCTGGATTCTCTACAACAATACCTTCAAGTGTCGCAGGCCCACGTCTCTGACCAGCAGAGAGTGGGAATAAACAACACAGACTCCAAAGCAGGTCTTACGCAGCTTTCCACAGCTTCCCCTTTTTTCTCGGACTGCCCCCAATTTGTCCTCTTCTATTCACTCAGGTCACCTCACACCACGCAATCATAGACGCATGTCCAAGGCAGCATGCAGGATAGGCTGATAGAATGGTATCTCGAAATATTGCGCTCTCTCTCCAACGAGTTACACGCACTGCTTTTACTGTGCATGATTGAGACTGGGATAAACAAGCGAGATCACGGGGCTTGGCATAGAGCCAGGGTGCCATCTTTGGCCCATGCAGCCGCATCCACTCCCCACATTCAAGCACTCTTAGCAGGAGCCTACATTCCAGGCTCTATCTACAGTCCACATAGTAAGGAAGAAGCCAGGGAGATGGCTCAGGAGGTAAAGGCACTTGAATGAAATGCCTGGAACCTCCATGTTGGAAGGAGAGAACAAATGCCTGCAAGTTGTCCACTCAGGTAGGCTGAGAGTATATGCATGCATGCTCACACAGGTGCACACACACACACACACACACACACACACAATCAGTCAGTCAGTCAGTCAGTCAGTCAAGTGAAACAGAGGGAAAGAAATGGGAAATGGGTTACAGGGGCTCTTTTTCTGCCTACTATCTTCTGTGTCTTACAACAGGAAACACATAAGAATGCAGATTACAATTAAGCCAGAGAAATTAAATGGACTTCTCACTTCAGGATGTGTTTGGTTTTGCTGCCCTGGGGTGTGACCCTTCATTGTCCTAGTCTCACTTCACTTGCTCAGTCTTGATTCACCCCATGTCTGATTCTTAGCCTTTCATGTTCTTTTTTATCATTAGAGTGTATTTCTTCATGATGACATTTTGTCTTTCATACAACATATGTGAGTTCAGGGATGGGTGAGGAAAATTTTTCATATACATTATTTTATGAAAACTAATAAAAATTAATGTTGATGAACTAAAAATAACCCACCTTAGCATCACAAAGAGGAAGAGACTTACCCAGGAGCATGTGTACACAGACAGGCAGATCCAGCATTGTGACAGTGTCTTATTGACCTCATAGCTACACTAGTCTACTCCCAGTGCACACCAGATAGGACTTCAAGAATACAGACTATGGCTGGGCAGTGGTGGCACATGCCTTTAATCCCAACACTTGGGAGGCAGAGGCAGGCAGATTTCTGAGTTTGAGGCCAGCCTGGTCTACAAAGTGAGTTCCAGGACAGCCAGGGCTATACAGAGAATCCCTGTCTCGAAAAAACAAACAAACAAACAAACAAAGAATACAGACTAATTCATTGGTCTTTATACCTGAACTATCACTGTTGATGAGCCTGATAGAATTAAGTTAAACAAAGAAACAGAAACAACAACAACAACAAAAACTACTGGTGGGGCTTAAATCATTTGATCTATCAGGGGAAAAAAAAGTGATTTCATCTGTATAAAAGACCTGCTCATCAGGATCTCTCAAGTTGAAGAAGACCAGCACCTCTGCTCAGCAAGATTTCTTGTGAGACTTTGTGTAGGAACTAAAGAGTACAGACAATGGACCCAATAGCCTCACATCAAAACTCAAGACAGTGGATAGTCTTTTAAGAAGTCTCCTTAATCCCTTTCATCTCTGGCAAGGAAACCCTGATCACCCTTCAAGGCCCACCAAGGAAGCCACAGCTACAACTGCCCCCCCTCCCCCCCCATCAAGCTCCGGTTGCTATGGATTCAGCTCACCCAATGCCTTTGTTAAGCTACTTGAACACTGGGATTATGGTTGAGCCTTCCTCCTGCAAAAAGACTCAAGCACTTCTATTTGGCAGAGGTGTTTATAGGTCATCCGGGAAATCCATGATCAGGTTAGATGGTAGGGCATGGCCTGGGCACTAACCCAGATATCTGGTCTGGATGCCTGGCTGCAGAGTTAACACTGCACTTCACTCTGCATATGAGAATAACATGCCATGGAACTTAAGAAACCATAAAAATAGATACATTGTAAGAGCCAGAGGAAGTAGATGCCAACAGTGAAACAGTATTTTCTGAACATGACAGTCATCAGGCATGTACAGTGTACACATGTGACTGCATGCACATGACTTTATGAGACCAAGCTAATCAAAATCCCAGCATGGATGGAGAGGGACACATGTATGTATTCATGTATAGCTAATGATCCCAAAGCATTATCCTGTCCTACTTTTCAGACCTCCAATAGCCTGGTCCTCACTATTCCACATGGAAGAGGATTGGTTAGCTGATCATCAAAGGGAGGGTTAGCTGGCCTGCACAGTAAGAGGTAAAGGGACAGCTATAGCAGGGCTGTCCATGTTTCCTCATCTCTCTGCTGGTGCCATGTCAGTCCACAAAGACGGTATGTCTGTCTTCATTCCCTTCATCTTTCTGTTGGAAGCTTTCCCTGACAGCTGAAGTCAATTCCATTCATAGGCTCAACCAATCAAATGAATGCCAGCCAACCACAGCTGCTGCTTACCCTTGAAAGCATGGTTGGGAGGCACATGCACAAGCCACCCCAAACCATGGTTTCCTGGTCCAGATGCCAACAATTGCAACTTGTTTTCCTGTCTCATCTCCCTCCTTCTTGCTATTGCTTTCTGGGGTCAATTCACATAATCCATTTGCACTAGAATCCTACAGTGAAGGCTGGCTTCCAGAAAGCTCCAAATGAGAACACTAAATATTACTACATGGGTGTGTTTTTCTTAGTGATAGTGGTTTTCACTCTTGAGGTTTGATTATATAATCAAGTTTCTGTATTTATGTAATGACTTCTAGTTCTTGTTGCCTAAGTATGAAGATTAGAGAGTGGTTCCTAGAACAGAAACCAAGAAAGTTCTGGATAATCCTAGATGCAGAATCACACTATTTACATCTTAGCCACCTGCGTTTAAGGATGTGTGTACCTGTTCCTTCTTGAAGGCTCTGCATTAAACATTCTTGAATCAGAGGAGGATGGATGTAGGGTTACAGTTTCAGAGCATTCCTAATCACCAAATAACCAAGCTCTGCCAATTACATGTGGGGTAATTTCCTATAAAGGAAACTGAATCTGCACCCATTGTGCACAGCAGGCATGCTGAGGGTGGTGGCAAGAAGGCCCGAGAGCTTAAGTGACCACGAGACTTGAGAGAGGGACAAACGGCTGTCACTCAACACCCATTCATGTTTCTTAGCTGTGCCTAAGTCACACGAGGATCTCACATTTTGCCAGAAGTTCTGCAGTGATTGATGGGATGTGAAGAAAATTATCATGTTCATTAAAACAAGTATTACTAAGTGCAGAGCTCAGCCCTTAAGCACATGGAGGTATGTTAAGGTCTCTAGCGGCATTTGCTAGCCGACTTTCTTGCTAATTTCTGAAACAGGCTCTCAAGCATGGCATCTCTAATGGAAAAATGTAAGCACAAACAATACTTCCATGATCCATCAGCACCCGGTACTAGAAACATCCTTTCGAATCTGAATGTTGAATTATACCTGAAAATATCTCAATGCTTCCACATGGAGACGTGGGTTGTAATGATGTGTGAAAACAGTTTGTAAACCATAAAGAATCATGTAAGTTGATTAATCCAGAATTCATCCATCACACATCATCATGATGGTTAAATCCATAAAATTTTACATTGATGTGCTAGAATCATTTTAATGTGGACTGTGAGCAGGGACTTTTCCATCACTCAATCCCAGCCCTAAAAGTACAAGCACAGAATCCACAACTGTTTGCCTTATGTATATATAAGTAGAGAACTACATGACCTAACATCAGAGATCATTTTCTCTAAAATGTCCAGTGTCTATCTACACTGAGTCAGCTGCCCCTGTTATCCATGACCTGTATTGCTTAGACCTCTTGCCAGAGGTGGTCATCCCTTACTTACGAGGTGCCCCTTCCCCTCCCTCCCACCAGACCTCAGTCATTGAAAAGCAGAGACTAGTGCTCTATTTCATTGTCTCTCCAATATCTGGGACAGTACCTGGCATTGAGCAAGTCCTTGAGAAACCCTAAGTAAGCATGCAGGACTCTGAATCTCTTCTGATCTATTTTTTAGAAGTACCATAAACAGGTAGGTAACTTCAGCAGACTCTTAACCTATGACCATTTCAATGGTTCAGGGCAGTCCCCAAGCAAACTTGAGCTCTCTGACAACTGATTCAGCAAGAAATGGCATCCATTATACCAGAACCTTGGCCTTTTTCTTCCATGTTGGCCTTTCTAAAACCAAGCCTCCAAATAAAACAAAGGTACCCTAAAGATATGCTTCAGCTGAAGATCGAAAATATTTCAGTCCCAGGATTATAAGGCTCTCTGTGTCTTCACTTCCAATATTCCCCTTAGAAACCAGGAAGAGAGGAGGAAAGAGCCGGTCACACAACTCTTAGAAATGCCGATCAAAGGGTATTGCTGACAGGTAGTGTCTATCAGGCTGGGAGAACCAGAGCCTGGACATGAGTGTGCTGGGACCTGTTTCTCCACCCTGATCCTTGGCTCTCTCTTCCTCATCAAGAAGCCATGTCCTTAAGCCCATTTCAGTGCTTGGCTGCTGTCTGCCCACTGCAAGAGTCTTGCTCTCCAACACCTTCACTAGATCTGATCTAGTTCCTTTTCTGTGGGTTCTAAAGAGTACTGACAAAAATTAACCAGGAGAGGAAAGAATTGTTTCATTAAATAGCATAGAGTCCACCATGAAGGGAAGCCAGGGCAGGAACTGACTGCCAAAATTGAATCAGAGGCCATGGAGGAACACCGCCTCCTGGCTGGCTTTCTATGGCTTGCACACCTTGCTTTTCATATACAACCCAGGACCTGTCTGGGGTGGTACCACCTATCTATCAGTCATTTATCAAGAAAAGGCCTCCACAGATATGCCCACAGTCCAATATAGTTGAGGAATCTTCTCAGTTGAAGTCCCCTCTTCCTAAGCTACTCTAGCTTGTGTCAAGTTGACAAGAAGTTAATCTGTGGCCATCTCTTTGGTCCTTCATTCTACCTCAGTGCTAGAGATGCTGACCCTTTCCTACAAGGGTCTCACTCTCCAGTACTATTAGGACACTGTGATCCACAGAGAACATTGCTCTGAACCCCAAGCACAGCTACAACCCCAGCTTCCAATGTACAGGCAACCAGAAGTATTATTTCAATTTGTATTGTAATACCTGAAGCTGGATTCCTCATAAAATACGGTTATTCTATTCTTAATTGGGAATGTGGGTCAAAAGTCCAAAAGTAAGGGGACAAATCTGTCTAGATCCTGGTAAGGACTCTCTTCCCTTACAACTGCATAAAACATAGAGGAGCAGCAAGAGAAACAGCCATGAGCATAAGAGATGACATGGCAAGGCAAAAAAACAACAGAGAGAAGGAACCAGTCTTATTTTTTATATACTGTGCTACCCTCACAAGAGTGAGACAGTATTAATTCTTCCTGAAGGCAGCACCCTCAGGGGTCTAATCGCCCTCCAGGAGGTTCTGCTTTGTAAAGGCTGCCTGCACCACTTCAGAACCTTCTCACTGAGGACATTTCTAGCATGTGAGCTTTTGGGAGACACACTATGTCAAATTCAGAGCACTAGATTCACTTGCTCTGAACACTTCTTTGAGGTACCAATAAACTGTCCAAGCCTGCCTTCCTCCCTCAGCCACAGGCCACTAAAGAAGTAGGAAGTTCCAGTAAGATGACTCAGACACAGTTTTACAACTGGATTAAGAAGGATGAAACGGGACTGGGGAGGTACTCCAGGACATCTCCATACCTTTCCTTAGATGAAAAGCTACCACAGTGCCATAGAGATGGATCAGATAACAAAGAGGAGAGTCAAGCGAGCAGAGTTCATTCCACATAAAGCATGCAAGCAGATGGCCCAATGCTACCATATTAGAATGTACAGACCTTCCCCCAATGGCTAAGTCTACAAACTCACTAATAAGTCAGTTCTTCATGGCTCAAGATAAGGAAAGCACTAAAAAAAATGGCTATTATTGCATCTTCTTCTGAGGAAACATGGGAACAGGAAAGGGCTCCTGGCCAACATGTTTCCTTCTGCTAAGATCAGCTGATAATATTGTAGCTACCACTCTGAACTTCTGTCTTTTTCTCAAGTGGTCTTTAAGAGGTGAATAGAACAGAAAAGACAGGGACAAACTAGCCCTTAATAATATCTGTTGTGCCAGGAACCCAGAGAGATGCATTTCTTTGTTTTGTATAGCAATCCTATTTCTAAATGGAAAGCTGAAAATCCAAAAGGACAAGGTAACCGTGAATGGTGAAACCATAGTTCCTGCTCAGGCCTCTAGGACAATCCTTTGGTAGACAATGGAAGGGACCAAAAGTCATGCACATCCCCAGTTCAGTAGCACCTGCAGTGCCTCATACTAACTCTGCATTCTGTCTTACAGCCCCATGCATTTGATACTATATTGTCATATGCCCCTTAAAAAGCAGGCACAGGTAGAGATGGCATAAATAGTGGGGTGGGAAGATTAATTAAGGAATGGTTTGTACGCTATGAAAAGACTCACAACAGGGTTCCTTTAAATAGTCAGCCCTCCTAAAGCTTTCATTATGTAGGTCGATTTACCAAAAATAGTAAGTTTACAAAAAAGGAAAGAAAAAAAAAACTTTTCAGGACTATAGTTGTTGCCTAAAGTAAAGCATCAATCACAAGCTTCTGACCTCATGTAGGTCCAGAGACAGGCTCCAAGGAAGGTCAGCTGGATACAATCCCATCAGCTCTGCTTCTGACCTCATGTAGGTCCAGAGACAGGCTCCAAGGAAGGTCAGCTGGATACAATCCCATTAGCTCTGCTCTCGAGGGCAATAGCAGAACAGAGCAGGGGGACTAGAGACCCCAGCCAAAATGGCTTTGGGAAGAAAGTGCTACCTGGAGGAAGAATCCTAGAATCTGCTTTATTGAATGTAAGAGCTTCCTTCTGCCCCTGATGGAGCTGAACGCCCCTCCCTCTTCCCAAAAGCACAAGGGTCCCCCTGTTCCCAAGAGCAGTCTGGTCTGCCACTGTATTTGACATCTGTTCTTCATCTGCACCCTAGGAAATGGGTTGCCAGCAGTCCCTTGCTCTGCAAAGCATTCGGTGAGCTCCCTCTTACCCTGGCATTTTCTCCCCATTCTCCTTTTACATCTATGCTCCCCAGACTTTGGATGTGACTCATCCACATGTTTCTGAACCTTGGGGCCACAGCATCATGATATCTCATGAACTGTATCATATGGATTATGATTCTGACTTTAATTACTTATAATTTTGGAATACTTAAATAAATTAATAGTCCACAGTTATAATTCTACATATACATACATGTTTGGATCAGAAAGCTTGTGCTCACTCAGCGAAAGGACTCTCTCTGACTCATCTCTGGACCTCCATTGCAGGGGGGGTCAACTGTTATGATTTCATAACAAAGGAGAAGAATGTAAAATTTAAAATACTATTTGTTCATTGTCAAGGCCTTAAACTAGTGTGCCTGTCACATCAGAAATAGAGTTTTAACACACAGCAAGATCATCTGAATGGTCTATTTCTAATTTGGTTCCTTTGCCTCCCAAAATACCACTGTAAAATTATTTCATTAGTAAAATCAGTACAAGAAGTCTATTACATCTCCTTAGATAATGTTACTACTGTTGAGCATGTCAGGCCAAAACCCCCATTACCTTGGATGGGATTCCAGCAGATAAGCCTTTGTAATTCTAATCCGCATTCCCTTTTTATCCTCAATTACTAGAAGAAAGGAAAAGAAGGAGGTGAAAAGTTAAAGGGGAATAATATTGCTGTGCTTACAGTCTATCTCCCCCCTCCCCAATGTTTTTCTCCTTAATGCGTGCAATTGGTAATTAAATATATTTCTGCTGGTCTTGTGGCCATATGCCTACAATATGTAAAAATACATTTGTGCTTTTCCCCCTCCATTCCTTTTGTTCCCCTTGCTGACTGCTGTCAGAGAGAGAAAGAGAGAGAGAGAACAGCCCAG
>LR749761.1:1115640-1134414 GCA_902729485.2 Mus minutoides
AAAAAAAAAAAAAAAAAAAAAAAAAAAAAAAAAAAAAAAAAGAGATGAAAAAAAAAAAAAAAAAAAGAAGAGAAAAAAAAGAAGAAAAGGGAGAGGAGGGGGGGGGGGGGGGGGGGGGGGAGAGGGGAAGTCATGGTGAAATCTCAGGGGGTTCTCTCCAAAGGCCTGAGCTGAAGGCTCCTGAGTGGGCAAAGGCTAAGATTCTAGGACTGTGTGGGTCCTAAAGAAAGTCAAAGGGAAGAGGTCGGCTTTTTTGCATGCCCTAAATTGTAGTAGATTGCAGAATGTAAATGAGACAATTATTACACCAACGCTCATCAAGCTGGGCTGGAAAGACTTCAATAGCCTGATGAATATGCATGCAAATTTGTTAATTAAGTTAATTATTCTGCTGAAAATTCATTTGTCTTCCAAGGACATTTTCCCCATGATTTTAACATGCGAGCGCCATTAGTCATGCTCCGTGCGATTCCGCCTTACTTTTGTCCACTTTTTCCCCCACGCCTTGTTTTATAAAAATATTTTAAAGTTTTCAAAAAAGACTCGATTGGTTCTTTGAATTGACCCCTGCCATGTCGGAAGATGCCTGTAGCCAGCTCTGCAGGCATTCTCAGAAACACGTTTCAATTAAATATTTCCTTGATATATAAAATGTCTGCAAAATGTCACATTGGTGGGGAGGAGAAGGACTCTATCTGGGATCATTAAAGCTCGAATGTGAATGTTCTCTGTAGTGACTGTAAGAGGTAATCTGTCCCTGCTGTGGGCGATTTCCCAATTCTGAGTGGTATTTGATGCTGGGATCTACCTTGCTGTGGAGCTCGGAGATTCCAGGCTTGCGGCTCCTCCTGCCTCAAGGCAGAAGGAAAGGCAGTGAACATGTGTGTTCAAACAAGAAATGGTACTATGGTAGTTTTCTGTCACCCATGAGGGCCCAAACCTGTTACCATGGCAACATGGGAGTGAAATGGTGGGTTTAAAATCACATCTAAATGGCAAATTGAGATATTTGAAAGAAACAGTCGGGTTTAATTTTGTTAGCTAAATAAATAAATAAATAAATAAATAAATAAATAAATAAATAAATGTAGGGTGATATAATTTTAATGACCATCCCTTTGCTGGAGAAAGCGGGTTTACTTAATGAAGGCCTTCACCGTAGGCCTCACAATCATAATCAATAGTAGACCGGGAGATTTTTTTTACCAAATGCCTGATCTTAAGGCTCCTAGACACATGTGAAATATCCTGTTCAAACCCCCCCAGACCAATATATAGTCACCACTACTGGGCCAGTTCAGATGCAACAGAGCACAGGCCTGATACAGATTAATGCTCCTAGTGGAGTCTTGAGAAAGAGTATTTGAAATCAATGCCATTCCAGAAAAGCAGGAGTCTGGGATTGCCTGTATGTGTTAGACAAACGCTAGCCTGAGCTGGGGCCAAGGTGACCTGTGTGTGTTAGACAATTGCTGTCAGAAGGGCTAGCCTGAGCTGGGGCCAAGGTGACCTGTGTGTGTTAGACAATTGCTGTCAGAAGGGCTAACCTGAGCTGGGGCCAAGGTGACCTGTGTGTGTTAGACAATTGCTGTCAGAAGGGCTAGCCTCAGCTGGGGCCAAGGTGACCTGTGTGTGTTAGACAATTGCTGTCAGAAGGGCTAGCCTCAGCTGGGGCCAAGGTGACCTGTGTGGGTTAGACAATTGCAGTCAGAAGGGCTACCCTCAGCTGGGGCCAAGATGACCTCAGGTGCTGCTTCAAAGCTGTTCTCTCACCCTTTGTTCTCCTTAGAATGGCAAATTCACATCCTCCCAAACTTCTTTCAGAAAGAAGCTCACCCATGTGACTTCCGGCTACCCAGCTTCATCTCATCTCACAGCTAAGGCAGATCACACTCTTGGAGCCAGCTAAAGGAAAGAGGACATCATAATAAAAGCAACAAAATTTAATTGAAAGAGTAGAAGAAAAATTAATTGGCATGCCACATCTTTGGAGCCAAAGTATCTGTTTTATACACTATGAGTGGCACTCCGTGTCACATAGATTGTAAACCAATTAAGATGATATTTTAAACCCTGAGATTTCTATAATTCCATCTGTTTTAGGTTTAATTAACAAAGTTACAAAAGCCAAATATATTTGAATATTTTGAAAGCAGGATAAATGGCAAAAAAAGAGAAAAGTTCCCATAAATATTTAACTATATAATCATGTACATTTCATGAGAATGTACTTTCCATGTGCTCTAAGATGATACATGTGATTTTTTTCTATATTTTACCAACAAGAAACCACATCCAAGAGAAATTATGATCAAATGCTGTTAGGTTGTTAATTAACTCAATTGTTTTTTATGGTTTGTTTTTTCCAAATTTCCAGAGATTCCCTCTGACAAAGCTCATACCTGTCCCCTAAGCGTGATCACCAGCCCAGCGGTTTGGCAGCTGCATAGAGTTAAGTGCTATGACACTTGCTTCTTAAAATATTGTCTCTGGCTTGGAGAGAGTTGGTGGTTCACAGGTAGAAGGACATGCTCATCACCAGACAAACATTTTCAGTTTCCCAATAGCACAATTTTGAAAAATAAAACCACATAATGATATGGCATCTTTAAAATTGAACACAAAATCGAAACATATAAATTGAAGAATTTAAGTCCCTTCACACTATTACTAAAGAAAAACGTTATGCTGAATTTTACAAGCCCGGACCAACATGAACTCTTGCCATGTTCCTTGGTTTGGTTGTTGCGCTGAGCAGCTGTGCACTATTCTGGGCCTCATATGGCCCCAGTCACCAGTGAGTGACAGAATGACAGTGACAGTGTGACACATGATATCTACTCTGCTCAAACCCCTGCCATCCCACGATGGTGACTCGGTGGGTGTCCAGCTCTGTCCTCCTTACTGTATTGCTGACAAGGAGTAATTAATTTTGTGTAAGCTTGTCTTCTTCATTACCAGAAATAAGATGAGGACAATTTATCCTACCCTGTTCTATTTAAACACAGGACTTCTGCTTCCGTCTGCATCAAACACTAACAATTAAGAACACTGAATAATCAAGAAAGAAAGAAAGAAAGAAAGAAAGAAAGAAAGAAAGAAAGAAAGAAAGAAGATTAAAAAGAGAGAGAAAGAAAAGAAAAGAAAAGAAAAGAAAGAAAAGAAAAGAAAAGAAAAGAAAAGAAAAGAAAAGAAAAGAAAAGAAAAGAAAAAGCCAAGATGCACCAAATCCATGTACAGCATCCGTGTCACTCTGGAAAACCAAAACTTAGCAAGAGTCTACCTGAAGGCACAATTTATGACTGTATCTGTTTCAGCATTGCCTCAACCACCCAAAAGGGAATAGTCGTCATCCCCCATTTGAAAAATAAAACCAAAGACAAAATGTTGCTCAAGTAATAAAAAGGATAGAAATATCAATAAGCAGGCAGAGGACCAAGACCTGGGAAGGACATTCTGGGCTTTCATGCCCGTCCAAAGCTCACAGTTCTAAGGTTGTGGACGACTCTGCAGTGCTGGAGAGACGGCCGGTAGGTAAGAGCACTGACTGCTCTTTTAGAGGACCTGGGTGCAATTCCCAGCACCCATATTGGTGGCTCACAACCACTTCTCTGGCCACCCCACAGGCACATATGTAGGGTACAGCCCTACATGTACCCATGCATATAATGATAGTAATGATGATGATGATGATGATGATGATGATGATGATGATGATGATAATAATTTTTTTAAATATTACCTTACAAGACCATAAAAGAGCCAATTCTTCTGGCTTTTTTCTTAAGCAGATGGATTCCGGGTCCCCTTGTGGATATACTAACCACAAAGGCTTGAGTCCTTCGCATAAAATGGTAGAGTATTAACTTGCATATACTGACACGCTCATGCTTCTGTAATCAACTAAGCATTGCCCATCCTGCTTGACGCCATGCGAATACTATGTAAACCGTGTCTATAGTTCACTATGCCGATTGTTTGGCTCATGATGACAGGGAAACAACGTTGTGCAGGTTCAACATAGATGAACTTCTCTTTCAAATGTTTTCAACCTGTGATTGTTGGATTCCAGGGATGTAGACGCCAGATATGGAAAGGAGCGGTGTCTATCTTATTTACAAAATACCTCCTGGGCTTCACACCTGGAGGTCATTTTATTGTATTATATTAATCTTGACTCTCTCGGAAGGGTTTATTATCTTTGAAAATAACTATCTACTTCTGTGCATTCTGAGTTTAAACAAAATATAATGACTCATCCTAAGAAGAAGGTTAACTAGATTTTGTTTGTAAATAGTCCCGGGAGACACCTGTTCCTGCTGGATTCACCTGCACTTGTCTCTCCCTCCATCCCTGCTTCCCCCTCACTTGCCAAGAGGCTGTCACCAGAGGGCAGGGCTATGCTGAGCCCAGCAGAAGGCTGCACATCAAAAGAGCTCTTTCTCCTCTAAAGTGAGAAGGAGGGGTCCACGTTACAGTGTTTGCTGTTCGGACAAATGAGACCTTTCTGGATAAAGCCTTACAAGGGGAAGCTGGAGGGGAGGAAGAAGGGAGGGAGAGAGCAAAGATATGAGAACATCAGAAAGTTGATTTCAGCTCAAATAGTCTGGGACTTCTCGATAATAGACACCCCCCACCCCCATTAGAATTTGGACAAATATGCTAATCAAGACAGGATTCATGCAAAATAATGAAGAAATATTATGCCCTATCTATTTTCTTAATTCTGTACTGCTTTTTATTCTGATTTCCCAAGGTGATCAGCATCTTAAGAGATCCACCTGTGGTGACCTGAAAAGATGGTGGCTTTCTGCTTGCCCCTTTCTATCAGTGTTAATATTGATCTGTTTTCTTAACATTAAAATACTCCAGTGAATCAGTCATCCCTGTAACAATGTATCAATTTATAATTGCATTCCAGAGTTGGGTTTATATGCTAACAGACTGGCTAGGAGACAGAACCGAGTCTTTTTATAGTCCCTGCCTGTGCAGTGACACTTCGACTATGACATTTGGAAAGGATCACTGTGGACCGGCCGCTAGCCAGATAGTTCTGTTGTGCCAGGAAACGTTCGTGAACCCCAGAAAGAGCACCAAGGAGCTGATTCTGATGCAATCACATTAGGATCTCTTTATTCAAGCTCCAGCTTGGCTCATACCACTGTCTCTGACCCAGGACAACAGGAGGGGCCCCCAAGCCCAGTTTCAGGCAAGCATTTATAGAGGCAAGAAAGGGTTATCTAGCCTGGTACACATCTGGTTGGGGGGCAATTATGGCCTTTAACCTAATTGGCTGGTGCTGGGAGCCAAACCATAAACTTTCCTCCTGATTGGTTGTCGTTAGGAAGTGAAGTGTCAGGGGCAGGCTTGTAATCTGGAGGTGCAGATGTCTTGGGTAACAACTTGGAAACTGGTACTAGACACAGGTCTTGTTGAGGGGGTAACCTGGACATTGGTGCTAGGTTCTGGCCTGTTCATTAACTTAAGTTCAACCTTAGGTCATGTTTTCTAAGATGCAGTCTGAACCCAAAAGATTTGGTCTCTCAGTTCAAACCAAAAAATCCATTTTGTACCCCAACTCCTTAATTTGCCTGTCTATAAGAATAAATTAAACTCTCTTTTTTAAAAAGTGTTTATATTTCAGAAATTCTAAAGGGGGTATAGAAAAATTCCATGCCTTGGAAGTTAGTTTTTTATTTTATCAAAGACATTTGTACACTACTTTATAATAACTATGTATCAGCATGGGACTGAATTACACAATAGAAATGGGATCAGAGCTCAGAGATCGAAGTCAGGGCTCCAGGTGGCTCACGTGCAAGGCTTCATTTTGATGCTTACTTTTAGTATTTGGCGTAACCTTGGGCACATTCCCAAGTAAGCATAATACTACTTTCCTCCAAACTTGATTATTAAATTAGTTAGCCATCAGAGGATATTTAAAGCTACTGTGGCTCAGGCACAGGGGCCAGACACAGGACACATTTCATTTACCAGGAGAAGAATATATATATATATATATATATATATATATATATATATATATATACATATACATATATATATATGTATGTATGTATGTATAGTTCACATGAGAGGTCTTACACCACCTTAAGTTTTGATTGTGCACGTTCTACATTTGAGGCATCATATTAACGTGTTTAAGTTAATATGGACAAATGTCATGTAGAATGTATAAACCTGCATACATTCTCGTGAGGTTATGACATATTCTCTGGAAACCAAGAATGCAAGACCTAAAGTGAGATATGCTACAAAGATTTGCTATGGGTATTTGGAGCTGAACTGTGTCCTCCTGTTATACGGAAACTCTCCTCCAAGCTGAACTGCTCCATCTTCGGGAGTTCAACTGGGGCTGCTCACTGAAGGCCATCATAATTTGGCTTGTTGACTATTGATCTGCTTTCCTGGAAGGGACCTGGAAGGATCAGGAGACCCTCATACGAATATCTATCCACCCTCCTCAACCAGTTCTATGCAATTCTTCCCCAATTGCATGTGGCCGCAGCCTGACCAAAATCAACTTGGGTAGAGAAGGGTTCATTTCTTCAACAACTTTCAGATAACAGTTCATCACCGAGGGAAGTAGGAACAGGAGTTCTAGACAGGAGCCTGGTGGCAGGGGTTGAAGCAGAGAGCACAGAAGAACACGTCTTATATGTCACCTTTCTTATACCTCCCAAGCACCACCCACATCAATCAGTAATCAAGAAAATGCTCTACAGATCAAGTTTTCATTTCAGGTTGAATACTTTCATAAAATTTAAAGAAAAAAATGTATGAATTGCAGTCTCCTGGTGTTGATACTGGAAGTCACCCAGTCAGATCCCCTCTCCCAAGAAGAGACTAGATTTAGAGTTGGGAGCTCAGTGGTGGTTACATTACTAAGTGTTCTCTGATTCTTCACCATTTAATCTCACCAACACTTGTCCAATGACTCTGTTACTCCTCTGCACTCCTTAGTTTCCTCTCTGTACACAAGGTCTCCCTGTGGTACATGGCTTCATGTATCTTCTTTGTAAATATAGGCATCGACTATATGGTGCCCATCTGACATGGCTCAGGGAGGGAAAGTCTGTCCCCAGCCACTACCATGGGTGTGTTTCCTCAGAAGGCAAATGCCCAGAATGGAGAAGACCCCTGAATATAATTTTCTTGGTTTGGGACCTTACACTTGTATGTTACAGCTTGAAAGAAATAATGATATTTTATCCAAGTGAATCGATGAACAGTTGTAAACATTCTATGGCACTGAGATTTCTGGGCATGTTTAACTACTGTAAAATAAAAGCATTTGTACTGAATACCAATTAGTTTTAAATTAACTTGGAGATCCAAGAGAGTTCAACTTTTATTCTGAAGATCATAGTGACAACATTTATTTTATATTTACAAGATGTACATATAGTAAAATGGGGATGGGATGCAACAAATGGACATGTCAATCACTTCAGTTACTGGCTCGCATGTAACTGTAGCTATGACTTACTCATTTAGAAAAAAAACCCTAATTATAATATTTTATTGTTAGCTATAATCATTATGTATTTTATTTTCTAATTAATAGCAAACCTTAACAGGAAAGTAATCTAAATACACAGGCAACTCTAAGTCCTGTGAATAAGCTTTAAAAGCCAAAGTTTCGTGTTGAATTGTGTCTAAATAACTTCAGACAGATAAACTTGTACCACCAATAAAAGCCATTCCATAGAGTTTCCCAGAGGCTTCCTGTGTTATCTATTGGATGTTCAGAAATAGTTAATGAACTGCTATGCTAAATTAGAATGTTAATAAATATCTTCTTAGTCCTAGATTTTGATACTCATATCTATCAATAATTTGTCAACAATTGATTCATTGATATTTTAAAGAATTCTTTAAAACAAATAGAGAAAATAGACATATTTCCTTATATTATAAGTGAAGAAATTTTTCATTATTTCCCTTTGTGGGCAGATAGCCAGTGACCAGGAAAAATTGAAAATCTGAGCTGTTTCAAGTCATTTCATAACCTTTGACCCAAAGGCTTCTATGTGTCTACCGACCAGATCAGACTTGAAGAGCTGCCCTATATGGCAGTTCAGGACCAGTAGCTCATAATGTGAGTTCTACACACACAACCAGAAATCTAGTTGTGCTATATTTTAAAAACTGTAAATTATGGAACCAAGGGAAACAAGCTCCCAGACACATTTGCCAACACTCAATTATAAAACCACATTGGTTTGATTGAAGAGGTCCTAAAGAGCTTACTCTTCCCTCATCCCATGTGAGTAAAAGTTTCCTCAATGATTACTGCAGACTTCTTAAAAGCAAAAACTAAACCAACAACAACAAAAACCATAGACTACAGAACCCAACATTATAACCATCATAACATGCTCCACCCCATCCAGAGACTACCCCACCCTGGGATCCATCCCATAATCAGTCACCAAACCCAGACACTATTGCATATGCCAGCAAGATTTTGCTGAAAGGACCCTGATATAACTATCTTGAGTGAGGCTATGCCAGTGTCTGGCAAATACAGAATGGGATGCTCATAGTCATCTATAGGATAGAACACAGGGCCCCCAATGAAGGAGCTACAGAAATTACCCAATGAGCTGAAGGGGTCTACAACCCTTTAGGTGGAACAACAATATGAACTAACCAGTACCCCCAGAGCTCTTGTCTCTAGATGTATATGTAGCATATGATGGCCTAGTAGGCCATCATTGGAAAGAGAGGCCCCTTGGTCTTACAAACTTTATATGCCCCAGTACAGGGGAATGCCAGGGCCAAGAAGTGGGAGTGAGTGGGTAGGGGAGCAGGGTGGGGGGGAGGGTATAGGGAACTTTCAGGATAGCATTTGAAATGTAAATAAAGAAAATATCTAATAAAAAAAAATAAAAGAAAAAAGAAAAAAATATGCTCCACCTCAACACTGCTTCCCATACTAAGCCTTTCTGAGTATTTTTACCAAAAAATTGTCTGACACAATAATTTAGCCTAAATGGAATTTGCATGAAATTATGCTATTTTTTTCAGTTGGTGTACTGATCATAGAGCACCACTAATATAAATTTTTCTTTTTTAAAATAATGGCAACTTCAAACTTAGGAATGTGTCTACAAGCACACTAACTCAAAGATAGGAATCATGGGTATTTAATTATAGGGGTACAGAGGATTAGCATGCACCTGTTCTACAAAGTAAGATTATTTTAGTTGGATTGCTGTCAAGTTCATTGGCACTGTGAGAAGAAAATGGTAAAAAGATTGCCGGACCTGCCATTTGTACTGGGGTAGAGGGCTAAAAATTGGGTCAGTCCGGTCTTTGCTGTATTGAAGAATTGTCTACCAGCAACTGTGTTGGCTGCCACAACCTGTCCCAATCAAGCATAACTGCAGATTTCAGAAATGTGACACGGACCAAAACAAAAACCCACATTTCATTTAGGTTCAAACTAAGAGCCAATGCTAATATTGACTACGTGTTTGATTACCAAGTGATAGATGAGTATTCCACTTTTCAAACCACCTCTCATTAAAATTTAAAAAAGAAAAGAAAGCCTAGATTCCTTTGAAATATAGATAGGTTTGATGGATTTGTTTAAATTTAAGAAGAAATCGTGATGTTGAAGGAAAGACTGACTGACCCTTTGATGATGATCTCATTCAGAAGGGCAGTGGGAGCGCATCCACAGCAAAACAACAAACAGACGTAAAGCCCATCACGAAAATTTCTGACATCCATAATTGATCAACATTTCCTGAAGACACACATGTTTTCTTTCATAGTCTGCTTAAATGGCTCACAAACAGCAGGACAATGGCCAGACTCCCTTGTTAAAGGAAACAATTACTTGGTAGTATAGGTTATTTTAATGGACATATCACTTTAAACAAAGCCATCACATCTGTTCCACCTTCTAATTACAAATGCAACAGGATACAATTCACCAATGCATCATAAAAAAATAAAACGTAAGTGATTGAAATGCGTGTGTATGTTTCTTAGTAGAAGCAGCATGCAATCTGCTGCATTTATTACATGTTCTGGGCACAAATCAGATGGAAAACCTGCTCCCTGCTGAAACATGATTCCTTCTCCTTAGGTATGGTTGATACCCTATGGGCACCATGGCTCTGTCACCCTGTGTGTGCATGATGGAAACAGCAAACATAGATACTGATGCTAGGTAGACAACAGAATAGAGCACACACCATGGAGCACACACCATCACAATGCATAGTAAATACACACACACACACACACACACACACACACACACACACATATATATATATATATGCATACATACACACACATACACTAGTTTTTGAGGATGGGCATAAAATATCAGCCATGTGCTTGTGCACTTAAACCCTGGTCTCCAGCTACCAGCCATGATTTGTGAAGTTGTAGAACATTTAAGAGGAAGGGCATCATTAGAGGAACTGGGTCACTGGCCTTGAGGTTGTAAAGCCTGGCACCTCTTTGTGTCCCCCACCCCACCCCCACCTGGTGTGCCACGATGTGAGAAAGCTGGAGTCACACCCTCCCACTACACAGGGTTGCTGCAACCAAGACTTTCCACCATGATGTTCTGGATCCTCAAACTGTCAGACATTTGGTCACAGTGACAAGAAAAGGAGTTGTTATACTTGTGTGTGGGATGCTGTCCTGATGACACGTAAGAGATAATTTTGCCTCAGAGCAGGGAGAAAGCATGAGAAGTATTTTCGTAGTGCTGTCCCTGTTTTCTTTGGTCCAAGGAGTGACTAAGAACCACTTGATGTTCCCAAATGACTGTCTTCAATTTTTGTAATAAATGAGAAAATAGGCATAGATTTATATCATAATGTGCATAATTTTCTTTTCTAAAAGTAATCCAATTTAAGGAAGCCATTGGACTTCTGAGTGCAGCAAGGAACTAAGAATTTGACTGAAAGTGAGGAGTCAGGAGATAAAATCCCGTAGATGGTAGAGAAGACCAAAGAGCGTAACCAGCTTCCTGAGATGGCAACCAATTTTAAAAACTGTATCTTTTCTCAAATGGATACACCTGGGATGGAATTCACCTGGGGTCTTTTATATGCATTTTGCAATCACTGGAAGTGGTGAAGGGATGGCTGGAACTTAAGTTTCCCCAAGTCACAAATGGCCTTGTAAAAACCAGGTGTTGTGCTGTGGTCTATCCTTGGGGAAGTCCTATTGCCAACACTAAGACCTGGAAAATCCTTTAAGAGAACAAATGAACCTACAAAGACAGTCCTGGAACTGACTAGCTCTGGCAAAATCCAGCTACTTCAAGTGAAATAGTAGTGCAAATGTCAACAAGATTTTCCAATCTGAGGATAATTATTACATCTTGTTCATTACAACTAAATCTGAGGCAAATTCTATTAGTTTCACCCTCCTAGGATTTGGGAGGGGATAAAATTAAATAATATATAAAGTACTTAGAGCTAAGATGGGTGAACATTAGCCTTTAATGTTTTTAAAACCTGAGCAATGGCTTATCTTTCTTATCTAATAAATAATTTATTTTAAATTTTAGCCCATACTAATATGTGAGCTAAAAATATTGATAGCATTATATACAGGAAAGGCTTCAAATTCACTGAATACTTGTGCAAGACATACCACACACACATACACACACACACACACACACACACACACACAGAGAGAGAGAGAGAGAGAGAGAGAGAGAGAGAGAATCTGTTGGCTCAGCATCTGCAGATTCTATTGCAGAGCTGGAAACCGCTGGTCATCACAGGTCATGTGCAAACTTATTCTCTTGTCATTATTACATAATAATACAGAATAACAACTATTTGCATTGTACTAGGTATTATACATCACCTAATGATGAATTAAAAATCTTTAGGGCAAGTTATATGCAAATACTATGTTTTTTCATTCATTTATTCATTTATTCATTTTGATTTTTGATTCAGGGTCTTGTGTAATCCAAGCCAGCCTCAAATTTGCTGTGTAGCAAGGTAGCCCTGAACGCCTGATGCTTTTCCTTCACCTCCTGGGTTCTGGGAATAACAAGAGTGCACCACCATGACTGGCCCTACTATGGCTTTTGAAATAAAAATATAAACCTGTAAAAACTCAGAGCTTCTGAGAAGAAATCCTAGATGTGTAAAACAGAAAGGTAGCAGATACTAATAATGATTTTTTTTAAAAAAAGTATCTTAAACTGAGTTACCACTGAAATCACAAGAAAATTAAGCTTAAGCATTTGAGCTCTAGAGCCAGCCAGAATGGACTTCAAGGAAATCACTGCAAGTACCTGGTGAAGAGTGATTAGTAATATTACAGTCTCCACTCCTGGCATCAGACTTTGTCACTCTCTGTCAAACCTTTTAAAATGGGTAGTATTTTTATAAGAAGCAAATCTTGATGGGATCTGACAAAAAGAGGTGGGGGCCCTGAAGAAAAAATCATTTCTCCTTTACATATAAATCTGACTTTCTTTGATATCACCATGAAATCTCCATGCGCATAGAAATGAGAAGACCGGATGCTCTGTGCATCTATTTGGCTTCTAACTTCAAAAGCAAAACTCCAGAGCAATCTGTTGTAGCGTGTGGCCCTCGCAGCCTCCTGACTGGATTCACTAAATGGCAGCCGCTAGAAGCTCGTCTTCAAACTGCAGCTTCCCCTCGTCTCCCTGACAGTAAAATGACATTCACACATGCATCCGTTGGATGTTTGCCTTCTAAGCTTCTTCCAGTCTCATTACAGCATCTTAATGTCAAAACATGGAACCTATGGTGTCCTGGCAGATCTCCCATCTATGAATTACCCAAGCCTAAATTCACATACCCCTGTCATCCTACAGCCTTATCTGGTGATATGCCTGCTCTGCGAACCATTGCCCTGACTTGAGATGCATAAATGAGTCCTTAGTCTATTTACCCTCCCACCCTTCTATACATATAGCATGAGTCTCACCTCTGGGGATTCTTGAGTTTTGGCCTCTCATTCAGTGGAAGCATAGAAAAGCACCCAGACCTTGATTGGAAAGCTGTGGGAACACAGTTTTCCTTCCTTCCTAGAGCTTGATTTAGAAATGGCCATGCTTCTCTCCACAAAGCCTGCTCCCTTTTAAAGTCTTGCCCCCTTTTAAGTGAAGCTCTTCTTAGTTCTCTCTCTCTCTCTCTCTCTCTCTCTCTCTCTCTCTCTCTCTCTCTCTCTCTCTCCTGGCAATGATCCCAGCCTTGTCCTTGCTCAAACGTGGTGGTGGCACATGCATGCCGGGTATGTGCCAATGCAGTTTTGCCCTTATTGCAATGCACCCTGGGCCCGTGATTAGCTACCATTAGCTACCATGTTACAGTGCAACCTCAGGGCCCTCATCAGAAGCTCAATGCACAGGGCAATACCATTTCTCACTGTATTCATCAAAGATGTGAGCTAAGAAACCTCTGCTTTCTGACTGACTTCAGCCTTGAGGATCTTACTGTAGTAACACCAACTAGACAGATGCATCTGGTTCTTGCTGGGACTTTAACTGCTACAGAACTGTTCTATAAAACAGACTCTAATAAGAAGATTCTTAGATAAGCTATCCAAAAAGTTCATAAATGCATAAGCAAATTCCCTACCAAAAAAAAAAAGTAAGAGACCGTGAGTCATGGCATGTGCTGCCAACCTGAACACTCGGACCATCTACATCCCCTAACCTGTCCCTTAGGAAGCCCAGAGTGAACTACCAAAGGAGATTTACTTTGCAATCCCCTGATTACTAAGGACATGGAACACATTTGTAGATGATTTTTAACCATTTCATAAGGCAGGGGCGGGGGGGGGCGGGGGGAGAGAATGTTTTCTCTTGATACCATAATTCTGATGCGACACATACACAGTATGGGGGGATTAACATTTAGTAACAAATGTAAATGATAAAATACAGGAACCTTGCCTATGTCTACTAGAACCCTGCAAACAAGAGAATACAGAAGAAATATGACTACCTTATTTTTTATTCTGGAAATTTTACTGTGTATAATACTTTACCCATAAGTATTGAGCCCAGGTGTTGGATATGGTAGTTAAGAACATTATAACCACTAATGATGGTTAATCCCAACACCAAACCTACAAATCTCTGAGGAAATGCATTTAATTTACCTGGGCGTGGTGTCTTCACTTGCCTCATAGGTCTGGTGACCAAGAAAAGTATTGCTTTTACTTATCTGGTACCTAACTAGGGCACCATAAACTATATTATAATCAATTTATATTAAATTGCAATATAATATGATGCAGAGCCAATGTAACTATAGAAATGGCGATTGATATCATGTCAGAGTTACCCTATGGTAATATATGCTACCAATATGCTTTATGGTAATGTGTATATATATATATATATATATATATATATATATATAGAGAGAGAGAGAGAGAGAGAGAGAGAGAATGGCTAAATGAGTTGACATATTAATTACCTCATGTTTATTTTATTGCCATTATTATTACTGTTAGAAACACTACTGTGTTGGTTCAAAGTATCACAGAAATTATTGAGCAACTATGTTGGTCAGAGTCCAGGCTCTGTAGTAAGTACTTAGAACAAATCAACTTAAAAGGAGGAAGGAGAAGCTAGAGAGCTGACTCAGCAGGCAGACACTAACTTCCAAGTCGAAGGAATGACTTAGTTTAATTCCTAGAACCCACATGATGGAAAGCAAGAAAGAATTCCTGGAAGTCATCCTCTGATCTCCACATATGTGCACACACACACACACACACACACACACACACACACACGAAATAAATAAGTGGGACAGAGAAAAAAAATGTAAGGGTAAAAGTTCGCTTTGGCCCATGGTTCTAGATGTGTCAAGCACAATGAGTTGGTTCCATCAGTTGGACGAGTGGGAAGACAAAATGGCGTGACAGGGAGCAGAGGCAAAGCAAAGAACAAAGATGGCCCAGGATCCCAGTGTCCCCTCAAGGGGTCTCCCAATGAGCCACCTTCCTTCCACTAGGCACTGCCTCCTAACGGTCCCATTACTTCCCAGGAGCACCCCAGACCACTAACAAAGCTTTCATCATCCGTCCTTTGGGGAACTCTTGAGTATCTCAGAATGCTATGTCACCTTCTTTGAGGGCACAGTTGTATTCTCCGGGATCAGAAATTAGTCTAGTTATCAAGCAATTTGAGTCCAGCCTAGATCTGTCCCTAACTTTCCCTGGTAGTATTGTATCACTTCTGTTCCTCGTAAAGGAAGTATGGGAGGGTCTGGTTGCTAAGGTCCTTTAGATAACTGACCTTGTTTCCATATTGAAAACTACCCCCTAAAGTGGTCCTAACCTCCATATCTTGTCATTAGAAAGAGGAAACAGATGTGGGACTAGCATGACTCAAACTGTTTGCTTTTTTTTTTTTGACATTGTTTTCTAAAGATATAACATCAACTATAACACAAAACTGCTTAAAGTAAGTAGATCTGTGGTATTTGGTATAGCCACCATGCCATTAACCAATGCCTTCATCTAGCTCTAAGAAAATTTTATTACCCTAACAAAAAGCCCAATACTCTGTAGTGTCTGCACTTCCCATTCCCCTCTTCCATTTGCCCTTAGCAGCCTTGTCTTAGGGTTTTACTGCTGTGAACAGACTCCATGACCTAGGAAACTCTTATAAGAAAAGCATTAACTGGGGCAGGCCTGGTGCAGGGGGAGCTGAGAGTTCTACATCTTCATGGAAGAGCACTAGAATAAGACTAACTTCCAGGCATCTAGAACAAGGGTCTGACAGCCACACCCACAGTGACACACCTACTCCAAAAAGGCCACACCCCCAAATAGTGTCACTTGCTGGGCCAAGCACATACAAACCATAACAAGCCTCCAGCTGTTTTCTGTTCCTATGGACATTTTTATATAAATGGGATCATATATTGGGTACCATTTTGTGTCAAGATCATTTCATTTCATGTTTTTAAAATCTCTGTATCAGTTGTAGCATACACTGGTATTCTATTCCTTCTGTGACTGTATGCTGCCCCATTATATGTGTCCTATGATCTGCATATCCATTCACCCATTGATGAGTGATTGATCCTTAGAGCCACTTCCAAAGCATCCATCATCATTACTGATTTCCAATACTTTCTCCATTTTATTTTAATTGGACCTTCTTGGTTTTAATAAAAGACACCAGTTAACTTGAAAAGACCCATATTGCAAGAGATTTTTGCTTCAAAAGTCATTGGGGGAAGGGTGAAAGACTATCCCCTACAACCCAGATATCGTTCTCCTTTCTCAAAGATGGCTTGTCACTTCACACAAGTACACAAGTCATCTTGGCATGCAAGAGAATAACTGACTCCATAGTCTGCAAGTAACTCTAGCCGTGTACACACAAATAAGACTGTTTCAAAGCAGGAGGAGGAAGAAAAAGGGGTGAAGAAGAAGGGGGAGGGATGGAGGAAGAAGACAGAAGAAGGAGTAAGAGGATTGGCTTTTAAACCCTCAGAGAACAGACAGTATCGTCTGCCATATCAAGAAAGAAAGCTGGCCTGGTTAACAAAATGCTGGAAGAGGTCCGTCTTTGTATCCCTGGCTTCCTCTCTAGAGCAAGTAAACATGAAAGAATTTGATGTCTGCCGTAGCTCTTCTGCTTCTACCCAGTCACCTGACCCTGTCAACACAAACCAACATGGTGATGACCAATGCTGCCCCAACCGGATAGCAGCTCCAGGAAAGTATAGGAGGAGCATGACTCCAAACTAGAGTGTGTGACTGGCCGAGTTGACTACCTGGTTCATAAGTGAGTTAAGCCCATGACCTCTCAGGATGGCTATTCATCATTCGATTCAGGTACCATCCTCATCTGCTTTGTGATGTGTTCTCCCTCCCACTTCAGTTCCACTGCTGTGCATGATGAATCTTGTCCCCAGATCTCCATCACCCCAAAATTTCTGTCTGTACCCCACCACAAGGATATGGATCTGGCAATGATCCAGTTCATTTGATCTACATAGCTGGTGGAAACAGATAATTTAAGTTCCAAATTTCCCCATTAATCAAAATAGTCCGATGACAGATACATCTGCTTTTACTTTGGGTTGTATAGACACAGTCTAATTGTGCATTTCCTAAAAAACAAAACTGTATCATCTGGAACATTCACAGAGCCCTTCCTGCCCACATTTCTTTCCCTGCCGTTGACTAAACAGATAACTCAGTAATTAAAATTCATAATCAACACATGGTGAGTAGTTTGCCTCTTTCTTCTCCTTTTACAATCCTTTCCTCTAACTTCTGGGTGATTTGCCAACTGTTCCACTCCTCAGGAGTAAATCCTCGAGGCTGTATATGCCTGCAGTCCTCACCTTGGCCCTCTTTCTTAACCCTTTCCTCTTTCTTGTAGCCTCAGCAGTGAACCAACTACCCTGGGAGAAATGCTGGCAGCTCTGAGTCCAGCACAAAGGCCAGCTGGAGAGTGGTACCCTGCTCTATGACCAGGACTGCCCCCTGTTGGAAGGCCTGTGAGTCCTAGACAAGCCTATTAGGCCTGTGCTTGTGAATGTCATTTGGCTGAGGAAACCCTGTGTTGAACATTAGAATAATGGCCTGGTGGGCTAGTGGGCTTGTAGGCAGCTGAAGTCATAATGGAGGACTAAAAGGGACCTTGGTAAATGTTTGCCTGAAATAGCAAAGTGAATAGACTCAATGAGAAAGGCCCACAAGTTCCATTGGAATTTAGGTTCACTGGCTGCTTTAGAGATTGTTGAAACCTATGTGCTTTTGAAACTAAACAGAAACCTAGATTATGGCCCATGTCCTGAGCTGAGGATGCAGGATCCCAGGCCCAGAACCTTACCTAGTTTTTGACCATTTCCCCTCAGGCAACCACAAACTTTCCCCCTCAGCACTTCTGGAACTCTTCTTCCCCAAACACAGATCTCTTTTTCTCCACATAGCATGCTATTTCCTTACCATGGGCTGGTGCTAGAGAGCCTTGCAAGTGGGCTGTGTTGCTGACCCTCCAGCCTCTTTAGACCACAGGGACTTCAGGGCTGAGAGGCCAGACTGCCAGGTTCTTCAAGGTTCAAAGCATGGTGGCTGGGGTGGGGAGGTGGGGGTGTCTAAGCTGTTGTGTCATTCACTTAGGACACCACTTTTAGCTGGCTTGTGCCCTTCTCCAGGACTTACCTTCCCCATCAGAGCAAACAAATGAAGACGCGCCTGACAGTTCCAGAAATCCGAGAAGCTGGGGTGGTATTTTTAACGCAGCCATTTTAAACAGTGTCTGCGCCGAAAGCACTTTTGCTTTGGCTGTTGGTGCAGGTGAAAAGCTGAGAACAGCTGAGCTCCGGAGTCGACATGTGTGGCCCAGGGTGGGCCCTGGATTTTTCAAAGGGTAACGTTTTCACACATGGAAAAACACACCAGTGTTTTTAGTATTCATGGCTCAGTATAGCTCCCTCAAGAGAGTTTCACAGACAAACAAGAGGCATCTAACAATGGAAATCCTATCACCGAATCTGTTTCACCTCCCCTCCCATCTGGAAAAATGCACGCACACACCTGGGAAGTTCACTCTCTCAGATCTCTAAAAACTTTTAGCGCTGTTCAGAGAATCTTTTCCTTAGAGTACTCAGGCAGACACACTCGGAGAGTGCCCCTCACTCTATGGGAAGCAAGGTCCCTAACTCTCTGTGTCCTACAATTCTTTGTTCCATCCAAAATGTGCCCTAGGAGCAGGACAATTTTCTGAAGTTACAAGAC
>LR749761.1:1212339-1419838 GCA_902729485.2 Mus minutoides
AAAAAAAATCCAAATAGGCAGAATTCTGAAGAGTAACACTAGAGATTGGTCTCTGACCTACACACACACACACACACACACACACACACACACACACACACACACACACAGTTGGGGTAGGGGACAGACACAGACAAAGAAGTGGGTAGGAAAAGGAAGATCATTAGTCTGAGACTAGCCTTGGCTATGTAGTGTGACCCTGTTTCAAAAGGCAAAACAAAACAAAAGCCATGCAGGAATGCAAAATAAGCCCATAGAGGCATTTAATACACAGGGTAAACAGTGAAGAACCTTTAAGGAAAACGTTAACAAACAGAAGAAGTTGGTGCTCCATGGAAGGAGCAGGTGGATCATGCCCACAAAGATCTCACCCTAAGTCTACAAAGATATGCTCTGCTATTCCTTATTATGTCAATGAAAATAGCAGGCTCCACCATCCCTGAGAGACTGGTAAGTAATTAGTAATAAAAGCATCAGCACAGAGGTGGGAGTACAGTAAGCAAGCCTCTTGCTCCCTGCCCATAGCCATGTGAACAGTAAGCGCCCAGAGTCTGTATCCCAGAATCTTATTCCTAGCCATTTATCCCAAAGACACAACCACACACGCTCAAAGCCAGGTGAATATATCCAGAGCGCTAGAGAAAAACCAAAATAGTACATTTATGCTATTCTGTCAAAACAGCATGATCTCTTCAGCATGTCTGATAAAATGAAATACCCGTGCTTGGTTTTATAACAACACACACAAAAGCCAACCAGGAAGAGATACTTGCCCAATTGCATGCAAGACAACTGCCAAAACCCAGAGCAAACATTGTCCTCCATAAAAACAAGGAATAAAAGGAACAAACATTGGAAAAGATGGGCAAAAGGCTGTTTTCATTTACAGGTTGCATAATTTTCTGTGTAGAAACCCCATGTGAGCCAAATGAAAAAGGGATTAAACTCCTGGGAGAATTCAAAAATGTAACTAAGCCAAGAAGTCACAAAAGCTGATCTCTTCCCTGGATGGCCCCAGTAACCTGCCAGATAATACAGGGAAGGAAAGAACCCTAGACACAACCAGTGCCCAGGCTGGAGAATATCTCAGAGGCAGCAAAGAAAACCTGGACAGACAGGGTGTTTTGCTATATTCTTGGAGACGATCGATTATCCTCCAAATTGGTATATAATTCAATGCAGATCTTCACCAGACCTTTTCCTATGAGTTAAAAGTCAAGTCACTTCCTGCTCAAAAGTTTACCTAAGTGGATGTGCAAAAAAAAAAAAATTTCAACAGAACAAATGAGACATTTGTATATAATATGGTAAAACATACAGGTTCACAGTAGTCAGTATAGTCCCCTAGGCAAACATATTAGTAGTATGAAAGTGAAGGTCTCTGGTCCACAATGATAAATGACTTTTCAGCCTATAAGTTTCTGAACAGTGACTGAGAATGGGAAATTTGAAGCCATCAAAAATAGAAATGTAAAAAAAATAGCATTTTAGTAAAGACAAGGATTTAATAGAACCTTTCTTAAAGATACATCTTGTTAACTTAAACCACAACAATGCTGTGAAGCAATTAAGAGATTTGTATAGCTCACGCTGATGGAAATCCTCCATAAATAAGAAATAAGGCCAACAATCAGAGAGGGGAAGCCCAAGGATCCCAGTGCAGGGAAGTCATGCTGGCCGGGAACATGACAAAGTATGGAAGAGAAGACACTGCTCTTCGCCTGATCAAAAAGACAGTCTGCTAGAGGACAGGACAAAAGTTCACAAGAATGTCATAAGCATAAGCCACCAAAACGCTGTTTAGCCTACGTGCTCAAACTCACAACCAACACAGAGAAACAGACAGGAGCCACCCTCCCCCTCCACAGGACCATACACCATCAAATGATGGTACTGGAAGTACAGGGAGTGACTGGGGAATGGAGTCAGCTTTCCAGAGGTGTGTAAACTGTAGCACATTTACAAAATGCTAAAACATCTGAAATGCTAAGTCTATATCCATTTGACCAGCAATTCTGCCTCTAGAGATCCGTTTTAAAGAAAAAAAAATGTTACAAATGNTCCACAGGACCATACACCATCAAATGATGGTACTGGAAGTACAGGGAGTGACTGGGGAATGGAGTCAGCTTTCCAGAGGTGTGTAAACTGTAGCACATTTACAAAATGCTAAAACATCTGAAATGCTAAGTCTATATCCATTTGACCAGCAATTCTGCCTCTAGAGATCCGTTTTAAAGAAAAAAAAATGTTACAAATGATCGGAAGTATTCACGAAATTATTCCTAGTAGCAGCTTCCATAAGAATTGCACCTTCCATAAGGATTAAAAATAGAATAACAGGCTTGTCCAACACTAGAATAACTGAATAATTTGAGTGCCAGTGCTACAGAATATAATACAGCTGTGACAAAGACCCTGTCTTTCCTTTGTCTCTATAGTCTCTGCCTGCTCTGCCCCCTGCCCTTTGCCCCAAAGACACTCACCATTATAGAGCCAACTACAGGGCCTTTGATCACCCACCACAGAGCTGTGCTGTCATTCATATCCCAGCATCTGAAAGATGAACAAAGAGGAGAAATCAAAACAGACCCTGCAGAGCAGCACATGATTAGCTGGGTGCCTGTCCTTCTCACCCTCTGTGTACCCCTGACTAGAGAAATCTGGAGGTTGAGATAGGCTGGCTAGAAGACCCCTCACCCAAGGCTTGCTTTTTCTCTGTTCCTGTCATGGCAGAGACTGTAGTTCAAGAATCAGGGTCATAGTGGGATCCTAGGAAAGGATATGTCTCCCATTCAGATCTGGGGTCCTTGGGGTTGAGAATGACCTCACACTCAACCTTCTTCTCCTGACCTCCAAAGGATACCAGATATTCAGAGCTTCATCAAAGTTGCTCCAAAGTAGATGAGCTCAGAAATTTACCCATTCTCTTGCTGGATTGTCAATTCAGACAAGGCTAACCACAAAGGGTAAGGGCTGAAGAAAGGGCTGAGGGCAGGCTTTGGTCTGGGGCTGAGACAGGACTGATCCATGGAGTGAGGACTCAGGTGGTACCCAAGGCTGCACTTTGGTCGGATCAACACATTGGGGAGTTCCCATGAAGCCAGCCAGGCACTGAAGCCCATGCATACAACAGACTGTACTGTAGCCTGATTCTCTGGTTGTACTTACCCTGCATCATCAAAGTAGAGCCTCAGCACAGCCCACACAGTTACACACACAGTAGGTGTCCCTGGAGAGCAAGAAAAGGAAGCCCCATTTGCCCAGGATACTCTTAGCCTTGGGGTTCCCGGGGACCCTATTATTCCTCATACTCCAACTTCTTTCCATACTTTCTGTATCCTCCAGCTTCAGACCATCTGGTCTCCTAACATGATTCCTAAGTATAATGGGGGTCCCACAAAAAGAAAGTTAAAAAGTGGGGGTTCTAGGAAACAAGAAGCCCACAGCCTAGTATGGGCTCTATTATCCAATGCTTCCTAAAGCTAGGACCAAGGACACAGCTGACCAAGTGGCCTGATCCCATCCAGACCCAGCCAGTGACCTACCCCAGCCAATGATGGTGTACCAGTAGAAATATCTCCTCTCAGGGAAGAAGGTCTCCACAAGCAGTGTGAAGAGGTACAGGCCTTCAATGAACAGCCAGAAGTAGTTGGACACCACACAGTAGTGAAAGAAAACCATGACAGCTTTGCATTCCACCTGCAGAGGCAGCCAGAGAGGAAAGCTGAGCTCCCTGCTGTGTCCCCAGGTAAATCCTGAAGTGCAGCTCTACAGGATGAGGGAAAATCCTGATGCCTAAAGGCACTGGCATACCCAGTATCAGGTATCTCAAAGCCTAAAACTGTAGGCATTCCCCACAGGAGACTGCTTACAAAACGAGGGTCTGGACACATCGAAGGTGGAGACACATACATACCTTAGCCATGGAAAATCTCTTCTCAATCAGATCCTCCAAACATATCCTTCTAGTGAAGCCCCCAAGGCTAGTCTGTTCTTATCCCAGCATATCAAAAGCCCCTAGTCTTCTGCATATACCTCCTCACACATCTGTGCATGGGAAGGCACTGACAAAGACCCTGGACAGCTGGCACACAAAATGCCACATGACTGGTAGCATGCCAAGGGACTAGCTAATCCCTGTCTGAGCCTCATTCTCACCTAACCCTCTTGGCCCAAGAAAAAGGCTGAGGGCTTGGCTGTGTTTTGTGTTGGAGTGGGGTGATATACTGGCTATGGTAACCACTCTATAACTCCTGAACTTTCACAAGACCTAGGATAAGACCTTCACCTGCAGAGGCACATTCCCTGTAGGGTATGAATAGGACAGAGTCCTGGGGGTACCGAGCTGCTTCACTCACTTACGGTGGAAACAAGGCAGTGGCTGCTGTCCTGCTCGGCGTACAAGATCCAGTCTTTGATGAAGACAGAGATAGCCCTCAGCATGAAGGATACGAACAGGTTCATGTGGATGAAGTTACGGGTACAGTGCAGCTTCCTACGTGGACCAGAATGGGGAGGCCATGAGTTCACAGTACTTCGCACCCTCAGGGTGGGGCTGCTCTGGGCCTACTCATGGCCTGTCTTAATGGGGTCCCTCTCCCAGACTACCCTCTTCTCCCCACCTTGATAACCCTCTGCCTTCCCCACCCTGGTCATCCGCTGGCCAGACTTCTCCCTCTTGTAGCCTCTCTACCTAGACCAGGAAGATTAAAGCAAGCAAGCAAAGAAAATTCTGGAAGGGATTGTCTGACTGTGTGGTCCCAGACATACGAGCTGCCCTCTCAGGCCACCTTCCCATCTGCTCTACTAGGGACAGGGTCTGCCTTCCAAGGGACTTTCCAGGGATGGTGGGATGGACAATTCTGGCTCTAACTCTACTGGGCTCTCACCGGAAGCGGCACAAGATGACCATGGCAGTGGTGAGGGTGACGAGGGAGGTGCTGTAGCCGACTGTGTAGAGGGCCTTCACCGACAGGTAGTAATAATCCTGGAGCAGGGCACAGGACATGCAGGGCTCTGCTTGGGACCAGTCACTGCCCCCCTAGGGCCCACACCCAGTGTCCCAGACCAGGCCCTTGGGTCCAACATCTCCCCCATCTCTTCCATCACTCCACTCATGGCTGGATGCCTGTTCCTCTCTGTACAGGGTCAGTACTCTAAACCTTTTCAGAATGTACTGATCAACCAGACCTGAACACAGCCCTATCCTGAAGAAGGGTTAAAGAAGCTCCCTGCTAGACCCAGAATTAAGTCATCAGCTTCTGGGCTATCTGGAAGACAGTGTCCTGAAAAAGTAGCCATGGTTGAGGGGACGTGTGCAACTTGTGGGGACAGAACCCAACAGGATGAATGAACATCCTACCCTCTATGCTCCAGGCTCAGTATACAGCAGGCAGGCACTCATGAGTGCTGCCCACAACCCTGAGATCCTCAGAACTAACTCTTCATCTCACTTACCTGATCACCAGACTCAGGCTCATAGTCATCAAACCCACAAGCATCGAAGTAATGGGGGAAGGGCTCCGACCAGCCATCCTCGGTGCAGTTCCGGCCCACGACCCCCATGTCTGCAGAGAACAGAAAACTAGGCAAGGCATGTGAATGGCTTAAAATGACCCTGAAACTGATTTCATAGTGGGACTTCCTGAAAGCCCCCACTATGTTCAACCGGGTGGTTCAAGCTAGAAGGCATGAGATAGAGTGATTGCTGAAGATGTAGCCTGTGTCCTTCACCAATGACAAGGGAGATGGGGAGTAGGTGAATGAGCGACCCGATCCCTTAATCGAGTATCCAGCATGCCTGGATCTCTCCTGTAATATTCCTGAACACTCAACAGAAGAAGATCTGGAGCCCACCCCAGGACCCTAGATCAGCACTACTGAAAATATCAATGGGCAGAGCCACCTAGAAACTTGTCACAAATGCTACGCTCAAGCCAAACCCTAGGGTCCCTAACAAAACAAGGCATTCAGGATGTTCAAGGCCTTCTTCTGTAGGTGACTGTCAGGTGAGGATTTGGCAAATTTTAACTCAGAGCTCTGGGTCTACCAGCAGCTGTAACATCTCACAACAATGAGTCCCCTGGCTTTATTGCTTTTCAGCAAGCCCAGACACACTCTATCTTACCGCCAGCCTTACAAAGATACAAAGTCAGTGGAGTTTTGTTTGTTGTTTCATTTTTGCCTTTCAGAGTTTTTGTCTGCCTCCCTGCTCCCGTCACCAATGTACATTCCTTCTCTTTGGATTGACTTAAAGTTCATTGTGTGGGAGGCTGGAGGGATGGAGCAGTCACAGCTACTGAAAGAGGCGCTTGCTACCTGCACGGCTGAGTGCAGGCTATTTTTCACACAAGTGGGTTGCTTCGGCCTTGAATGAGATCACATCATTCTCCTGAGCTGGTGAGAGCTACTAAGGTCCAGGAGAGCACCTGGCAGGTAGGCCTTTTCTTCCAGCTAGCACCTGAGTATGGCCCCAGATATTTGCCCCTACCTGTCAGCCCAAGAGCTACCAATCTCTTAGGGCATATGGAAAGGAACAGGATTCAGGGTAATATTAAATCCCCAGACACAAAAATCAAGATTTTTATTTTTTTAATTTCAGTTGTAGCACCTTGTGGACTTGGTAGAGTGCAGATTCTGGGGCTTCATCCTGGAGTGTGTGATAGAGTCAGTCTATGGGTTTCAGGGGTGAGTTACTAGTGTGTGGTAAGAGACTTCTGTGGACACAGAGTTTGGAGCACACACTGCTTGTAATCTGTGATCAAGGTGGTCACTGGAAAGCTCAACAAGGAGGCAATGGGTCAATGCAGAACAGAAGAGAGAACAGTAGTCCTCGTTCTTCTGAATCTCATTCTGTAAACCAGGCTGGCCTTGAACTCAGAGATCTGCCTGGCTCTACCTCCTGAGTGCTGGGATTGAAGGTGTGCACCACCACCACCTGGCTACCCCCTCTCTTTTCTAACCAGCATCTACTCCTGCTGGTGGAATTGGAAGGTGTCAGAGAGTTGGACATACCCTCCCTGGGAGGAATGATAGAGCAGGGAGCCTGCCCACCAGAACAGTCTGCCCAGAATGGGAGAGTCTCCGCAGCTTCTCTGACACCTGTGACACAAGCCAAGAAGGGACTGCAGCAGCCTGGGTCACCGTTAGCAATGTCATCAGACTGTCCCTTTTTCAGAAAAGAATGATTCCGGCTGCTGCTGGAAACCTCCCTGCAAGGTCCCCCGAACAGTTCAGAACATCCAAATGCCTCCCCCATCTCAACTGAGAGTCAGAGTGGTTGAGCCACTGCCCTCCCTGGGCTTCAGTTAACTCTTGACTTGCCCACCTCATAGAGGTAAGACGAAGAAAGAGACAGAGGGTACAGAAATTTAAAAGTCAATTTTTAAAAAAAGTTTCCTAAAGGGAAAAAGCTATTTCTTTTCTTTTCTTTTCCCTCTTTATTTTAATAACACGAAGTAGGCTTGGAAAAACATAAATGTTTTTGTTCCAAAAATTGCTCTATGAATATTGTTCTGATAGAAATCTCCGGAAGACGGAGCGCTCTCCAGATTGTCAAACCTTGAATGACAGCATCTCTTTCGCTAGACTGTTTTGCTCCAGCCTCATCATAGCAGCATAGCACACTCCCTGATAGTGTCCCACCACGTCACCTAGATATGGTAGCCAAGCATCAGGCCCCGATCCAGCTGGTTAAATCAGAAACTCAGGTGAGACCCCGAAATCTGCCCTTTACCGAGTCTGCAGAGAGCTGGATTGGGATAGGGAGGCCATACATCCTCCTGGCACCCTGCCTCTTGCAGCTCCAGGCTCACCAGGATTGCGGCTGATTGGCTGTGATGCTCAGAGTGGTGCAAGGCTCGGCCCCATCCAGTTGACTGAAGTGCAAAGCTGAACCCTGAGAACCTCTATGGGACATTCAAAACCACCAAACACCTTGTAGTACAAAGACTCCCCACTTACAGCCCATGATAGGCCCCAAGATACCCCTGACTCCTCCATAGCACATGGTTACAGGCATGATGGATGTACAGTCTTTTCTCTGGGTACTTGGGCACCGGCTCCCAAGAAGACAACGCACGGCTCTAACAGAGAAGGCACACACTCTAGAGCACATGGAGGAGAAAGCCCCACTACAAAGCAGCTGCTATCCACCCCACCAGCCCAAGGTGACTCCAGCACACCCCTCACCTGTGATCTCCAAGGAATTACTATCGGCAAAACCAGAATCCCCTGCGAAACACAAGCATGGGTCAGTCAGAATGCTGGACCTGCCTACCAGCTACCCCATCAGCTAAGGCTAGGGCTGCCCAGTCTGTGGAGAGTGGGCAGGGAGGGGATCAAGAGGCTGAACCTCGGGAGCCACAATTCCCTCTGGCTCACTGCCTCTGGCAGCTCCAGTCTCACCAGAGCAGCAGGTGCCTGGCTGTGGTGTGTGGCAGAGTCCCCGCCCACCAAAGAGCCTTCCTGGAGGAAGGGAATGGAGTGAGTAAGCCTGGGGCTTGGGAGTCTTCTTTGACGTTCAACCCCTGCCTCTACTCCAAGTCTGTTTTTCACCAAAGGGACCCCCAAAGCCCAAAAAGTTTATCTGTAGACAGGTTTCCCCCCACTCCCTAACCTTTATTTTCATATTTATCTAAAGATGGCCTAGAAGTTAACCCCATTTCCTCTCGACTTTTCAAAATCCCATTTCTTTTTTCTTTTTTTTTTTTTTTTCTGAGACAGGGTTTCTCTGAATAGCCCTGGCTGTCCTGGAACTCACTTTGTAGACCAGGCTGGCCTCGAACTCAGAAATCCGCCTGCCTCTGCCTCCCAAGTGCTGGGATTAATCCCATTTCTAAGCCGAAGTGTCACCTCCTTCAGAAAGTCTGCCCTGACCTCCTTCCTGTCCTGACTGCATAATCTGCCTTTGGTTCTCTTCTGGCCTTTTGTTTGGTAGGTACATTCCCACCTCATAGCTGCTGGGATGACAGAGTCTGTGTGAACTCAGGAAACAGGGCTATCCTGCGCATAGGAACATATATGCACTACGCACACAAACAGATGTGTTTTCCAATCTCTCCATTAGTGATTCAAACACCTGACCCAGCTTGAAAGAGCCTTGAAGCCAAACACTGTGTCTTCCATCCCTCCTACCCTCTCCAGGATGGCCAAATTCTGGGGAGGAGGGAAGGAGCTGATCCCTGATGATCCTTCCATGATTGCTACCTCACCATCATCCCAGCATCCAGGGGCATTGAATCTCCTCAGGCTGGGCTCTGATGGGCTAGTGAAACTCAGTCTGCCCTCCCAGGGGTCCTCTTACCTATGGTTTCTGTCATCCAGACTGCATGTAGAGGAAGAGAGAAAGAGAGAGAACATGAGTAGAAATGCAGAGGTGACCAGGACTGAAGTCACATCTGTTCTCACAGACCATTTGCCCCACTCCCTGCCCCCAAATCTGAGAAATCCCAGGTAGGGTCCTAAAGGCCTTAGGAACCCATGCTAGAACCTAGCAGGTTCACAGGGTCAGGGGCAGATCTAACTCCACCTCCAAGTCAGCACAGGAGGAGGAAGGGGAGGCACTGACCAGGGCTCCCAGAAAGCCAGCACCTCAGGGAGGCCTATCCAACAGCCCTGTGACTGAGATTCCTGGGAACGTGAGAGCAAATGAGACAGCAGTTGAGTCGCTTCTGTGGGGAGGGCAAGTCTCACTACCAAGCTTGTGAAGAGAGGCGCTAAAGGCCCTCCTTTAATGAACCATTAAGAGCCAGGTGTAAATAACATCCCTGCTCCCTGAGGCAGGAGCAGCTGAGGAAAATCATTTTACCCTCCTTCCTGTCACCTCTTGTGACTGCGGCTGGCTGTAGGAGAGGAAGGGCTTGTGGCTGGAATCCTGCCGAGAGAGGATGTGCCATGAGCTTCACATAACTAACTGAAGTAAAGCAATGGGCGCGTGGAGGAAGTGATTAAGCTGCCTTGCAGAGGAATCAATCTTAGGAGCTAGCTGAATCACAGGCCCTGCCGCTGACAGCCTCTATCTCCCCCCTATTCACTCTCTCTGCTTAGAGCCTCCTCCAGCGCTTACCCCCTGGTCTGCTCTCCTTCACAGAGCCCTCAGGATGGGAACATTCAGAAACCAGACTAGCAGGAGGTGGGGAAGATGTGGGATAAGGAGAGGTGGGGGTATCAAGATAAACCCTGCCTTCTCTGGGCTATGAATAGAAAGTCAAGGATGGAGGCTCCGGACTCTAATGCATAGTATTCTTTCTCCCCTCCTCCTGCGAGCCACTGGTGGTGGTCTTACAGACAGGGCCAGACATCCCCTCCATGAAGTCAGGCCCATGGGGGTCCTGTCGTCTTCTAACTAATTCACATTTCTGGACCCAACAACACAGATCTGCCGCTGCACCCACTCATGGGATCCCAATTTGGCCCTGGGAACTCTACAGTGACATCATGGTCACTGGCACCAGAGGCCATGACATGTGAGAGCCACAGAAGCATCCAGTCAGCTTCGGTTTCCTGGCACCAGGCCTTCACGGATCACAGACTACTTTCCTTGGTGTCTGAGGCCATCTCCTGGACAGCCTGGCTTAGAGGAGCAGGACCCCCTCTCCTCCTCCTCCTCTAAATCCTCATGACCATCTGAGGGCAGCAAGGACCAGGGACGGGCTTTTCTTAGCAGGTGTGTGTGCTGGTGGATGGGCAGACTGGTGCCAGGCTGGAAGGGTGGGCATCTGCCCACACATCAAGTAGTTAAAGAATGTGGTCATGGTATCTCTTCACAGCAATAGAAACCCTAACTAGAACGGGGTGTTTGGTCATACAGTCCCATCCATATCTTCCGACAAGTCTCTGAGACATCTCTGTCTATGTCGTCATCATGGTAACTATGATTGATGGCAGCTAACTTTACTATTAAATATGCAAAATGCACCAGGTGCTGTGCTACATACATCTCGATAGGTGACCTGGCTTTATCCTCACAGACCACCAGGGAGAAACAGCCACCATGTCACATGACCATCTGGCAGGCCAACAACTTGAGTGATAATCTGCCTTGCTAAAGGTCCCCAGTGGGGTAGACAGTAGTATTGCCATGGACTCTGTGCCTAAGCCCAGGTTGCTCTCACCTGCCCTGAGAGCCACCTGGCACTGGAGAAGTGGTGGCTTCATGCCAATAGCAGCATGAAGGACACCATCCCATCCTGCCTGCCAGCTATCAGCTGCCATCTGGGGGCGGGGGGGGGGGGTGGCAGCTGAGTTTTTAAAGCTTAGCTCCAGGAAGAGGCATGGCTGTTTGGATTGCGGGTTAAACCAGCACAGTTGGGAGAGATTCTGTGTTCTTCTTACCTTGGTCCGGGTTGAAGATCCGGAAGACCTCGGGGCAGCTCACAAGGACCATCTCACCTATTTGAGCAGGCTTCCAACATGTGATATTGTCCCACATGCCAGGGCAACCTGGAGGAGAGGGCCATAACCAGACACAGATACACCATATACATCCCACATGTGCAGGTACACACAGGCACCACACACACACACACACACACACACACACACACATGTGTGTGTGTGGGTGTGGGTGTGGGTGTGTCTGTGTGTGTCTGTGTATAAAATTGATGTGTACACTCAGATGCCACTCTGTAGTAGCTAGTTTTAAATATCAACTTGCCCTGCTCTGGTGATGGTGGGAGCATCATCAGAGGGGATTAACAAAGGAGGAAAGAGCCACCGTGAACCTGGGCAGTACTGTCTGTGGGTGGGCAGGAAGAAAGGAGAAAGCAAATGGAATGCTGGCACCTCCAATCCCTGTGCTTCTGAGGTACCATAATGTGAGCTGGGCTGCTCCCCTGTGCCTCCCTGACCAGAAACAAAGCTCCTGAAACTGAGAGCTAAAATAAATCTTCCCTTAAGTTATTTCTATTTGGTATTGAGAGCAGGTGATAATAATGATAACTTACAGCCACACACCATACACGGGTCTCTCTCTTTCTCTCTCTCTCTCTCTCTCTCTCTCTCTCTCTCTCTCTCTCTCTCACACACACACACACACACACACACACACACACACACACACACACTTAGCATGGACTGCTGAGAAGCTGACCCTTGCAGAGAGCAAAGAGTCTACAAGGAGAGAAGGCGAGTCTTCCTGTGTGAGGAAGGCTTGCTCCCGCACCTAGAAAAACACCCCCAAGAGTAGTCCACAAAGCCAAGCCACTGCAAGAACTTCAGGGCAGGGGTCTCTGTGGAAGGCCTCCTCTTCTTGTCACAGATACCTGCATCCTCCCAGCCTCGCCGCCATTCTGGGGTCTGGCCTCATAGCCACCTCAGTGAGGCTCCTCCACTTCTCTGTGAAGGTGGGGTTGAGGCCAGACCAGCTCTGAGGCTGCACCCTATAGCCCACCTCCCTCTCAGCCCAGGCCTAGAGCAAGGAGCTGCCACCCACAAAATTGGCACCTGGAGTGAGGTCACAGCTTGCTCAGCTGAGAGACGCTTGGAAGTGACTGTGGAAAGACTTGGAACAGAAAGGTGATGGAGGCAGAGTCCTGGAAGAGGCCAAGGTCAAAGCCTTGTCATGGGGATCAGCTGGCAGAGGGGAAGGGACAGGTTCACAGTGAGGTACTAAGGAGTCACTAAGTCTTCCTAGGGTAAGCAGCGAGGAAGAAAGTATCAGGCTTGACTGATTCCGATTGGGTCTGACGGCTCCTGGACAGAGCCCTCTCCTGTCCTCTGGCCACCATCTCTCTGCCCCTCCTCTACACTGCAGCAACACTCATCAAGGTCAACAACAACCTCTTGGCTGCCAAATCTGAAGAACAATTTCAACCCCAGCCAAGCTAGACTCTGCCCACTTGACTGGCTACAGCTTCTGGAAGTCATCCTGTCTTGGGCTATCTGCCCACTCACCTTGGATGAGCTCATCCTGCTCAGAGGCATAGTAACAAAATGACATGTAGACATCTCCAGTCTTTGGCCTCCAGCCATTCTCTGGGTTAACCCCAGGGTCAGTTCTTTGCTGCATGTTCCCACTTTGAGGGGCCAAAGCCAAGTCTAACACGGGAGTCCTAGAATCCACCCAGACCCTCCTACTAAACCCTCACTGTTTCAGCCCAGCTAAATTCCTGAGAGTCATTTACTCCCTTTACATCATGGGTGGCATCGAGTCCTGCTTGGTTCCCTTCAGATATCAGTCAGAGATAGAAGCTCTTGCTGGCGTCACAGCTACAACCTCTTCCTAGATCTCTCTCGGCTAGGAGCAAATCCTTTCCAAATACACATCGAGCTTGGTGACTCCGTATCATCAACCTTGAAAATCGGTATGCCTCACACCCCAGTTCCTAGGTATGACACCTGTTGTCCCTTTCCCTACCTGGCCTTGCCAGGCCTACTTCCCCTTGAGTGCTTGAGTGGTGAGACAACATGTCTTTTGGTTGTGAGCCTAGCCTTTAATGGATGAGCCATCTCTCCAGTCCATGAGTCATGTCTCCCAAGGAAAGGATGTGAAGAAGAGCAAGGAGGAGGGAGCCCCAGGACACCACAGTTGGGGTTAACAAAGAGAGTATGACAAAGGTACAGTGGGCTGGAGAGTGATGCAGAAACACAGGAGGTCAGAGAGCAGCAGAGAGCTTCAGGAAAGCAACTTGGCCTATATATAGGGAGTCTACAGACAGGAGAACCTGTGTCCCATAGGGAAGTGAGTGAGTACCCACGTCCTGCCTCCCAGTACTGTTAGGTGAACTAATGAGTTCCTACGTAGACAGCTCTATGAACAGCACCACACTCCATCCATGTTGGGGTTGTCACTGGCCTTAATTCCATGATTCCCACTAGATGCTTCTGGGAATCGGGCCTTAGGAGAGGGGGGTGACCACGCTGGGGAGATAGAAGTTAAATGGCCACCTACTGAGAAGCTCAGAGGAAACCTGAGCGTGACGGCCTGGGGCAGGCTTCATGTCAACATGGTTCCCCTGTCCAAGTCATGACTTCCGGCAGCAGAAGACATCCCCAGCTTCTAGGTCTCTTCAGAAGTTAGCTCTTGCCACTTTGGCATTCACACTAGCAACACTGGCCTGGGGCATCATGCCCATACAATGACAGTCTCCAGGAGCTAGGAAGCATGGTAAAGCTGAGGCCAAGTGGACAGGGACCCAGAGGACCAGAGGAGGAAAGCCACCTGTCTCCACGAGCAGCTCTCAATGATTCCTGTCTACCCAGGATGTCTCGCCAGCACAGCACCATCGGCTGTGACATCAAGTCCTTGAAAGAGACCCAACAGTACATCTTTGGCTGCCATGGCCCATGCTGACTGTGAAAGACCCATGGAGTATGACCACGTCTGGCCCATACCCCAGAATCCCTGGCCAGCAGATGTTCTTGTAATGCGGAACATTAGGCCCTGGCACAACCAGCTGCTATTCCAGCTGACATTGCTGGGGTGAGAGGGCATGAATGTGAGGGAGGGCTAGGGGGGACAGGAAGTGGCAGCAGCCAGGATCCAGAGCTGAGGATCAGAGGTAGAGGCAGGGTAAATAATGCATAAGAGTTCTGTGTACTTTTCCTGTGTTAGATGCACAAGAAGCTAGCAGAGGACAAGGTTGGAGGAAAGGCAGGCCACCTTCTGAACATGCCTGGGATACACTAGATTTATGCTGTGGTCTTCTGTGCTGTGATTCACAAGTGAGTGTCAGAACAAGGGCTGAGATTCTGTCAGTACCCCAACTTGGATTTGCCAGAGCTGAAATCAGGAACTGTGGGCTAATGGGACTTGCTGGTGTCTTAGAAATGGCAAGTGCCACTGGGACTACTCTCTGGCTCCTCTGCCTAGTTCCTTGTCTGAAATTCCCAATGATCTACCTGTCACAAGCCTGGAAACTCTCCCAGTCCTTCACTCTGTGCCCTGTTTGGTCTTCTCACAAGGCCAGCATAGAAAGAAAGCCCAGAACAAGATCCCTAGGACCCCAGAACCTGTAAAGACCACACTCACAAGGACGGACCACCTTTGGACTTGGGACGGGGAGGCAGGCTCACAAAACCTTGAGGCTTTCCAGCTGAGGACTGAAAGCTATGTCCCCACCACACACACAGAACGAATGCAGTTTCCATAGCTCAGCGCAGTTAACTTTAGTGGCAACAGAAGCCTTCACAATGCCTTTGCTCCTGAACTTCCATCTCCTCTCCCCCTTTCTCTCTCTCTCCTTTCTACTTCGCCTTCCCATTTTTCTCAATAATTCATTAATTCAAGAGATACGGTGAATGAGTCCTGCAGGGCAGAGTGATGTAAAAGCAGCCAATCTGGGCCTCACAGAGCTCACAGTGGTGAGGTGTAGGCCCATTTCCTACTGGGGATGGGGGTTATAAAGTAACTCAGTGTCTTTGGGTAGCACAAGTTACTGTCATACCATGCTGGAGGTCAGCATGGGGCCTAAAATGAGTCTCACCTAGTTAAAACTGAGCATTGGCAAGTCTGCTGGAGGCCTGGGGGAAGGAGCCTTTCCTCAACGATCCCAAGCTCAAGTGGTCGTCAGTGTGCTTTGGCTTATGGTCCCTTCCTCCAGCTTTAAAATTAGCAGCCTGGCATCCTAAGGCTCCTCAGCTCTCCAGTCTTCTCTCACTTTTAAAGATGCTAATTACTTCATACCACATTCACCCAAGCAACCCAGGACACTCTCCCTATCACCAGAAGTCACACTAAAACCCTCTGACATTTGCAGGTCTGGGGAGGTCAGAGTTAACATTTATCTCTAGATAGTAGCAGAGGACCTTTCTCTGCCTGCCATAGAGGGCAGAGATACAGACAGACAGACAGACAGACAGACAGACAGACAGACAGACCGAGTATCCAAGTGATTCACGTTCGTGGTTCAGAGAGATAAGCAAGAGTGAGACAGATGGCCATGCCAGGGTATGGTAGTATCCCAGGGAGGATAAAAGGGCTTGATTCAGAGTAATGGCCGCAAAGATAGATAGGACTGTGTAGGACAGTTTGGAGTCAGGAACAGTGGGGCATGGTGAAGGACAGAGCTGGAGTGTGCCACAGATGACTGGTACTCACCATGTCACTCATGTGATTACTACCCTGAACTCTAAGGCCTTGGAAAGGATATTAAAAAGGTGACCTAGTCTCGAATGCTACCCTCAGGGACCTCTATCTTTCTATCTCTTCCTTCTCAGTAGCATCTTCGAGACTACATACAAAGGGTATCAGTGTTCCAGCAGGGAACCTGGGTCTTTTAATGTCCAAGCAAAGCTAAATTCCAACTCCTCACTACAGCTAACTATAGCAATCTAAAAAGTCACTCCGGATTTGAAAGTTGGCAGTATTATAACATACAAAGGCCGTAAGAAAGTGCTGATAGATGTCATGCTGGCTTCTGACTTGGGCACTTATATGGACTGATGAAGATATAAATGGGTGGGAAGACGGATGGATGGGTGGATGGATGGATGGATGGATGGATGGATGGATGGATGGACATATGGATGTTTGAATGTATAGATAGGTAGATGGATATGTGGGCAATGGGTGGGTAGGTGGTAAGTAGAAAGGTAGGTGGCTGGATAGGCAACCACAATAAAAGGACCAGTTAGCAGTCAAATGGTGAGAATTTAGACAAGTTGAAAATCATGTTTGGTCTCACATATGCTGGATTTGAGATGGTAGGAAGAGCTAAAATTAAACCAGACAAGAATGGGTGAGGTGGTCAGGGTAGATAGATGATTGTCACAGAACACACACGAATGCCAAGGTTTAGAAGTGGAGCTGGCAAAGAAGGCTGCAGAGGAACAGCAGGACACAGCAGCCAGGCACGCCGGTTCCTGAGAGAAGGTGCCCAATCACCCACCTCCCTGACCTCCTCTAAAGCAGGCCTTGCTTCTTTAGAGTTAGCTTCACTTGATGTCTCCCCCACCCTAACCCCTCTTCCCTGCACCCCAGTTCTGCTCCAGCTCCAGCCCTACCCCTTACTCTCCCAGCTCCATCTACACAAACCCCACGAGAAAGAACACCATGGGCCAGGGAGCGCTTCTGCCCACTTTGAGGGCTGTGCCCACATCCCCCCTGATACTCCATGCCAAGCAGCAGTGACTACTGTGACAGCAGGGTGTGGGGGAAGAGAGGGTTGGGGGGACAGAGTCTATCTACTCCTGCATAGAGCTGAGAGAGAATGCACAAGCCATTAGTCTTTGAAGGGTACAGAATGAAGAGCTAATCAGAGGTTGTCATGGTGATGCTTCTGTCCAGTTCCACATAGAGTTCAAAACTCATGAGCCCAGAGACACCAGAGTGACAGACAAAGCCACGATCCTCCCTTCCTTTCAAGACCCATCCAGGGATATTCAGGCTTTCTTAAAGAAAGGCCTTCATTTGTGCACACAATTTGAAAGTGAAAAACAACTCAATTTCCTGAAGCTCACTTGACAGTCAAGGTTTCTTGTTTCATGGAATGAGCAGCCCTCCCCCTCCCTTCTCCCCCTCCCCCTCTGATAATGGGAGGGAAGACACAGAGCTGAAGACAGCAGGTTTCCAAGTGTGACCCGAAGCCAGAAACACAACTGGTAGCCTCCCGGATTGCAGATGCTCAGGCCCCACTCAGACCTAGGTACGAGATACCCTGGGACCACCCAAAAGTCTGTGCTAAACAGACCGTCAGGAGAGTCTAACACAGGATTGAGTTCTGACAGGACCAGCTCTGGAAAATATGAGTCTGAGAAAACCCCTCAGTCAGGTTCCTATAGGGTAAGTTTCTCAGAGCAAGGGTCTCTTGTGGTTGGGCCTACCCAGTGCTGGAGCAGCTAGAAGGCTAATGGGGGTCGGGAACTGGTCAAGACACCTGAACGCTCTCTAGGAGAAGTCTAGAAAGGCAATGTGAAGACCTATCTCCTGATCTGCCACAACACTTCAGACCTTGCTCCCCAATTTCAGCATGTGGCATGTACTGAAGACTAGCAAGAACAGATCTTCCTGGACACAGGAAGGTCCCCATGCTCACAGTCCAAGGCCCTGCAAAAGAGGAGGTGCTGCTGGCTACAGTCTAGACAAGCAAGCCCTGATCCAGATGAAAGGATCAAAGAAGGGCCTACATGGCCTGTTGTGGATAGACCAGCACCAACTCCTTCTCCTCTTCCTCCTCCAAGGGCACTGGCATTGCGGCAGAAAGGGAACTCCCCAGTCAGGAGTTCTGGGCACCCACCCAGAGCTGACTGAGACCCTGCATGTGACTTGTCAGTGACAGCACCTCTGGCTCTAACCGCTTCATATGTCATGTGGCAGAGCCAGGCTCAGAGATGGGCTCAGGGCCCATGCAGGATCCAGGGATTTGGAATGAGAAATGAAATAGACCTCCATCCCTCATCCTCCTCCCAAGAAACCCCTGAAACACATGCCCAAGATGGTGGGGTGGCCTTTCCAACCCCGAAGACAGAGGATGGGAGAGGATGGGTACCACCGCACAGTGCCACGTATGGTCCTTGCTTCCAAAAAACCCAAGCCTTCACTACAACAGACTCAGCTTACTAGATATGCCATGGCTGTCTCCTAACCTATACTGGAGCTGAGAAATCCCCACCAGCAGCCTGTTTGTGTGGATGCTGGTGGGAACACCACCTCGTTGACAGTCATGTGGGAAAAGCACATTTACGTATGGTGCGAAATAACTGACTGAACTCTTGGTCCACAAATCTAGTGAACTGCACTTTTATCGTTATTTCACGGGATAAAGCGTTGTTCCAAGTCACATCCACTCAGGTCTCCTGTTTACAGTCTCTCGACTGCACGAAGTGTGGACCCGACCACAGAGGTCTGTATTGCTACACTGTGCGGTGGTTTCAGAGCCTGCCCAAACCCACCCTTCTCAGCTGGCCCTGACACGGAGAAGCTGCCGAATGGCTGTGTGTGCATATGTATGAAAGCTGCGCTGTGTTTACAGTCCCGGGCACTGAAGCAAACTGGCAGGCTTTCTTCTTCATTTTCAAATGTGTCTCGGAGTTATCACTACTTTCTGGTGCTGTCTGTGCTGGTAACTGCTCAGGGACAACATAGTTGGAGAGGCAAGAGGAGAGCACAGTTGACTGATTCCCTGCTCTCCCCAACCAAGGCTAACAACACAGCTCGGCTCTTAATCCTGTGTCACTTCCAAATATAACGAGATCTTAGGCCGATTCACCTGCTCCTTGGCCTTTTCTCTCACACCCGACATCATGGCATCATCACATGGGCCCCGCAGTCGGGGGTGCTTCTTCTCTAGGGTGATTAAACTTGTATAAACTTTACAGCCAGCCAGAGGCAGGCTCTGCAGACATACCTCCTTGGAGTCTAAGTCCAGATGCTTCTGACCTTGGCTGTGTGTGCTGAAGGCCTGTTCATTGACAGACACCTTAAAGTGTACCTAAGGACTTCAATGGCATGGCACAGTACAGTGAGATGGGCCCTTCTTTAGGGACACAAGGTTATTTAGTTCAAAGACCCAGGTGAAGACATCCCTAGAGGCAGGCATGAGGCTCACATGAGACTCAGAAGACATGAAGGCCCTCCCTTGGGGGCTGACAACGGGGTTTAGCTGTCCTAAACCCTGAACCCCTGGCAAGGTGCCCAGCGTCTGCCTGTCCAGATGCCTGGATCATACCATGGGACTTTCAGACACGGACTTGATGGATGCTACACTCAGCACGGCCTTCCCCAGGGACTCCGCTCCTCTGCCCTTGCCCTTCCTCAGTAGGACTCTCCACCACTGAAACACTTACGCAAACACCCTTCACTTTGTTGGGGCTCTGTTCTGAGCAGTGCAGGCCCCTCTTGAACACAGACCTAAGACCTTCTCCTCCTCCACAAACTTCTCTCCTGCTTATGCGTCCAGCAGGGAAGAAATCTGTTAGCAGAAAGACTTTGCCTCTCCAGTTGCAGCACTGGGGTGGACTGGGGGAGCTGGGACCTTTGGACCTATCCCAAAGCTCTACCACCTGGTGTGGGCTTCGAGATGATGGGCAGAGAAGCAAGGAAGGAACTCTGAGTGGGCAGCCTCAGGTGGAAGGAAAACGCCCACCACTGCTCACTTAGGCTGATAAGCTGAGTACATGCATGAACGCTGAGGACACATGTCTGCTCTGTAAGTGCTAGCCCACAGCTCTCGCATGGATAAGTTAGGCTTCCCCCGCCTAGGCTCCATCTCTCACCCTCCCTTCTCTCCTCAGCTCTCTGAAGCCAGAGCTGGTCCTCAACTCTCCCTTCTCTTCCAGAAAGCCTTTCCAGGTGTTTCCAAATGGCATCTACCTCTGACCTAGCAAGAAGGTGGGTTTCTGGAGCTTTCTGCACTATGTGGAGCCTCACAGATGCAGTGACCCTGAAGTCCTCAAGCCTCTGTAGCTTCCTGTAGACTATAGCTGGTAGGTGTTACCCTCCTCTCCATTATGCCCAAGATAATTAAGGCAGCACATGTCTTCGAAGGTGATGTGGAAGTCACACCGGGGATTCAGAGTGCGATGTCCTAGGGCGGTACATTCCAGTGACTGGGGAAATCAACTGCCTAAATTCAGGCTCCGCTCACACTGAACTACCGTCTTAAGCAAGGGGCAGGCTCTTTGCACCCACTTCTTCGTCTATGAAGTAGGAGTGATTTACGCATGCCCTGTACCTTCAGTGTTCTCCTGCTGCTCCCGGCTCTCCTGAGCTCCGACGTCCACCCCTCCCTTGGATTGGCTTTCATAGCTCTAACATCTCACCAGAACCTCCTGGGAGCTGCTGAATGTCAGGTAACTATGCCAAGCCAAGATTCTGGTTGAATCTGCACTGTGGTTTGTGGATGGTCTCCTAAAAGGTCCTCTGGGGTATTCCAGGCTATTCAAGCCCTACCCGCTCCTCCTGGTCCTTACCTCTTCTCTGAAGCTACCACGGGATCCCCTCCCACCAGCATCTGCCTATCCTTTCCTTAGGGCTATGCTTATATCTGTCTTCTTTAGCTTTCGCCTTCAGACAAGAACACCCTACGAGCAGGCCTGTCCTGTCAGCTCCTTTGGAGCAGCGTTCAGCTGAGGAGTGTAATTACACTGTACACAGCCTCACACAGTAAGCCCTCATCTCTCTCCCCTCTCCCTCTGAGAGCCACCATTTGGGACCAATGACTCCATGTCAGAAGGCAGGCTGCATGGTGTCTACCCACATGGTAGACAGGCACTGGGTAGTTATTGCCTTCAGGACCTAGTTTTCTACCCACACAAACAAGACACTTAGATCATAGATTCTTCACACCATTTTTGGGTTTCCTCCCACTGTGTACCCAGCTGACCCCATTCCTCAGTCTCCCTGGTTGATATGGGCTAAAGTTCTGGTCTGTCAGCAAAGCAGCGGCGCTATGCTGGGAACACCTTCCCCTGGTCAATCTTTGCGAAGAAACTGCTGGCATGAATCTGGCCCAGCAGGAATCCTGTTTAACTGGGCTGCAGATTAATAAAGTCTTCAGGCAGATGGCTATTGAGTCCACAGGGAAAGGTGTACCACTGAGGCTGTAGTGCAGCCCCCCACTAGGTAGACTTAGCCTGTTCTGCAGGCCAGAGCAAGAGAAAGGCATGGCATAGCCAAGATGCCCACCCAACCTCTCCTGCTCCTTCTAGGGCAGATGGAAGAAGACCTCTAGAATCTTACCAGAAGCTGTGCCTCTGCCTCGAGACATGAACTTGTTAGGAGGAACTTTCTGAAATCCTCAGAATCATTTGGGGGAACAGAGTAAAGGTGTATATGACCATACACACAGCATCTGATACAGCAGCTGCCATAGAAGCCCCACATTGGGGGAAGCCCTGGGGTTGACTACTGCCTTCCACCCAGGTTTCTGCTGGACCCAGCTAGTAGGAAATGACCCCACAGCCTTTCCTCCAGCTGGCCAGATAGTCTGTAGCCCAGCCACCGTAACAGCTGCATTCCTGCTGCGGCTGGTCCCAGGTGGCCTATGAACAAGTGTGTTGACAGCTGCTCTCTAGACCAGACCCAGGAGAAAACAGCGGCCACTTTAAGCCACCCAGAGGATCCCATTTCAGACTGGCACAACGAGAGCCACCTAATGACACCGAGAACTGCAGATATGGAGCACTGTGGTCTCAGTGGGCTTTCTACAGAGTTGCACACCCTTCTACCATTCTTGCAAGGCTAGCCTGCAGATGCTGAGGACACCAAGACTGTCCGCTGCCTCACTCACCTGGGGAAGACTCATTTAGGCCCATCAGGTCGTTGGCCCTCTGGATCCTCTCGAGGCACATGGCTTGTTCCTTCTTGAAGATGCAATCAGAGTGCATAGCAATAGCCTGTAGGATATGGGGAACAGACGATGAGCGGGCACGGAACCCATCGACAGCCCCTCTGCTTCAACTCAGGAGAAGAGTGTTAGGGATGGGCATGACAGGAGGGTGACAGACCAACATCTGCTGTGTAACAGATGCCATGAGGGCTATCCCCAGACCCCAACTCAATGTGTAAGTCCCACAAGCCCTTAAACCTAATTGCATGTGCTGCCCTCTAGTGGCTGGGCATGTATGTGCATCCATGCTAGAAACTCATAAACATTAGGAAGGAGGAGCTATTTTTGTTTTCATCATTTACTGTTGCAAACGTGTAACCAAGTTGAGATATTGTTTAACTTGTTTCAAGTCACGTGACTTAGTAGGCAGAGTAAAGGGATTTGAATCTGATGTTCTGGCTCCTGCTGCACTTTATGGGGAGGTGAGGGCTGGTGAACTGAGAACTACGGGAACAAATGCCCATCCACAGCAGACAAAAGGGTAACAGTAGGATTCACAGGTCTCCTCTCCACTCAATTTCAGAGGGGTAAAGACAGGTACAAAGCTCAGCCCAGGTACCATAGCAGATCCAGGGTCTTCACAGCCACACCCTGCTATCATGATAGATGTTCAAGTTCATGTCCATCAAACTCTAAGTCGGGAATGATTCTCTTGGCAAGGAATCTGAGCTGCCAAGGATCTTGTTCCAAGAGAGATCCAATCCCACCTGCTCACTGAGAGTGGATGTGCATGTCCTGGAGGGGAACCTCAGGCTCTGAGGACAGCCTTGTCCCAGCCCAAATGGAACTAAATGGAACCCTGTTCCTCTCACTCCCCATCTTTACTCTTGCTCAAGAGAGATATATGAACAGATGACAGGATCCTGAATTTAGGTGTCAGAGAGCCTCATGGCATGCTGACCAGAAGACCATCGTGGTGCCCTAACCAGGGACCCTGAGCACAGCTGAGCTAGCCAGACACCATGCAACTCTAGGTGCCATAGCACACGCCACCATCTTAACAGATTTGCAAATTCTGTAACATCTCTGTGGTGTGTGTGGGGGGGGCGGGGGGGAGAGGGACGGGGCGGGGAAGGGTTGTTGGCAGAAATGCCAGCCTTGGGCCGGCTTGGCTGAGAGTACACAGCAGTCACTGGTTCTCCAGGTAGAGGGAGGCTCGGTACAGTTGTAGAGGCAGACTCTGGGCCCTTACCACAGGCAGCAGGAGGAGAGCAGTCAGGGAGAGCTGCAGGATTCTGGCCATGGTGCTTCCCAGCCACTGTCTCTGGCTGTTGCTCCCAGCCTTGGGGAGTCAGTCACTGCCCTCCACTGTCCACGAAGTGCTGAAGGGGAGGAAAGATAGCACACCTGCAGCAGGTTCCCAGTGCAGGCTTCCAGTCCTGGTTAGCCCTTGGGGCGGACACTCCTTTACTCTTCCATCCCACCAACACGAGTTGGGCACCATCTATCTGCCCTGCGTCCACCATAGGGCACCGAATGTGGGAACATGCCAGCTCAGCCACAGGGCTACTGGAGCACTCCATAGCAGCTTATTCCTCTGCATAGCCCAGCTGTCTCCGCATCTCGACATTCTCTGCTGCCACACAGAAGCAGCATTTTGGCTGGCATATGCATGCCCACCTAGCAGTGACATTTAGCAGGCTCCCTTGTTCCAGGCACATGTGCTCTCCGCTGCTTCACTTAAGCACAGGGCCCACCTCTTCCATGGCAGACTGAATAATGTCCCAGGGGGTTAGAGGATGACAACAGGATAGAAGCCAGCATCCCTGAGGGGACTGGGACAGCTCGACGCCTCACTAGCCTGTGTGACCCAACTAACGCCACACAGCTCTGGTATGGAGAAGCAAGCTTCTAGACCATCTGTTCACTCTGAAAGGGCCTCTTTGCTCTCAGTGCAGAGTTGGGACAAGCACGTTCTGCTTTTACCCCGTCTCACCCCACTTTGACTTCTAAAGGGTGTGGTCACATCACAGTGCTGCTGGACCTCAAGGACAGGTGTGTGAGGACCGGGACCTGAGGAGGGACCAGGGAAGCTACAGATAATTGAGGAAACCGTGGGGACCTGGCTCACAGTCCGCCTGAGCCTGCTCTGCTTCTAAAATTGACCATGGACACAAATGCCTGGCCACTCAGGAGCTGGGAAAGATTTGCCCTTGGACAGAGAGCAGCATACATGAGGCTCATTGCAGCAGCAACACACGCTGCCCCTGCTAAGCGGAGTGCTGCGTCCCTTCAGAGAGATGGAGGCCATTACTCCATTGCTGTGGCAAGGATTATTAAGTAGCCCTATTCAGAGCACAGCTAACACAAAAAGCACCTCACTATGGAGGCCACGAGGTGTGAAACAAGCCTGTCCCTGTCATGGGGTGCATGGGGTCATGCACCGTGTAGGTCCACCTTTTCCCACCCATGCCTCTGTGCCTTAAGTGCTTGGTCTTAACACCCTCATTCAACTCTTTTTTTTTTTTTTTTTTTTTTTTTTGGCTCAATCAGGTAATAAACAGACATCCAAAATAAGGAAGAAAAGCAGCGACAGGAAGATAAAGAGAGAAGAGTGCCCCTCTCCAGTCTACGGTTCACTCACTCAGAAATGGTAAGGAGATCTCCAATAGCTGATAGGTACTGGGGGAAATAGGGTAGGTATGATGGGCAGATTGGGAGAAGCCTGGAGATGAAAAGGGGTCAGGCACACAGGCTTAAGGGCCTGCACCTCTCCCAAGGCCCCATCCACTCCTGGTGGGTACAGGCACCTTGGGTATAACTCTGGTGGTTCCTCAAAAGTATTCAATCGCTTCTACCAGTCTGAGATCCCAGACCCTGTCTGCAGAAATGACCTCAGGCTTGGTTAGGATGGGAAACTATCTAGTTCTGGGGAACCTCAGCAGGCCTCAGTGAGAGGCCATCTTTCCCAGCTAGTACAGGTCAGAAAACCCGGTAATAATGGGATGTCCTCTGAACTAGGGGGTCAGTCTCTTTCGCCTTGAGTAATCTAAAGACCCCAAAACAGAGCTGTGGCCCCCAGGGAAGCCCTTTAGGACCAGACACACCTTCTACTTCCTCTGCATCCCAGGTCCTCTCAGCCTAGTGCATCCTGGGGCCCCTGCCAGGCTGGCCCTCCAGCTGATGCCATGTGGATTACAGTGGGTCCTGCTTTAACCTGTGTGAGGACCTTGGGACTTACACAGGGACACAGAGCTGAAGCTCTAAGGTTCCCTCTGGTGGTGGGAACATGGTGGTGGGGAGCCTGGCGCTCTCTCTCTCTCTCTCTCTCTCTCTCTCTCTCTCTGTGTGTGTGTGTCTGTCTGTCTGTCTCTCTGTCTCTGTCTCTCTGTCTGTCTCTCTGACTGTCTCTGTCTCTCTGTGTGTATGTCTGTCTGTCTCTGTCTCTCTCTCTCTGTCTCTCTGATTCTGTCTCTCTCTGTCGCTCTCTGTCTGTGTGTGTGTCTGTCTGTCTCTGTCTCTCTATCTCTCTCTGTCTCTGTGTGTCTGTCTGTCTCTGTCTCTCTGTCTGTCTCTCTGTCTGTCTCTCTGACTGTCTCTCTCTCTCTCTGTCTCTCTCTGTCTATGTGTGTGTGTGTCTGTCTGTCTCTGTCTCTCTCTCTGTCTGTATCTCTGACTCTGTCTCTCTCTGTCTCTGTCTCTCTGTCTCTGTCTCTCTGTCTCTCTCTCTCCATGCATCTCTTTTTTAAGCAAAAGAGCATAAAAACGTGTCACGTCCACAAACACTAAAGCACCCTTATCTCAGGGCTTCCACTTGAAAGCATCAATATGATCATCTTCGATGGCAACTCCCCTCCCCTCTCCTCATATGCCCCTTCATGGAGACCCAGAACCACGTATAGTAAATGTTCCTGTGAGGATACTAGCTCAGACACATCACGCCCTGCCTCCACAGATATGTACAGGAACCCTCAGTTCTGTGGTACAGTCTCCTAGACAGTTCATAACCCAGGGAGATATCCATGGTGCTGACACAGGAGCCATGACTGCACACAGGTGAATATCTCAGGTGGGGCGAGCACTGAGCCAGCGTCCTGGATACCATTGCTGCCCCAACTAGTCCCTGGATTCTCTTCCTGTCTCTGGAGACCTCACAGAGCACCACTCTCTGTTCTTCCAGGTGCTTCTCTCCCGTCCCTACCCTTTTCCAGTGGCCCCTGGTGCTTGTGTTCCAGTGTTCTGTGGGGCACAGGAACGGTGCCTTCCAAGATGTGACACACCAGCCTGATGCTCCTCTTTTCCCAAGCTGCCTCTGCCTCACAACTCCTTAGAGATGCAAGTGTCCCTGTCATGGACTAAGTCAGGCCACCACAGATCTGTCAAACACCTCATCCTAAGGAGGGACATCAGGCCCTTTCTTGACTACCCTGCATGCCCCTTCTCTCTCCCTGGGGTTCAAACTGTGCTGGGCAGGTGGCTCAGAGAACAGGGAAGCTCTGCCTCCAAGCTCTTAGTGGAAGTGAAGTGGGAAGTTTCCCCTCGAGGTTTTAGCCTTGACCCCAGGCAAGGTACTTAAGCTTCCTTTTCAACCTCTGCATGTTGTCTGCAAAGTGGGAATGACAGCCATGCTTGATCCACGGGCAGCGCTTTGAGGATGTGCCACAGCCTGGCATCTCTGAGGTGTCTCCCTCTATGTGTTCATGATTTTTGGGCAACTGCACTGTCACCTCCACCCTGTATCACATTCACTGGGCACAGCCAGCCAGCTGCTCTTTATCTCCTAATGGCCAGTATGTGCTGGGCACACCTCCAAGTTGAATACCCATCAACTCCTGCAACTTGACTGACACTCACGAAGGAGATCCTGGCACTCTCTTCCTTCTATAGGGGAGGCAACAGAGGCCCAGAAAGTCTATGCAACTTCTCCAAGGTCACACAGAAAGCATCCCAGAGAACTAAAATGTGGCTCCAAACTGCTTGACCTCTGCTACTCTGTCATTTGGAAAGGAGCCTGCTGAACCCCCTTGTGACCGTTCACACCATCAGAGGTGTGCAGATCCTCTGCTCCTGGCTGTCACATGCCTGCGCAGACAAGATGCAGGCCTACCTGTACCTGTCCTGTCTTCAGGAAGAGCAGCTATGAACAGAACATTTCCATCCTGCCTAAGATCAACTTGAAAAGCTGCCACATCACTGTGAAACTAAAACGGGAGTAGGGAGGGTGTTTCCCAAGGTTACCTGGGATAGAGGGCCTAGGGATGTGCCCGGCAGGAATGGGATGTGGACTGGACTGCAGGGAGTGTTGGAGACCCCAGAACACGCCCACTCCTCCACCCAGAGAAAGTCTGCCCTCCCTGGGCCCCAGCAGTCCTGGAGCTGAACTGAGCAGGAACTGAGAGCCAGGGCTGCATCACCACCAGTCAGCACTGAAGAACCGGTGACTCACAGACCTCGAGACATTCCTAGTCAGAAGAAGGGGGGATCTGCAGACCCTTCAGCACCCTCACTGCACCAAACCCAGCAGAGGCCACCTGCTACTCTCAGCAGGGGCGTGGCTTCTGCTGCAGGCCACTCACAAGTCCTCCCTCAGCTGTTCCAGAACCTCAGTGGAAGTCTGGTGTCTCTCTGCATCCTTCCTGTACTCTTAACCCCTTTGCCCTAAAGAGCGCCTACAGAGGAGGGAGCACATCAGCAGTCCATCCCTCCCTTCTCCATGCAGACCTGGGTCCCACACATGCCCTGCACCAGAGCCACCTCTAGAGCAAAATATCAGGAGGCGGGGAGGAGGTAGGAGAGGCTGGAGCCAGTCTAACAGCTAGGGACACTGAAGGGCTATGCCAGGAAAGGGGGTAGCACTGAGTGAAAAACTATTGCTACACCCCCACCAAGGGAAGAGATTTTCATGGCCTCTGAGCAGAGCCACTAGAGAGCCATTTGGGATAAGGACTAGGTTGATGGAAAGTGGGCAGAATTCTGAGGTCTGAGGCAATATGACAGCGAAATATCCCTGGAAGATGTGGCAGGAAAGAAAGGTCCCAGGAGGACAGCAGGGCAAGAGAGAAGCAGAGGGGAGGGTGAGCTTGCTACGGGAGCCATAGGTTCTCAGTGAGGAGATTCCAGGGCGCATAGTGGCTGCCAGTACTCTCAGCCAGTACGCCACATGCCCATCTGCCAGGGAGAAGGTAGAGGAAGCCAGGTACTACTCAGAATCCGAGGAGAGCCTGGAGGAGAGAGGCCACCCCAGCCTTGGAACACCACCTCCTGGAAGCCCACCGGTGCACTTAATCGCTCTACACTCTGGCCCCCAACCCTGGACAAGGAGCTTCTCCCTCCTGCCTAGGCTGTTGAAGTCTTGCCAAGTTTACTGTGAGAGCCAAGGTGAGATTTATGGTTGCCTTCTCCCTCATAAGAGGAATGGGAGAAGGGGCTCAAGAACTAATTAGCAGGCTAAGACTACATCAGAGGTATTTAAAGTGTGCTGTCTCCAACTACACCGCAGGGGTGGGGGCACCCCCTGAGCACAGTGGAGACTCCCCCCAGGACTGACAGACAGTGCTTCTTGGAGACCAAGGGGAACAACTAATGCTCAGGCATCTTGAGCCCAGACCAGACATCCTTTCTCTTCAAGCTTTTAGACCCTCTCGCCTCTAAGCTTCCATCCCAGGAGCTAGCAAATCTTTCTGGCTGCTCAGATTCACTTTGTTCCTAATTTTTTGAACAGCCAGAAAGTCAAGTACAGTTTCTAATTGGTGCATTTTTTTAAGTAGCCAGGAAATTAAAAGAATCGAACTGCCTGAAGAATGAATTGCATGAGATCAAAATATTGGGGGCGTCGGCCATGTTTGCTAAAACATAGTCAGGGCTAGTTTCCGTTCATATGTCCTCTGTGCAGGACAAAGTCGTTATAGGCAAGTGCAACGTCCACAGAGTCTAAAGTACTAACTAGATTCACGGGGGGGGGGGGGGGGGGGGGGGGGGGGCAGGTGTCACATCCCATGTTCTAAGCACCTGCAAAACGCACACACACACACACACACACCTGAACCTTCATTAAGGCTGGCTTTGTGACCAAGTGTTCCCAGATCTTGCATGAGAATGTCTTTCTGTGGCTGCCTACCTCCCTCTCTCATCCCAGAGCCCAGGCAGGTATCAAGGGAAGCGTACATGCCTTCCCAGCTGTGTGTCACTCCTCTGTGTGTCAGTGTGGGGGTGGTAATCATTGTGTGCTTCTGACGGCATCCAGAGCTCAGTACAAACACATCACAGCGAAGGGTTTTCCTGCCTCCATGTTCTCAGGCAGCTGGAGCGTGAGGACCAATCCATTCAGACGTACAAGCCCAGCTCCTTCTAGTCAGAGGTGGCCGGAAGCTTCTGAGGCCTCTCTGCTTTCTTGGGGTAAAAAGCCCCCACCTCTCCTGCCTGGGGTATCACAGCTCTCCTCACACATATACTCAGGCCCTTCAGTCACCTCAGGGTCAGCTCCAAAGCCAGTGGCTCTCGGGTGAGCATGGTGGTCCTGATCCTAAGCAAACTTCTGCACTGGGCGCCCTGGGTCCTGCCATTTGGTCAACAATCCTGAGCCATGAACAGAACGCATCCCTGCCGGACCACCTCCTCAGTGAGAAAACCGCCTTGTGGCCCTAGCTACTGTCCTTTCTAGACTCTCATCTGGGTGCTGATCTATAAATATACACTGAGTCCATGTCACCATTCAATACAAATGGAAGAAAGGAGTGTCCAGAAGTAGGAGCATGACAGAGAGGTGACCACGTGAGAAAACAAGAGCTCCAAAGTGCTTCCCCAATCAGCCCCCCACTAGCCTGAATCACACACACAAAACAGGATGTGAATGCGAGCTTTAGCCTGGCTCAGTCTTGGGAGTGCAGGAAAAGGTCCTCCTCCAGCCTCACCACAGACATGTTTCCTCACTGCACAGAGACAGACAGACCCTTGGGGATCTCAGCACAGATGCACCACCCACCACCCATGAACCACTACTGATGGCAGAAAGTAGGAGGGACCGCATCTGACTCCCAGTCACACCACACACACTTGTTGATGGATTGGTCAGAAGATCTGGCTTAAGGCCGGCTCCAGCATGTCCTGTCTTTAATTTGTGTGTTCAGAGTTTGGCTTGTGTCCAGACTGGGGCCTTTGCCTGTTCTTTCCAAGGTCAGTGAGGAGCAGGAGTCCTAGGCCTGCACTTGGGAATGGGGGCTTCTCCAGCCTTACCTGCCACCATATCAGATGCATCTCAAGGCCTTCTGAACAAAGAGCTGCCTGCTATCCCTGGGCTCCAGAAGGTTCAATCACAGTACTTAACCCTTGTCCCAAACCCACAGCCACCCTCCAGCCTCCAGCTTGACCTTCAGAATGGCCTGCCTCAGTCCAACTGCAGTCTGGGGGCAGACTGCCTTCCACATCCTCTGTATGGGCTCTAAATTCCTCCATACCCTCACAGGAATGCACCTGAGCTGCCATAGAAAAATAATCCAAACAGATGCCTGTTTCTCTTTCTTTAGGCCATTTGGGAATTATGGGACATATAGCCTGGAGTAAAGAAAAGTAGCCACATCAGCCCTGAAATGAACTGAGGAATTAGCGAGACCCCTTCTCATGCCAAGGTGGTCCAGAAGGCTCTGGGCTCCTAGAACTACAGCTCCACTCCCTAGCAGCGAGGGAAATGCCATCACCATCCCCATCCTGCGTGTTTGCTCCTGGAGATCTAGTTCCATGAACTGGTGCCTGGTCCCTCCCACCCCCCAAAACCTGCCATGCTCTTACTGACAATATGATCCTGCTCCCAGCAGTCAGCTAGCTACTGCAGAGCCTGGGCCTTTAAAACAAACATCAGGGGTCTCGGATGGGCCCACTTCAGCAACCCCACTCCCACAGAGATTTTCCCCCACAGGCCCTGCAGGGCGTTTCCTTGTTAGACCACCAACCCCCGTCTCTTAGTCAACCTCTCCCCGCGCCCGGGGGGGGGGGGGGAAGACTATCCTTAGGATAGTCCTATAGCCTTAGGACTATCGTTTTAAAAACAACGCCAAAGGTTCTCTCCATTAGGGGCACAAACTAAACTGATCCCTATTCTACCTCCGTAGCACATAGCTTGTCCACCCCTCAAACGCCCTGCAGACTGTAGAACCCAGTTCCCAAGAGACCCTCCAGCATTTCTTTCCAAATCCACATAGGCGCTTTGGTCCGACCTGGAGACAGAGGGGTAGATCTCTGGGGGATCCCTGGCTGTAGTGTCATTCGTGCCCCCGAATGCCTCTTTCTGGCACCAGAAAAGGCTGAGACAGCTAGGCCGATACTCACTAAATGGTCTACAATAATGTGTTCCAAGCCACGGTCCGACACTTGGATGGGGCAGAGAAAAGCATAGGCAGCCCGTGGCGACGGGAGAGGATGGGCTCCGACTCTGTGCCCCGCGTTGGCCCTCGCCAGCTTTGGGTTTGGCAGAAGACGCGGCTCCTTGAGACCTCTGGGCTGAAGAAGGGGTCCAAGGGGCCCGCTGGAAAAGGGTCTGGCGCTGGGCGAGCGCGGAGCAAAAGGACAGGCCAGGAGTGGTCCTACCTGATGGCCTCGGGGCTGGTCCGGGCTGCTGGGCGCTGGGGCTGAAGGTGCAGGAGGGCGCGCAACCCGCGAATCCGCGCCCAGAGCCGCACTGGCTGGAGCGTGTGTGCGCCGTGGAGCGCGCGCCGAGCCTGGTCTCTCCGTGCGTGTGGCCGCGAGCAGCCGAATCTGTGTGTCCCTGCGCCACGGTGTGTGCGTACTGCACAAGGGACCGCGCTGCTCCAAAGTCGCCGCCAGTCGCAGCCGGGAACCGGAGAGAGGCGTCCCTCGTCTCCTTTCGCCCACCCTGTGCCGCTCAACCGGCTCTGTCCTGCGGGAGAGGCGCCGCCTCTGCTGCGCAGCCAGGCCCGGGGCCGAGGGAGGCGATAGACCACCGCCTCCCTGGCAGACCTCGCAGGCAGGGGGTGGGGTGCAGACCAATGAGAGCCCGGGGGCGGGGTTAGGCCGGGGGGCAGAGATGGGGAGCTGGATGAGGACCACCACGCTGACACAAGCCAGAGCTGCAGCGGGGACCCAGGGCGCGGAGGCGGAGGTAACAGCCCCCGTTTCCCAGTTCTGTCGCAGAGCTTCCGGGCTGAGTTGTGCCTTCCTCAGGGCTCACCACCTTTCTGTCCAACCGCAAAACATCCAGGAGAGAAAGCCCTCTCCCTCTCTTCTCTCTTCTCTCTGTGTGCCAAGCCTCCTCTGGCAACCTGCTACCTGAGCAAGTCCCAGGCCCTCTTTGGGCCCTTCTCTGCTCACAGTCAGGGGTCTGCAAGGGTTGGATTGCAGGTGTCTATCTAGATGTCCTCGAATGTGACACCCCAGAGAACACCTCTATAGCCAGAAAAGGAGTGGAGGTGCTTACGGCAAGTCTGTTAAAAATAAATGAAACTACCCTGCCAGCTCCGGGAGTTTGGGTGTGCGTGGCCTGATGTTTCTGAGCCTCCACTTCTTCACCTGCACCATAGTCATCGTTTCTATTTCTGGGGTCACGAGAAGAACAACATTGAGTAGGAACAGTCTGTGTGCTAGTAGCAAACTTATACTAGGCTCATATATTCACTGATGCTAAACAAATTACTATTGTTGTTGGTGATGTGGTGTGCTCACCCTTCCTCTGGTACAATTTGATAAGCAGGTGCTTAATGAGTAGAACTCAGTCAAGTAAGGTCACGTGCCAACATCCGGCCACCTCCAGTTTGGCATAACTGTCCCCAGCATCCTGAGTTCTCTGTATCCCCATCACTTAGTCACAACTGGCTTCTGTCATTGCCTGTTCAGGTAAGTTCTGAGCCACCCTTGATGTGTGTCCTTCTGAAGAACCTTCAAGGAAGAAGAGGGAAGGAGAAAGGACTTGAGCCTTTTGTTAGCAAGGTCAGTCTAGCTGAAGACAAAAGGACAAGGAGATGGAGAAGAGCCATGAATGGGAGCCACACAGAAGCCTAACTGGTAAGACCTACCTGACCATTTTACATCCCTTTTCACAAGGAAAACAGTAAGGCTAAGAATAGGAAGCAACCTGACGCTCCAGAAAGATGTATGGAGTGCCCTATATATAGACAGCAAGCTCACGATCCCCCTCCCCCCCTTAGTCCAGGAAGCACTGGTTCCTACTTTGTCACCTCGTCGACAGCTGATACTCACTTGTGCTCCTTCAGGCCATGTTCCAAAGGAAGAGCAGTGGAGAATATGTCTTCTCTCTTAAGAGTGGTCAGGGCCCCTTTAGAGAGAGTACAGCCAGATGCTGGGCAGAAGTCAGCAGTCAATCAAGAGCAGCTCTAGAACGCACTGCATCTCTCTCTCTCTCTGGTCTGTTTTCCCAAACCAGAGGTCAGCTTCTCTACTTGGCCTCCAGCCTTGATGTAGGACGGGTCAAATGAGATGTCACCTGTGAAAGTACTCTGCAAACTGCGAGACATTCAAGGGGAGGCAGGGCTGTTGAGACCCTCCACATAGGAAGTCGAACATGAACCATAGGACCTTGGCACTAGGGGATGCAAGGGAGGGGGGATGTAATTATTCATCCACAGTACATCAGATCACTCCAGAAATGTTGAGAGTCAGGACTCCACTACGGGAATCCTGACGCTTTGAGGTTGTGCATCCAGTTCCTGGCTTATTACACACTGCTGGTTCTTCATGTCTGTGTCTGGGTACCAGAGCCCTGCTCTCTGTTGTGTGTTAGCAGATGCACATCATGGTGTATGAGAAAAATAGTCACGGCGTGTGTCTTCCTCTATCCAGGCAGCCAGCTGTGCAGAAGGAAGTGAGACATTCATATAAACCCACATGTCTTCCCTTTGCTTCACAGCCTATGGCCTGAAGGTGAGTCCCTGGCAGACCCCAGAGAGAGGACAGTCAGACTTATGGTCCTATTTGTACCCAACCTGAAAGGAGCTCTCAAGGGCAGAATGGGAATGGGAAACCATGACACACGGGAGCAGGTGTGCCTGAAGTCATCCAAGAGTGATCCTTTTTCCTCATTGATCCACCTTGCAGGGGCACAAAGATGACTTACCAGACCCCAGCAGATGAATGTGCTGTGAGTTATGCCCTCCATCATTCTGTAGGCCCAGCATGGGCTTCTATGTCCTATGCCTGACTCAGGCATTTGTCTCTGGCCCTCCTAACAAATGTGGTCCCATGAAGAAGAACGACACCAATTCTGCCCCCTCCAAACCAAGAACAGAGCCAAGATTTCCCATTATCTTTATGGTCACTAACCCAAAAAGCCAACTTTAGGTCAAATTCTAACCTTGACTCTCCATGCTTGGCGGCTTACCATCTCCACCCTCGCTGCCTGGCTCTGGAAAGCATTGGGGTGGGAACTAAAGGACCACCCCTGGAAATGGTATCCCAGAGCTCTCATGAGGTGCCTTCCCTCCCAGAATAGGAGAATGAAGAAACCCACTGTCCCTACCCCGAGGTGCTCACTACCTCATCCCTCTCCACAAGCCAGCCAGCTGGGCAGGCAGCAGCTGAAAAATATGGGTTTTAATTCAATTTCCTGAGATGAGGGATTGAGGGAGATGGATGCCAGGCCACCCTACCCAGCATTCATCTCTCCTGCGCAGCCGTTCCTTCCGTGACACAAGCCCAGCCCTGGCGCCACTCAGACATAAGCGGTACCTTCCAGAACACAGGTGTCTCGGGGTGGAGAGCTGGCATCCCTGGCGGGCTCCCACTCTGTAGAACCAAGGCTGCTCAGGATTCCTGGCGCTGTCTGCTGGAGAAAGGACCCTTCTTAACTATTCTCCACAGAATCTCTTCACAAGCTTTGAAAAAAACACCCCTGCCCAGGCCTCAGCACCGCAGATAATTAGATAATTGGTCTGTGGAGAGGCTTGGGTAGGAGTGTTTTTTGAAAGCTCCCTAGGGTGTTTTAACATACAGCTGGAGTGCTCTGGAACACTGTGAGAAGCCCTCCCCATGCCTTGCGTACAAGCCTCCCAAAGTGGTCTGCTCACACAGTCAGAGCAGGGACCTGGTGGATCTGGTCCCCAGACCTAGGGACACCTTGAGATAAAAGGAAAGGCATGTTAGTTCTCCATTTAGAGCCATGCTGTGCAGATGGTGGCCTTGGTGTACTTGAAATCCCCTGAGGTGCCCTGGAAGCTACCTGGAGTTGAGGAGAGTAGGGCATCTTCAGAGGTACTAGGCATTCCTCAGACACCAGGCTTAAGTTCTCTCTGGCCCCTACCCATTCCACAGCCCAGCAGTGGATAGAAGAGATGAGTGAGGCAAAGACTACTTGGAATGAGAAGCATGGGGCTGACCGGGGCAAGAGTTAGGGCTGTCACTCATAAGGCTCAGGACCAGAAACGATGCTCCAGTTATAAGGCATTATAGCTACCGGCAGAGCAGGTCTCCAATCAGAACCAGCCCTGTGCCTGATGAGATAAATAATTCCTTGGATCCTGGAGGAAAAGCAAGAGACCTGTGTGCAGACCTACATCTCTTTGACCTATGTACATAGATATGCAAGTCGTCCGTCCAACCCAGAGGAGTGCACAGGCTAATATGCATACTCAATGCACCTTCCCATGCAGCATGCACCCCCAGAGATGTGAGCCAGAGGGTGGTAGCACATGTAGATTCATGCTTGGAATATACATCCTCTCCTCTGGGATAGATATCTTCCCTCCTTAGGGCTCTCAAGCAGACCGCAGGGCTTGTCTGCAGAGGCAGGGCTTCATCACTCTCAGGCAATGCTTGTCAGAGAATGAGTGACATTTCCCATTCACCTTCTGTAATGCCTTCCCTAGGGACTCAACTGGTTACTCATGGGAGCCAGACGTTCTGAGAACACATAGCTGATGGAGAATGAAATAGTTCTTTTCTCACACCATCTCCTCTCCCCCCCCCCCCCCCCCCATAGGATTCTTTTCATATCCTTACATCCCTTGCTCTGACTTCTTCATACCTGGTATTTGTACACAGCCTCTTCAGTTGCAGAAAGGCCACTCTGCACATACCTACCCTCAGCTAGGAGCAGGTCTACTACCCCTGGCTAGCTCCTGCTCTTGTCACAATAGATCCATACATCACCCCTGTCTACTCCCTCCTTGCAGATACCACAGTCAAAGCCAGTTCCCACTTAACTGCCCCTGCACTTTCCTGGAGTCTGTCTTAACTGCTCTAAAAATGACTGTCTGCCCCAGCCCCACACCATTCCTGGCTCTAATAAAGGGCCTCTGCAGGCACAGGGGTGTAGAAATTGCAGATAATTCGTGTGGGAGGAAGCAGCCTGCATGAGGCATGAATACAGCCATTCCCAGAAAAAGCAGTTCAGAATAATGTAGGGCCTATTACAGGCTGAGACCTGAGTCGGTGTCATGCAAATGATGTTGATAATTATATTAAAAGTAGAGCAAATAGAATGTTATTTGATGATCAACTTAGGGAACATGTTGGCAGCTGATAAAATAATGTTTTTGCTGTGGCTGATGGAGAGAACTATCTGCAGAAAATTCATGGGGTCCTTGGGCTCCAGACCCTGAGCTGGTAGGAAGGGCCTGGCCTAAGGCTTTGCAAATATTCAAGACCAAGTCTGTATGGTTTTGATGTTCTAGTAACGCTCAAAATGTTACTGAAAACTTAGTGGCTTAAGGTAATATGCCCCATATGTGTCACAGTTCCATGAATTCAGGGATTGGACAGGGAATTCTGCTCGGAATGTTATAAGGAAGCAACCAAAAGGAGACCCAGGCCAGGGTTTCCATGCAGGCACAGGGGCTTATCCCAAGGGGTTGGCCTAATTAAGTCGCTTGTGGTTGTAGAACTTGGGCCTTGGCTTTTAGCGGTGCTCCTGAGAGCCCAATCTTGCCACTGCAACCCTCAGCATTGAGCTGCCTTTGTGCCCTTGATATCTCTTTCAAAGGGATCATCAGATGGGCTTAAGATCTTTCAGAGTAAGTTCCCTGTTCCCAAACCTAAAGGGAACAGACCCGGTAACATCAGAAAGATCCATTGCCCTTTGACTCATAAGAGCTCCAATCGGGAAATCAAAATCACATTGTATTATAGGTCCTGTCCACGCCCAAGAGGGTGGGATAGTATGGGACTGCACACCAGGGGCAGGGACTGTAGGTACTTAAGTTTTAACCTACCATAGTCCCCATCTTCTGGATCATGGAGTATGAGGGCTGGACTGGAGCTCCCTGCTACAGCAGCTCTCTGAAGTCAGAGGCTATGCTTCTCTGGTTGCACACCCAGTATTGGGCATCTACTCTGGGCTGATTACAAGTGAGTCTCCAACCCCTGTGTCTGTTATACCTCGGTGGGAAGTCCAAAGCCCAGGACAGAGAAAAATAACTACATCAACCTGTCCAAAGCCACAGATGGTAAGGCTGAAGCAATGTATGCAGCAGTATTCAGAAGGAGCTTACAATGTGACAGGCTCTGGGATGTCACCTTAGGAACTGTCAAGCTGTATTGGTTAGGGACATGGTAATCATGTATGCAGGTGAAGAATCCAAGTCTTGGAGAGATGAAGTCATTTTGTTCAAAGATGCTGCCAGCCCTCTCAGTTCAACCCTAATGTCACTGATGCTACTTCTGTGTATCAGGGGACAGATGTGTAAGAAGAGTCAAGGATGCTCAGCCACCTCCCCGACCCCTGCCCTTCTCTTCAGGTTCCTGTGGAAATCAGCCCTGGATCTGTGTCACTCTGGCATGGCCACCACAGAGAGGGGGGGGTGGTGTTTGTAATTATTCTTAATTAGCCTGACTGACCATCTCTGTCACCAGGCTGTCTCTTTAGCTGCTTCTTTGTGTTTTGAGGACACTTCTACAGAATGAGGAAACTAATCTGCAGTGGCCTGGAGGGAAAGGTCACAGAAGGATGCTGGCCAGGGGTGAGCTGAGGCATCTTCATAGGACGCTAGTCTCAGTATCTCTTTGAGCCTGCTGCTTCTACTAGTTGCCCAGCGGGAAGCCTCCCTCAGAGCCAGACAAAGGGGCTACCTCCATCATCCTTATTGCTGGAAGAAGCCACTGGCCCACTCCCTAAGGGACCTATCTGCTCAGAACCCTTTCTTCAGATCTCTGCATGCATTACCTTCTTCAGTCTTGTTCACATATCGCTGACACCATGAACCTTGTCATCTCCTCCTGCTTCACTGAAGCAAACAGTACTGGCAAGACAGAGACTTCCGAACCAGCCTTCAGGGTTCAAACTGCCAGTTGGACCCATTTAACTTTCTGTGCCTCTATTTCCTCACTGAGAAAGCAGAGCAAAATAACAGTGTTGGGTATTTAAGGTTGTTTGCGAAGTGTGTGTGTGTGTGTGTGTGTGTATGTCTTTGTGTCATGGATGATGCTTAGCATGAGGTAAACATGTAAAAATAAAGTTAGGTTTTTTTTCTCTTTGCTTGCTAATTTTATTTTTTTATATTGTTTTTGTCAATTTGTTTGCTTTACTTTTGTTTGTCTGTTTGTTTGTTTGTTTGCTTGCTTGCTTGCTTTTGGCAGGCTTTCCCTACTTAGCCCAGGCTAGACCAGAGATCCCCTTCTTTCATGGCATTTGCTAGGGTGAATGCACAGCCACACCAGTGTTGTGTGTGCTTTTTTCTCCACAGTGTTCTCTGTGCACGTGCTATGCACCACCTGCCTCTTTCTCTAAGACTTGTCTACCACAAGACTAAGCCAACACAAACTGCCTGAGGTGAGGACAAGGCTTCCTTCACTTGTTGCTCCAGCCCCAGAGTAGGGTAGCTGGACACTGTTGTGAAACTCAAGACTGAATCCCAGCTTCCCTATGCACCCTCAGAAACCAAAGCTTCTGTTTTCCCAGCATCTCTTGGCTGTGTCACCCTGATCCACAGCCATAGGCCCCATTTCTAGATCACACACTCCCCTGCAACACAGTCACCAAGCACCAGAGGCCAGCCCACCAAGTCTGAGACCCCCGCCTGAAAATCCTGAAGGCTTTGGCTTTCTAGAATAGACCACATGACTCAGAGATTCCGCAATAAAACTACCCGAGCGAGCATCACTGATAGGAAGCAGGACACTTGGAAAGTCAGCCTAAACTTTCAGAAGAAACTCAGAACTGGATCAAGGGGAGATCTGGAGAGACCAGCTGGCTCAGAACTGGATCAAGGGGAGATCTGGAGAGACCAGCTGGCTCCCTTTCAGTATTTTTTTTAAGGCAATTGGTGTTTGTGTGTGTGCCTAGGGCTGGGCTGGTGGACAGAATGGTGGGAAAGGGCTCCCCTGTGAGGGTTGCTAGGCACTGGCAGAGCTGGGGGTAGGGACAGAGCTGCCTGGCCCAGTCAGCAGGGCCAACACTGCATCCTAATGAGGCTACTGGGAGAGGGAGGTGGGCAGGACTGGTCCTAATCCCATTACAGCTGCTCATCCAGCTGCCAGTGCTGGCAGGACCCCAGGCCCCAGCACCTCCCCCTTCCCCTTGATCAGGACAGTCCTCAGATTCAGTCTGCAGAGAACCTTAAATACTGAAGGTTTTCTCTCTCACTGAATTCTCAAGCCCTGTGTCTGTGCCATGAATGACGGGGAGGTAAAGGCAAGGATGATGACACCCAGGGCCTGGAGAGTAGAAAGACTGAGCCCAGAAAAGATGGAGGAAGTACCTAAGAAGCCCTGAGCATTCCCACAATAGACTCAAGCCAGCCATTACTGCATCACAGCCAGGCCTGGCCNGACGGACGGACGGACGGAAAGGGGAGGGAGACATGGCTACACTATGCACGCTGTGCATTAGTTGGCTTCTTCCTTCTTTCGTCCTGTCCGGGTCCCCAGGCTAATAGATGATGCCATACTCACAGTTAAGGCAAGTCTCCCACATCACTTCCTATCCCACAGGTCAAGTACCTCTGGTAACAACCTCATGGACACACCCATAGACTTTTTTGACTAATTCTCTAGGTCATGTCTCTCTGTCTAAGCAAGTTGGCAGCAAAGACTACCCATCACACTTCATTTTTCAGTAGCATCTACCTTTTCCAGTTCCTTAATCCAGATAGGGAATTCAGTGCTCATTGATTCAAGCAGGACATCATGCCAGAGGTCCAGACCCACATGTATAGTAGCCCATGTGAGCCCAGCAGGTCTGGGACATCTCCAGGCCTGCATTTCCATGTTGAAGACAAGATCCTGGTATCTCCACACTTCCCATTGCTCATCCTCTACCAAGATATTTCCTTTGAGTTCTTGGAGAGTCAGGACCCTGAGTTTTACTCCCACAGGTGTAATAATAATAATAATACATAATCCATGCAGCAAGCAGTGTCAGTGAGGATTTTCAAGAGCTAGTCACAGTGCCACACTAAAATTACTGGGATCCATCCTCTAGGCCATTTTGTCAAATGGGATGCATAGAATTTAAGCAATGACTAAGCTCTTAAAGGAACACAACTAGAATGTTGACATTGGGAAGCAGGTCATTCGGATCCCAACCAGATTTCAAGATAGTGTCCCAAAGAAGTTGCCTGATCTTAGATTTGAAGGCCAAGTTAAGGATGGATCAGGGGAACTACACTGGAAAAAAACATAAAACACAGACCACGGAGATAAGGGACAGCATGCATGGGACCCGCTTCACCCAGACCATGTGCTTAGAGAGTCAGCAAAAGATGTGTACTGAATGTGCACTATAGAGCCAGATCACATGGTCAGGGGTCTTAACCTTCAGCTCAGTGGGAAGCAGTTAGAGAGGACCACGGTTGAGTCTGAACTAGTAGATTGTGGAAAGGAGAGTGAGAGAGAGATGGAGAAACAAGAGGCCATCTAAGGAGCAGAGCTAGTGGGGCTCAGGAGCAGGTTGTGTGACCATGTCATAGCGTTCAGGGCACTAGGATGAAAACATTGAGTATATTCTATTGAAAGGCGAATCATGGATGTACTATTCGCTTTTTCTTCCCATTGACGGGAACAGAAGTGTGATAGTGTAAACCAGAGTAACCTTGTGAAGAAGAGAGCACTGCTTCTTCATAAGAAAGATCTGGCTTATGTGTGAATTGCCCTTTTGGATTAGTATGCAAGGAAGGCTCCTGCTTCTCTCTCATCCTGACACCGCTGCTCACTGTTACTACATGATGAGGCAGATCTTCAGAATGATGGACTAGCCACGAGGCATTTGGAGGTCGAAGCTGGCGGATTCTATGGCTGTCACCAGACTGTGCGATTATCTACCTGGTGGATACATTGATGGGAGCAGGAGCCTAGAGAGAGAGACAAACAGACAGACTTCACATGGATTAGGAACTGGACTTGGGCCAGGTGGGTTTGAGGCATCCTAAAGGAAGCTCAGGAAGGGATATCAATGGGGCAAGTGGGGATCTCGGGAGAGACTGAATTTCGAAGAGCAAGCACGAGGTTAGAAACAAATCAGGAGTTCTTCACCCTGACAGCACAAGACTATTTCAGAATTCGGCTAACCAGGCACAATGTGCAAATTCTGATGGAAGGCATTTGAGACAAGATCTGGCATTGGGATTTCTTAAAGCTCCCCATTAGACTCTCATGAGCAACCAAGGCCAAAAACTACTTGGATAGATGATAACTGAAACACTAGGATAGAAGGCTCAGAGAGAAGGCACACAGTGAGAAGACCTGAACTCAGCACCTGTCCCCACAGGGCCTCTCACACCTCCTGTTCCTGCCTGGTGATGAGAAAGAGTGATAACCCTTAGCCATTGCCCAGTCAGCCTGTGGCAATGGCCATGGGGAACATGGCATACATTGTCCTCTCAGCAATAAAGGGCTCTGGAGTGGCATCACCCTCTTTTCTTTGCCTACTTCCTTCCCACACACAGCACGTCAGGAGCTTCTCTAGGCATTGCATCTAACCTAGGCAAAGACGACCAGGGAGTGTGTGCCATGGGACTCCTTAGGAAGGAGCCCTTTGTGTGGTACTAGTATGTGAGCTCTGTCACTGCAGCTGCTGTCCTGTCTGAAAGCACCCGTATACTGCAGGCTCACAAGCGTCCAAGCTATCCCTTCTTCCCCTTATAACTAACTATGCGGCTTTGTTGAGCCCATCTACAAAAGAAGAGAACTATGATTAGCCCTACCAAGACAGAAGGTTGCCAGTGAAACTAGCCTCACAGACCCCATCTTGATGGCTCTTCCCCCATCTCCTACTGTTCTTGCTCCCCCGGGTAGATGTGGGAACAGGAGCAGAGATGGGAGAGGGGGTAGTGAGAGGCCACAGAGTCACATGACAAATCCCAGGAATCAGGGTGCAGATCTGAGTTTATTGGTACAGCACATACACTTATATAGAGTGTTTGAGCCAATCTCAAACCCCTAAATTCTTAGTCAATTGTATCTCGTGATGCTGTCACTGTGCCCCAATGAAAGCCCTGCCTGATGAGGCTCCTGTGACTCCTCGAAGAGTCCTGATCTGTTATATATGGCATTAGATCTAATAAGATGGCTCCTAGAACCCTGGTGAGACAGCAAAAAGGAACCAAGAGCAGGGCAGTGGCTGCTTCCCCCATCTTCATGGAAGTCCTAACAGGTTACCCTACTGGGACATATTGAAACAACTCAAGTAACTTAAATGAGTCTCTACATCAACCACCGAACTCTGCCTTTTCTTCTTCAGGTAAGGCCACTGTGTCCCCCTGTACTCTATCATCTCCCTAGTGGGGTCACCTGCCATTGTGGCAGCCATGTTTCCATTTCTTCATGCACAGCTTAGGCATGTTTCCCTGCCCTCCATGAGGTCTAGGAACTCACATAGCTGATCCCCCTTGCTGGGCATAGGCTTCTAATACATTGGTTGCAAACTGCCATCTAAGCCTGGTTTCAATGTAGCATTTGGCCTGGGAAGTGAGAGGGAGGCAGTTTTTGCCTTGATATTCAGGGCTCTAGATCTTAGCATAGCGATGGACGGCCAAGGCTGCTGAGTGAGTGATATATGAAATGACCTTAAGCCAAACCCATCCAACACCTTCATTTTGTAGTCAGAACCAGAGTCCCGAAGAGCAACAGTAACCCAATGAACTGAATCCTAGGGTGGTTGGTTCCATCTTGTCCTTGAGGAAAGCTATTCCTTAGCACATCACACTCAAGAGTCATACATCTTGGATACTTGTGCATATGTCTCCTCTGTCACAATACCCCTGTCTCAGCTGGCCATCAGCAAATCCACCTTGGCTGTTAGCCAATGACCTGAAGGGTCATTTTACCAAAGACATCTTGACAACCATTGGCCTTTCAGCCCCAGAAGCACAGACAACGTGTGGCAGAATCTCAACAGATCTATCCTAATAGTATCCACGTAGCCAACCTCATGAGCATAAGTAACGGCTGATAGATCCCAATCATCCAGCAGAAGCCTTAACATAGATTTCAGAAATCCATGAAGAAGAATAGATTTTCTTACTGTGCATACTCCTTAATTTCCTGTCTTTGTCCCCAAAGGGCTTTTCCATCGACAAAGCACTTGTTTCTACAGGCAGTGCAGTTGAAGAGAAGCCAGGGATGGAGAGATTAGAGATGGAGACAGAGAGGAGAGGTGGGATGGCAGCTGTAATGAAGGGGTGGTAGAGCCCAATCCAGCCCCAGACAGACAAGAATGGGCCCAGCTAGGAGTGGAAGCCAGACAGGGCTGCACCAGGAATCATGTGACCACAAATATTTTGTCAAACCAGAATCCAGTCTTGTTGTATAAGTAGTGTTCCAAGGAAAGCGTGCATTCAGCTTCCAAATGAATGAGTTTCTGAGGTCACTGTCTATTCTGAAGAGCCCTTATATATCTGAGGCTACTTGACATAGCCCTTCATGGGAAGGGCTGGCTACCTAGCATGTGGGGATCAAGGATGAGCTTGGCGCCTGTAGGGCTCCTGATGCCCACCTTGGGCATTTTTCAAGCTGTCTCCAATGAGCCTGAAAGTGAACTGTGCCCACCATCACCTCCACCCTGATGCATTCTCCCCTTGCCTCTCTGTCCTTCCCTCTGAGATCCTTTCCTAGCACCCTGTCTTTTCTTCCTGGTGTATTCAGGCCCTTCACTCAACGTCTGAACTCTCTAGGACATCCTGTCAACCTCTGAGACTCTCTGCCCACGATGCCTAGCTATACGCCACACCTCACTGAAAATCTATCCACCTTCTCGACAAGACCCACGCAGATCTCCCGAGGCTCTCTTCTCAGCCTTCATGCTCCATCTCTGTGAATGGCAGCACTCTTTCTTGTGGTCCACACCTAGATCCCCTGTGCCTTTTGGATCCCTTGTCTTTCCTTAGGCTTCCCTGTACTCGCTGGTCCCTCCCTGAGCCTGCCGAACCCCTGCAGGTTCTGACTCACCCCTCCCCCCCCCGCCCCTCCCCACCACTGCCACCACGGGGCAGACCTCATCCCCAGAGGAAGTGATTCAGCACCCAGACTATGCAGCCAGCTATGTGCTTAGCGTCTGTGTGGCTTTGGGTGAGTTAATTAGCCTCTCTGGGACACAGCTTCCCCATGCATAAATCAAAGAGAAGAATGATATGTCCCTTATGCAGTTGTGAAAATCAAGTGGTAGGTGGAAACCTGGCTGGTGCTTAGAAATAGGAACCTGTTAATCTAGATTATCTCTGGCCACTTGCCATTGCCCCGCTGAAAAATATGGGAGCCACAATGGAGTCATATATAAAATTTCAAAACATTTAGTAGCTGTATTAAAATGAAACATGGGGAATTACTTTAATGGTATATTTTATTAAGCCCACTAAATTCAAAATATTACTTCAAAATTCTACCAGCATAAACTATGAATGAGTTGTTTTGCCTTCTTTTTCATCGCCAAATCTGAAATCCAGCATTTATTTTACATTCCCACCACATCTGCATTTGAACCAGCCACGTGCAGAATATTCAAGTACCACGTGTGCCTAGTGGTGATGGCACTGGCCAGTAGGAGTGCAAATAGTCCCCTTGCTTCATGGTTCCCCCACAGCAGACTCACTCAGCCACAGTAAACTGCTGCCATGGCTTACCACTGTGCTGGAGATAAAGTCCCAGCCCTTCCCTGGAGCTGACAGTGCTGCCACATCTGGCCCTAGTTTACAGAGGGCATCACCTCCATCCTCCTCAGCCGTTAGCTGCAGTTCCTGCAGCCTCCTCACATGATGAGAGACAGAGAGACAGGTCAAGTTCATTCTCTGCACCTGTTCTCTCCACGTGCTTTGCTTCTCCCTTTGACCTTTACTCTGTTTATCCATCTTCTTATGTGGGTTGCAGCTTAGAGCTCTAAGTGTCTTGCCAGATGTGTTTCTTCATGCCAGACCTACCAATACTCTACGATCACTATTCATCCCAAGGTATAGTCTCTTCTCTATATAGCACAAACACCAAAACCAAAGGGACCTCATCTGTCTTTTTTTTTTTTTTTTTTTTTTGCTTATTAGTTTTAATCCTTGCAAGCCCGTGTTTGATTTTACGCACATGCATGGATAACACTGAGTCAGAGTAGCTTGAAAATTTATGGTTGCTTCATTATCCTTGATGCCCATTAGATTTGGCACTTGTCACTTCTGCCACTTTGAGCTTGTGCCATGAAGTCAGCAGGTGTTGATGACACCACCCTGCCCCCACTGAGTGTTGCCATCCTAACCAAAGAGCCAGGATAGTTCTCCCCATTACCCTCCCCTTGAGGCCATCCAGAATGGAAAGCTGTACCTGTCACTCACCTCTGATTCGACATTTATTCCCCCGTCGTTGTGGTGCTTAAGCTTGAGCATGCATCAGAACGACCATGGTGTGTTAGAAACCTAGGTGACTGTGCCTAGCCAGTAAGATGACAGTTCCACAGGTGTGTATGGCGGGATGAAGTCTGGGATGTTCCACAGGTGTGTATGGCGGGATGAAGTCTGGGATGTTCCACAGGTGTGTATGGCAGGATGAAGTCTGGGATGTTTGTGGGAAGTTCTCAAATGTTGCTGAACCCACTAGGGAGGGAAACCACACTTCAAGAATCTCTACTCCTCACCATGCTGTAGGACTTATTTATTTATTTATTTATTTATTTATTTATTTATTTATTTATTTAGCTTCATGGAGGAAAGTGCTCTATCCAGTTTCCCTGTGTCAGTCTTTTTTTTTTAACATTTCTTTCTTTCTTTTTTTTTTTTTACATTTTTTATTATTTTCTTTATTTACGTTTCCAATGCTATCCCGAAAGTACCCTATACCCTCCCCCTGCCCAACTCCCCTACCCACCCACTCCCACTTCTTGGCCCTGGCATTCCCCTGTACTGGGGCATATAAAGTTTGCAAGACCAAGGGGCCTCTCTTCCCAATGATGGCCGACTAGGCCATCTTCTGCTACATATGCAGCTAGAGACAGGAGCTCTGGGGGTACGAGTTAGTTCATATTGTTGTTCCACCTATAGGGTTGCAGACCCCTTCAGCTTCTTGGATGCTTTCTCTAGCTTCTCCATTGGGGGCCCTGTGTTCCATCCAATACCTGACTGTGAACATCCACTTCTGTATTTGCCAGGCACTGGCATAGCCTCACTCGAGATAGCTATATTAGGGTCCTTTCAGCAAAATCTTGCTGGCATATGCAATAGTCTCTGTGTTTGGTGTCTGATTATGGGATGGACCCCCAGGTGGGGTAATCCCTGGATGGTCCATCCTGGCGGAGAAGGTGCCCAGATGTCTGCAGCCCAAAACAGGGCCTGTCCCAGAAGCTGTGTCCCATCTGCCTGTCCCAGAAGCTGTGTGGCTTCTGCAGTCCTCTGGCTCACCCTCCGCAGTCTGCGAGCTGATCTGCACAGACTGGTCTGAGGGACCTGGGAGACAAGATGGACCTCATCTCTCTTGATTGAAGCCCTTCCTTTGCAAAGGCAGGTGATCTCAATTAGTGTTTGTTGAAGGAACTGAAGCCCTTGTTCTGTCCTCTGGATCTCAGGCTCAATGTCAACAAAACCTCCCCATGAGACTGGTCAGAAATTGCCTCTGGATTTTCTAGTGTTTGGTCAAGGAGTTACTGTTCTTCAGTTTCTACTTGGCAGTCTGCAATGGATAGCAATTCTGGTTCAATTATAGCCTGTGGAGGTATAAGTGAATGAAGACCACTCACCATAGAGTCAAGTCTGGGAAAAGAGAGCATCTTTTTCTTTCACATAAAGGGGCTATGGCAGCTGAGGGCAACCCCTTGTGGACTTGCTGTTCGGTAATAGTTACCTAATTCCAAGGGAAACCCTCTACAATCAGCCATTTCCACTGCTATCCAAGGCCTGACTAGGAACCCATGGGCCACAGGCTAGATGAAGCTACTGAATCATTGCGCTGAACATGGAAGTCTGCTGAAGTACAATGGCACCTCCTGTCCTGTCCTTGATCTGCCCAGTTGTCCATGGTCAGAAGCAGCAGTCCCTGGGGCTCTCCAGGACACCTACCCTTCCTTTGGACGCCTTTCTCAGAAGCAGCTCTGACATCTCAATTTCTCAAGACAGGGAAGCAATGGTGTCCTTAATGGAGTGCCTATGACCTGAAGCTAAGATAGATCCTCAGCCACCAGCACCTGGTGGTCTTGGGAGAGACTGGGAAAGAATCCTTTCCAGTGAAGAAAGGATCATAGTAGCTTCTGGGCCTTAGAGATATTTAGTAGTAAATGCTCACTAGACATGCACCCTACAAAGACCTGTAGGGCAGTTTGGGCAGCTGTCCAAAGGCCACTAGCTACCTGAAGTCTATTCTGTATCTAAACTCCATTCTTGTCTTCAGTCATTAAATTGAAGAGGTAGATAATTTGCCCCTTCCTTTGGTAGGTAGGGAAACCAAGGTCCAGGTCACAAAAGCCCACAGAGTGTTTTGGAGAGCAAAGGTCACTGTGATGGGTACAGCCAGGACCTCAAAGCTATTTTCCCAGGACCCCTGGCCCTAGTACCACACACCCACCAACTCAGCTTTTGTCTGATTTGCTGACTGTGACAGCTGGGAAGGCTGAGCCTCACCCTGGCTCCTGCCATCAACCATCTCTATGTGGCACTAAAGATCGGCTCGGGCACCAGGCCCCGGCAGCAGGCTTGGCAGGTGGCTCTGTGTTGCCAGGGAGACCACAGAGGAGGAAAGCTGTTCCACGAGGCTGCAGAAGGCCAGATGGCCTGGGGTCCCAGAGGTGATTTTCTTGGGGACAACAACCTTGTCTGCATACTGCTGGGGTTTCACAGGGATGCAATGACTAAGTACTTGAGGGACTGAGGTGCAGAGCCTGGCTAACCAGCTCACTGACGGGGAGTGTTGAAGACAAAGCCAGTACTCTGGCTCACCCTGGGCTCTCTCTGATGGCCAGGTACACAGACAGAGGAACACATAGGCCTGGGTTTAAACATGCAGGTTTTCTCCAGTAAGACCACAGACTTTATTAAAGGTCCTTATTAAACTTGCTCCCAGGAACAGCTGGAGATGGAGGGAGACTCCAAACTCTGATACGCAGAAAGCCAATGAGGAAAAACAGAGATGGAAATTGCATCCTGGGTGGGACCCAGAAAAGGGGTGTTGAAAAGAGATTGGGGAGCGAAGCCAAGGGCTATGACAAAGAAAACTTGAGTTGGCTCAGCCCTAGAATTGGGAGGATTTTATGACAGAGCCAGGGATGAAGCCCCTCAGAAAGGCCAACCTACCCTGATCTCCTATAATGGAAGCTGATATAGGGTGAGAAGAAAATAGAAAAGGAGCCCATTGTAGTCTTGGCTTCAGAGACCTCTAGAGACCCTCATGGAGGAAACCCATTATCCTCAGGGTGAAGAATGGCTGACATCACATTGGCTCTGCTCTCACACAGGACAAGATACAAATGTCCTCCTAGACGAGTGCTCAGAAACGCTTATCCCCTTAAGTGGCAGTAACCTCTGCCCTCACCCTTACCAGAACCAGAACCAAGAAAGAACTTTACACAGACCCTAGTGAAGGGATGGGATGTGGGACTGGAAGCTGAGGGCTGGGGAGCTGAGGGGTGGGAAAATCTCAGCAAGGGACAAGGAGGTATGACCATCTTCCCAAAGAAGTGAAGAGGGCAGCCACACTCAACATTTCTACACAAGATCTGGAAATGCCCAGTTCAGCCCAGAGGCAGGGCAGCTGATTAGCATTTCCAGAGGAACTGGGGAAGACTGGCTGGCTGCTCTTCAATCAGACACTGGGGCATCAATTAAAAGGAAAGGGGATCCAGGCTGATTCTCAGGGCTCATGTAACTGAGTTAAATTACTCCACAGCCCTCTCTGTGGTGCAAACAGAAATCCCCACCTGCTGGAGGTTGTCACACAGGCAGCCTGGGCTCCCTTGAGAGCTGGAAGCTGCCTGCAGCCTGGGGCCTCCCGCCCCCAGCCCCCGCCTGCTGCTGGAGCTGTCAGCCCGGCTCCCAAACAGGCTGATTATCCCCATCTGGGGAAAACAAAACATGTCAGCCTTGTGCCTGAGAAGAGGCCTGTCTCCTTAGTGAGGCATAATAGGAAGGAGCTCCCAGCTTGCATCTGCCGTGTGCGATAGGGATGAGCAACCTCGGCTCTCCTCTTTCTCCTCTTCTGGCATGCCCTGCTCCCAGAAGCCTTTGGAACCCCTGTTAGCCTTAGTCGGGCTTCCCGCTGTCCTCTCTGATTCTCCAAGGTCCTGGTGAGTTTGAGTTTCCATATACCTTTCTCCTGTGCAGCCCTGAGGTTTGATCTCTGTTTCAGAACTAGACTAGTCAGTTGCTAATTTACTACAGCTCTGAATTTTCCTCCAAGAAGGGAGACGCCCCCAGGAAGAGTGCTGAACTCACTGACTGAGGTGGCCAAGGGAAGCAGTCGGGAAGCAACTTGCTACAACCTGATGGTCTCCTGCCCCTGTTTGTTCATGTGCTCTGTCTCCACATACCAGGCAAGTCTTTGTATATCTACCCTGTTTCCTCTGGCATAGGAGCTACTGTGGGCAAGAACTATAAAGACGTACTTACCTACCCCAGGATACCCACCAGGGACCAGACACAGATCATATCCAGAAAATGGGTGAATTGATAAGTATGAAATTTTCCTCTGGTCTAGCCTGGCCTCTCTATCTGCTCCCATCACCTTTAATATTCTTTACCACCTCGTGACACTCTGGATGGCCTGCCTGTCTTATTGCAGAGTGTTAACTAACACTCCCTGAGTTCTTCCAATGCAGCAAGCAAAGGGCTACTATGCCTGTTACACATTTACCCAAACCAGCACTCACACAGATTCAACAAAACAATGTTTCAGATGGCACATAGACCTATGAGATCCCAAAACAGAGTAAAGAATTAGCTTCCTCCCTAGGCTCTTGCTTTCTGGGACAGGCCTAAGCTTGCCACAGACCAAGCCAAGGCTCCAAGGTTCAAGCCTCAAACAAGAGGGCTGATTTTATTATCACAATGTCAATGAGGAAACTGAGGCACAGAACATTAACAAAATTAGCAAAGATTACAGCCAGTGGATCCTATAGGACTCGGGCTAAAAGCAGGGATGGTACGTAACCACCATGGGCCTACAGACCATCACAATGCCTGCCAGGTATATGGCATATGACATCCTATCTTCCCACTGGGTAGGCCCAGCTTCTAGTACAGTGACTATGACCTTGTTGAGACCCATGATCAGATTCATCTTTCTTTATTTCACTGCACAAGGTAACAGATGCCAGAGTTGACTGACCAATGGGAGCATAATGACTGTATATATGCGTTTATAGTGTTTCCTCTGCCTGCCTTCAAAGCGGATGGAAGGTGGCTTAGAATATTGAAATGCATAATCAGGACAAATAAAATTATTCTCTAAAACAGAGCTGTTGGAATTCAATCATCAGGCAGGAAGATGGAGTTCTCTGGGGCATCAGGGAGAAGCCAAGCTAAGATGTAGGAACCTACATTGGTGTCCCTGGCTATGCCAAAGCCATTTTTGTAAATTACTCCTTTGCCTTAACCTCAATGAACCGATCTGAAAAACATTTAGGCGGATATAGAATGTGAGAAGTAGAAATCTGTGGACAGCATCTGTGCTGGGTAGTTTTATGTCAACTTGACACAAGCTAAAGTCATTTGAGAGTAGGGAACCTTAATTGAGAAAATGCTTTCATAAGTTCAGGCTGTAAGGTAAGTCTGCAGGGCATTTTCTTAGTTAGTGATTGATGTGGAAGGGCCCAGCCCATTGTGAGTAAGATCACCTCTAGGTTCTATAACAGACTGAGCAAGCTAGGAAGAGCAGGCCAGTAAGCAGCACCCTTCCACAACCTCTGCATCAGCCCTGATTCTAGATTCTTGCCCGACTTTCTTCAATGGTGAACTATAATGTGGAATTATAAGCCAAATAAACTCTTACTTTTGGTTATGGTGTTTCATTATGGCAATGGGAATTCTATCTAAGACTGCATCTCAAACAGCACTAAATACAACTAGTTTAGGACTCCCCAGGGTTATCCCCAAGGGGATAACCAAGGACATTCCAAGGGTTGGCCTGGCTGGGCAGGAAGTGTGAGATCAGTCAGCAGGCCGTGGACCAGAACCTACTGTAGTCAGATTCATTCTGCTGTCATCTGTCTTAGTCACTGAGTCGCCTGGTTAGATTTGTAGCCCTGATGTTAAACATGCTTAGAAGCCATACTGGACAGCGTTCTCTGAAGCCCTTCCATGATTTTACAGCCCTCTGGGCTCCTTTATGTTGTCAGTCAGCCACTTTCAAGCATAGTTCATAGTTTGGACATATGCTGGCATTCTCCATAATTGAATAATGTTTGAGTTCTAGAGTAGAATTCAGGGAGTCCCTGGAAAGAGTGCTACAGTTGAGGGTATGAGTATAAAGAACCTCCCTCTTCATGTTTTCAGTCCAGATAAGTCCCTACTCACTAGTATGGACTGAATATCCAGGCATATTAGCTAAGAGAATAACACAGCTGCTACAAAAATCATCAGGAGCTCCAAGTATAGAGCCAAGGGCCTGTGCTTTCAGCACCCACTACAGGATGCTAATAGTCTCTATCATTCATGGTATGTCAGGTACAGGGATTTGACTACTGTACTGAACTACACAGGGCATCTGAACTCTCCTGGACAGTACCCTAATGTTCAACATGCAGGAGGTCTTTGCCATTTCAAAATCTGGTCCCAGCCTAAGTGTTCTTCTAAATATCTATCAGAGACGCCAAGTGATAGGCTGTGGGTGTGCCAGTATGAAATGCAGACACCATCCCTGTATATGCCTATACCCTTAGGGGAGAAAGTCCAGGCCACTAGATGCTGACATACTCAGACATGTGTGGTCTATTCTTCTTAGAGTGAGGTCTATTATAAAAGTGTGAGGGGGGAGAAAAAAGAAGGAAAGAGGGCAGAGGAAAGATGCAGAGTAGATAATCTGTTAGAGGACAGAGCAGCTGCATAGTCATGTCTTACCTCACAAATACAAGATTAACCTCCTTAACTAAAACCTAAATAAAAGAAAAGTTGTATGCTGTCTCTTACATATGGATGTTATCGTTCAAGCATTTTATATATGTCTTTCTCCATATAACCCCATAGGCTAGTTGCCTAGTAAGGACCTAGAGAGTAGAAGGAGATATTCCAAAGGAGGGGAAATAGTTTACAGTTTTATAAAAACATAAAGGGGAAACTGAAATAGGAGGATTCAATGGGGAGGGAGTCTGGAAATCAGGGTAAATTAAGAAATGTGGGGAAGGACAACAACTAATACTAAACACCTTTTGCAAAGTCATATAGAAACTTACTACCCCAAAGGCACCATGAAGTGCATACATAAATAAAAGGAATTTAAATGTAGCCACCATTTAATGGGGTAGACATTGCCCAAACTAGACATTTTATTCCAGCAAGTAAAACCTTCAGTGCCAGAAATGAGTTATATTCTTGAGTCACTGCCTACAGATTCCCCACAAACACAGCATGCTATTACCAAGACTATTGACTGTCTAAGCCTCATGACAAGGCCTTATTTTTGAAGAAACAATTTATGTCATTGAACATGGAAGGTTCAAGCTGGTGCCAGAAACTTCACATTTACTGACTAGCATTTGTGGTGCTGAAAGTAAGGAAAGCGCACTATAGAAGGAGAGAGGTGTTCATTAACCCCACCAAGCTATCAAGTCTGAAGCCTACAACAAGTGCCCGACCTGTAACATATTCTGGTACAATAAGGGTGCAAATGTCATGGAAGTAACCATTTCATTTAACCATTTCTTAAAACTTGGATTTTGGTCATACATGACACTAAGAAATGGCCAAAATCCTGATTTTTAGATAGGTCATGGGTCTATGAAAAAACTTACTATTATTTTTCTAAAAGAACACAGCAATAAAATGACTTCTAAGTGCTCTACCTACAGATTAGAGCATCACCCTAATCCTGGGGGGGGGGGGTGTTTGTTTGTTTTTGTTTTTGTTTTTTCGAGATAGGGTTTCTTTGCAGCCCTGGCTGTCCTGGAACTCACCCTGTAGACCAGGCTGGCCTCAAACTCAGAAATTCACCTGCCTCTGCCTCCCAAGTGCTGGGATTAAAGGCATGTGCAACCATGCCCAGCTACCCAAATCCTGTTAAAGAAGTGTCTTCTTGTAAAAGATAGTAACTAGCAAAGAAATCCATGACTGCATCATGCCACGGGTAAGAGACTTTGGAGCACTCAGCCCTGTGAGATATTTCTATCAAATCCATCCCATCAAGGCTCAGGGATCTGTACAAAAGAGAGTGCAGACAGATTATAACAGCCAGAGATGGCAGACAACTCCAAAAACCAACAACAATGCTGAAACATACATGAACTCACAGCGACTGTGTCAGCATACACAGGACCAGAGAAACTACCAGCCCTGAGAAGAGGAAGTGGACACAAAGTCCTGCTCCTAACAAGAAAGGTATTTGTAATTGATTCAGTTTTTCCAATAGACTATCACTAGGTATATCAAAAAACACCCAGGGCAGGCCCCGTGCCTAGGAAGAGTTGGCTGCCATAAATGAACCCCATGTGCCCCATGTTTCCTCTTTCCCTTACTTTTTAGTTTTGTTCTGTTTTGCTATTTTTTGTTTTATTTAGTTTCTCTTTATAAAGTTTGTCTGTTTTGATTTTCATTTTTTGTTTCTATTTTTACTTTTTCAGGTTTTTTTTAAGAAAAAAAAGAAAAAAAAACATTAAGTTTGACAGGTAGGGAAGTGGTAAGTATATGAGAGGAGCTTGGGTAAAGGAAAGAATGTGATCAAAATACATTATATAAGAACATTATACATATATATATGTATATACATATATATGTATATATATGTATATATGTATATATATATATATATGTATATATATATATACACACATAATTCGATAACAAATTTTGAACACACACAAGAATAGACTCCTTATAATCTTGGCTTCCACATCACTTCCATATGATGGCTAAATTTGATTGTCAACTTGTGTATTTCCGGGAAAATGTGAATTAAATCCCACTAGCCAGAGATAGGGAGTTGATAACAGAGCAAAGGATGACACCAGAGTCCAGATTTATGAACCAATGAGCTTTATTGGGTTGCTGGCAGGAGTACAGATGATAGATTACATACAGGGGAAGAAATGACTCAAAGGTGGTCGCATTACCCAAATCCCATCCCAGCATGGGTGATAGCTCACAGAATCTGAAACCCCAAAACATGCAAGTAGCTCAGAAGGTTGGGGAGTGTCTCTCCCAGGCAGCTTAGCTGGTCTCTGCCTCTTGCCCTGCTGTTCTGCAGGGGTCTCTCAGCAGTCCCTACCTTCTATTAAAGTTTGGGGAAGTAGAAACCTTGGTGTATCTGATCAGTTTCAGGGATCAGAAAGATGACAAACAAACAAACATGAATGAACCTGAAAAAAAAAAAAAAAAAAACCAAACCTTCCTTCATTTTTGTTTAGCAAAAGGGCTCCCACATTCCCTTTAGTGAACAGGAAACCCCTGAAGAATTTTCAGCTCACTCTCTATTCTTTGAAAAGAATTTGCTTTCCTAAAATATTTTGGTTTTTCCTATTTTTAATTATATACAAGTGTGTATCTATGCATTTGAGTCTGTGCAGGTGATAGTAGGTGCCCATGGTATTTAGAGACATCGGATTCCTCGGAACTGGAGAGTTGTGAACTGTTTGGCTTGGTGCTAAGAACTGAATTAGGGTTCTCTGCAAAAGAAGTGTGCAATCTTAGCCTTTGAGCTATCTCTCCAGTCTTGAATGTGCATTTTTATAAAAGTTTATAAAAAAATAAACCTCCTATCAAAGTTTTTGTTAAGAGGTAGGGACTGCTGAGAGACCCCTGTAGAGAGAGCCACAGAGCAAGAGACAGAGACCAGCTAAGCTGCCTGGGACAGGCAACCCCAGCTGGCACAGAGGCCAGTACAGCTGTGACATAAAGATCCCATGCTACATCTCAAACTGGGAGCAGAACATAGACGTATCATCCATACAGTGCTGCTTTGCAGATTTGCACAATACAAGCTGAGGGGCATAGAGGCTGGGCCACAGTTTCAGAAAGCAACCAAGGCCAGTCCATATGTGTGTCTCCATTATGTGAAAATGTAAAGGTGAAGCCTAGGCTTCAGTAGAGACCTATGGCTGCTGGTGATGTTAAAACCATGGGAAATCTATAGAAGGAAGCTGCTGCATTGAATGGATCTGGACCAAGAGAAAGAGAGTTGATATATGCTGTGTGTAGCATCAACAGAGGAATGGCTATTGGAGCCCAGATGATATCATTAAGATCCCCAGAGGCTGAACATGGATGGAGCTGAAAGATGTAATGTTTTCCCTCCTGTGTTTTGGCCTTGCTCTAGCCAAATCTTTCTTGCTCCATTTGGGTAAGGAGATATTTACTATGTATTATTGTGGTTATATGTATCAACTTGCTTTTGTGTAGAGATTGCCTTGAGTCTTGAAAGAACCTTTGGAATTTTGAACAAGTGTTAGTATTTAAGACTATGAGAACTTTTGATGCTCTAATGAATGCATTTTGCATTTGTGAGCTCTCCATGAGCCTAAGAAGGAGGAATGTTATGGATGGAATGTTGTGGGTTAAATGTTACAGTTTAAGATGTTTGAGTGTCAAGCTGAACGGGGAAAGACTCATGAGTTTCGGTTGTGGACTAGTTAGGATTAGTAAACACCTGGGACATTAACGATGCACATCTGTTTTCTTTGGCATAGCTGTGAGATGTTTCCAGCATGGCTTAACTGAGGAAGAAAAGCTCACCTGAATATAGATGGCACCATCTGTAGTGATTTGAATGAGAAAAGTCCCTGTAGGCTCAGCTATTGGAACACTTGGTACCTAGTTGATAGCTCTATTTGGGGGGATGTTATAGAACCTTCAGAAAGTGCAGCCTTGCTGGAGGAATATGTCATTGAGAATGGACCTTGAGAGTTCATAATGTCATCCTACTTCCAGTTAGCTCTCTGCTTCATACATTCTTCTCTTCCATACATTGTCTCGATGATGGTGTTATGTCTCAGCAACAGAAAAGTAACTACAGCACCATCTAAAATGCTGGAGTTATATACTGAATCCAAAGCAGAAGGAGTACCAGGAAGATAGCGTTGTAAAAGAGGCCCTTTTGCCATTCCTCCTGTGCCTCTGAGTTCTCCCCTCATTGCCTCTCAATAAGCATTTGGATGTCCAAGCATCCATAATGTACTGAGCATGATGGTGTCTACCTGTAATCCCACTCCTGAGAGACAGAAGTGTGGATCCTAGAAGCTTGCTGGCCATCTAGTCTAGCCAAATAAGAGAGATCCCAGTTATGTAAGAAACGGTTATCTCAAAAGATAAGGTGGAGAGCAATAGAGAGGCAGCGGCATTGACTTCTAGCCACCCCGCACACACACATTCACAGACATGTACATTTCTGCACACACTTTACACATACATGCAGATGCTGTACCCACAGAGAAAAGGAGGAAAGAGCCCACTGAACACTGTCATTATCCTTGCTTTGTCTTCTTGGTGCACCATCTTCTTGTCTTCCCTGCCATGACTTCTGAACTACGAGCTGAAAGAAACCTTTCCCCCTTTAGGTTGCTTTTGCTCAGGTATTTGTTGACAGTGAGGGGAGAAGTAACATTTCAGGACATTTAAGATGCCCCCCCCCCCCCGCAAACTGCTCCTCAGGAGCAGAAGTAGTAGTCCTGCCATGGCTTCTGATATCTGAGCTTTTCAACGCACAGACTTCATGCTATGACAGGAGGTTTCCGCAAGCTCCTACCATGCCCATACCTTGCCTCCCTTGCCTCTGAAGCACTGGATGATGACGAGCAGACCTTCAGCCCTTTTGCCATTCCTCCTGTGCCTCTGAGTACTCCCCTCGTTGCCTCTCAATGACAGTAGTCCATGGGGCATCGTCTTATCAGTAGCATTTAGGCTGCCCCTGCACTGGGAACAGAACCCAATCCCTGTAGGAAGTGTACTGTATAGTTAGTTTGTCCTGAGCCACAGGCTGCAGGACTCAGGATGATGCATGAATAAGAGTAGCTAAGGCCCTGAGTTTATGGCATCTCTTGCACACTGCATGCTAGGCAAGTGAGGTCCCTCTCTTCCCAGCCCCAGGGAAAGTTGACATCTTTGCTTGGTGCTCTGGTGCTTCCCTGTTCCCTGCATTCATCCAGCTGAGTCCCAAGCTATGTCTTCTCTTCAGTGGTTTCAACCACCTTATATTTATAGGTGAACCATGTCTTTCTGCCAGGCCCCACATGGAGGTGCCCTCCAATATATTTAAAGACCATTCATTCACTGGAGGAGGTCCAGACACCTAAATCTTGTAAGTGAGAGGTCTGAGCCCTGCCAAGCCCTTATCTTTGCCTCTCCCCAGGCATCTGCATGTCATGGACTGCTGCTTTTGAGCCCCTTGCAGGCTGGCATGCCTTAATTTCGTCCAGAAACCATCCTTTCCCTGCCTACTTGCCCTATGCCGTCATTTCATTCCCTTCCAAATGGTGAGGTAAAAGCACCAAGCCATTTTAGTCCAATTTTCTCTTCCTGATGTGGAGAGGCAATGGTGGCATTAAGACCTGGTACCTGCTGTTCAGAATCAGCAAAAGAACAGTAAGTGGGAGGTAATGAGTGCCGTTGGCAGGAACTGAGCCTGTCCCCTGTCCTCCTACAGTCCCCAAGCTCCCTGCCAGAGCCCACATTGAAAGGAACCTCCTGGGCAATGAGTCCCCACCTCTCCCGTTGTTTGGATCTTTCATGTGACCCGAGCAAGCCCCTATCTTCCTCCAGCCTGAGTGTCCTCATCTGTGCAGTGGACACTTCATCAAAGATAGAAGAGGAAAGGAAATGTTTTTAAAAGCCCAGGAGGGGAATCAGACATTGGAAACGTGCTGCTTGCTCCTGCTTAGCACAAGCTCTAATGCTATCCTTGGCTCTGCTTTCTGAGCCAGGATCACTGACCCCCCTCTCTGTGAGCAAGGAACCATGTGCAGAAGTTCAGTGTAGGCTTCTTCCTCATCCACACGGAAGGTTCCGAGGAACAAAAGCACAGACTTCTACGATCCTTATGATGCCCAGGCTTAATGCTCTACCCCAATTGCCTCTTTCAAACCTCACCCTACCTCCAAGGGAAAGTGTTGGTATTGTCCCATTCAGATATTATCACACAGAAGCTGAAAACATTTAAAGCATTTGTCATTGAATCACTTAGAGATGGTCTGGGAGGCATCTAGGCCTGGGTAGATTTATCCTACATTCTCTTAGATATCACAAGCCTCCTGATTCCAAGGATGGGATATCTAAGGACCAGGGAAGGCGCCAGTTTCTGGTCAGCTTGCTCAAGGAACTAGGTTAGAGTCCTAGAGTGATCTGATCTACAGCCTAAGAATTTAAACTCATCAGCTACAGATAAAGACGCCCCAAGGACACATTCACAACAAACACAGAGACTGTGCGTTGTCAGGGTGAAGGTGGTACAGACTGGGAGGTGGAACCTCTTCATCATGTTTCTGGGTACTCCCTCTTGCAGCTCCCCTACTTTGTACCCTTCCTTTCCCCTGTCCCCTCTTCCTCCCCCCCCCACCCCCTCCCTTTTACTAGTTCTGCTTCTGGTTTTCTCTTCCACCTTCTTCATTTGCTTCCTCAAGCCTCTGCCCCTCCCACCCTGGATCGCCCAGGTAGGGGGTGAAATACATGGGCAGACCTCTCACTACCAACTGGTGTCAGGGGTATAGAATATAGAACCAAAGGTACTCCGAAGTGGCCGGCCAGTCTCTGTTACCTGGAGTATCTTCAAAAGTAAACCTTCCACAGAGACATACTGTCCCCCAATCCCCCTTCTCCTGAGTCTCCCCCCAGACTTGCTCACTTCTTTCTGTAAGAACCCCTTCCTTCACCCAGCAGGCATCCTTGCAAATCCTGTTTGGGGACAGACCTTGTTCTAAAGATCCAGAATGGAAAGGGTATGGCCGAACCCTAGTCAGCAAAGGACGAGCCTGGTACACTGGCTCTTTCCTCTCCGTGTAGAAAGGGTAGGCGAGAGCTTGAGCAGAGACCTCTGAAGCCTGAGGTGTTGGAGGGCTCCCTGGACACCCTGGGAAGCCTGACCCTCAAGCCACTAGAGTGACTCCCACACCTTTGTTGCTGAGGCCTAAAAGGGAGAGCAAGGCCTCTTGACTCTCTAAGCACTTAAATGGCTTCCTGCCCTGCCTGTTGTTCCCTTGTACCCAGAAGAACTAGGGGTCTGTGTGGTTTCCCAACTGGGGATGTTTCTTTGAGGTCTCCCCTCCCCCTTTCTAACACACCCTTCGGCTGCAGGGAAGCCCATGTTTCACTCTTAAAGGAATCTTGCTAGCAAGGTGCTGTGGCCAGCAGGAGAGATATGGGGTGCTGGGGGGGGGGGCTTTCTGGGGGAAAGTCTTAGCCTTAGCCCTCCATAGACCCCCACATAGGAAAGTAGCCGAGAGTGGAATATATTCAAAACCCTCAACCCTCTCCCTTTTTCCCTTGCTGGAGTTGCCATGGCAACCAGAGTTCACTCTAGATGCCAAAAAAACACTGCAAAAACAACAATGAAGACATCAACCTCAGTTCAGAGGGAAAGGGCACCAGGCCAGGCTGGGGCCCCAAACAAAGACTATCCCTTCCTCCCACAGCCCTCCCCAAAGAAAGGCAACCCTGGGAATTTGGGGACTTGTGCTAGGCCAAGGCAGAGAGTAGGGGTTTGCTAATGTTTAAGAGACTTCATTTTTCTCCCTGGGTCCGCTCTCTTTTCCTCATGCCCATAGCCACCCTGCAGCTTCCTGTGCATCCACTCAGTGTCTTCTTTCAGGGAGCACAGGCAGAGAATGGTGACAAGGGTGTCTCGGGGGCCCTGAGGAGCAGCCTTGGCTGTGAGGTATAGGCTCAGGGAGTCTTTCTAGACCACCTGACGTAGGCTGTGAACTCAGAAAATACATTTCCATCTCCATCTCTAGGGCCCTCAATAATGAGAGGCTGCACTCACAGAAAAGGCATAATCTCATTCACACTAAGGTAAAAGTGACTGATGAGCTGTAGGTGGCCAGGGAAAAGGCCTTTGAGGCAAGAGTTCAAGTCCTACAGAGCCAGGCAGCAAACCTTGCACCCCTCTGAAAGGAACACTGGAGTAGGCGCTCACCCCCAGACCCACCCTGAACAGTGCCCTCAGTGTGCACTGCTGCCTGATTTCTCAGCACTTCAGCCTCAGGACAGCTCCTCACCACAAAGTACTTTTGGCCATGCCTTCAGGATGGCATAAGTAGTCCAGTAGCAAGTGGAAGAGTTAATGTCAATGGGAGAAGAGAGATGCTGAGGGAGGGCGGGAGGCCAGGGAAGACTCTTTATACCCACAACTAAAACAACTCAATCCTAGCTCCATTCCCTACCTCTAAGCAAGTCCTTTCCCTTGCTTTACTTCCATTGTCTTCTCAACAACTCAGGAGCTGGGCAACATAGATGGAAGGCATGACAAGGGAAAGGACAACTGATGGAACAGGGCAGGTCACCCTCAACTTCTCCCTAAGCCTTTAAGTCTAAGTTGGGCAATAAGGGAAGGGCCTAGAGACAGGGGAGAGATGAATGGGAGAGTGCAGAAGTGGTGAGCTGAAAGGGCAAACCCAGTTCTGAGCCCAGTAGAACTCTGAGACCCAGCCAAGACAAACAAAATAACTGCTTTAGCCTGAAGCCCTCAGAATACTGTTCCCCAGGTGAACAGAAAGCCATCAAAGCAGAAGGAAGCCACTGTGCCCGAGGTGGTCAACACTCTTCCTAAGGTCCAGGTTGTCCTCCAGTTGCTCATCGACAAACGGGGGCAGAGGGCTCCTGTAGGCTAAAGAATTGGGATGGGATCCTCCTCAGGAAGTTCAGAAGAGAAACAAAATGGGAAAGGCTAACAGGGGAACCTCTCTAGCACTAGAGATAGCTGAAAATAATTGGCTTCCAGAGATGAAGATAACAGAGCCTAAGGCATCATGAGGGCTTCTGGGACCAAAAACTGGTCAGCAGCTTGCACTCAGTAAGATCCAGAAGAGAAAAAGCTGGGAGAATGGGACCAGACTGGACCATAAGAGACCATGGGAAGAGTGAATACTCCCATGTATGTGAACACATTCAGCAATCTGTGTGCACATGTGCATGTGAGATTGGGGGTAGGCAGAGAAATAGAGCAGCGTTGAACAGAATAGGCTTGACTTTCCCAAAGCTGTGAGCATCCAGAACAGAGGACAGACTGAAAGAGATCAGAGGGAGGCAGAAAGTCCAACAGGGAGGCCATGGTTGCCAGAGCAGAGTGATAATCCCACTGTTAACACCTGATTCAATCAACCCAGCAGATCTTTCCTAAGCATTTGCTTGGTGATCATGGGCAACGCTTTTGTAAGGTGGGTGTGAACCAGGCAGAGTTCTCAGCAATTTGTCGCTAACCCACTCAACAATCCAATACATTGGTGTTGTTTTCACACATAATTTATTGACAAGAAAACCAGGGCGGGGTTGGTAAGGGATTCTTGTACCACACCCAGACATTCACTCCAGAGTCTTGGCCCTGTGCCTGTTTGTGCTCCTGCTAAGGTCCAATGTGTCAGGTAGTAGGAACAAAAGATGATTACTAGAAGACTGAGCCAGCCAGGCTGACAACTAGCCCCTGCAGTTGGGACAGTGGAAAGATGGGCTGGGGATTTGAGATGGTCAGAGGATTCTGTGATGGCATGAAGTAGCAAGACAAGCAATAGCAGAATGCCAAGGGAGAGGGCTGGAGGCACTGTCCAGACTCTCTGCTTCCCCGTGGAGACACTCTGCCTCTCTGGCTTCATTCAGAAGACCAGATGGAGCTAGTGCAGGAGGCACACACAGTGCCCCAACCCTGGATCTTCTTCTGCTCTACCCCCAGCAGCAAGTCAGCTATAGAAGATGAATTGTTGTGGCTCAATCCCCATCTACTTTTTCTTTAGGGGCTCAGGGAGTCCAGGTCTGGGTGACTTATAGGGACTTCTTTGAGAACTCCTGGGTGGTTCCCCCTTTTCTGCCTTCTGCTCAGACCAAAATGGACTTCAGTCATTCATGACTATAGGCTCATTAAGTTATCAAGTATTTAATGTTCCCATAAATGAGCTATAACACCAATCTATGACCTACATAATTATATATTAAGTATATAGTTTATATGTAATAATACTTTAATTATAGCATTCATTTATGAATTCAACAAATCAGAACCTACCCTAGCACTGGGCTCAGATGGGGAGACAGGGTGAATGGGAGCACATACCTTCTGCAAGTCTGCAACAAGCCCTCCTTCATAAAGCTGACAATTCCACGGCAAGCAAGACTGGTGGGTCAAGGAGGCTTTGGCACCAAGTTGAAGACAACAGAGCAAGGTCTCTTCCCCAATCTTGGCCAGTCAGGGTCAGAGCAGGGTTAAGGAAGGCTTCTCAGAAGGCAGAACACAGCTGGAGGGTGTCAAAAAGGAGACACCAGACATGGAGGATGAGAGGAAGAGCAGGGGGTAGGAAACAACATAAGGGAGGGGCTTGGCGAAGAGATAAACCTAACCCCAAGTCAGAGTGGAACTGGGGAAAGGACCAGACTGCAGAGGTGTCTGATGTCAGCGTGGAGTCTACAGTCTTGTGGCATAATCACATTTGAGTATATATTCCTTTCCCCCTGCCTCCACTAAGAAGCCAGAAAAGGACAAAGACAGCTGGAAGGGGAAACCCAAAAGGTAAGCTAAATGTCTAGGGAGAGAGGATAGCATAGGCATCAAGCCAAAATCTGCTCAGGTGCCTCAAAGGCTTGAGGCACGGAGCTTCCAGATGCTTCCAGAAGCAGAAGTGGAGCTGAACATAGAGTCAATAGTGCACATACCCTTTAGAAAGGCATCAGGCCTGCCCCACACCAACCTCTAGATCCCCTTCCTACCTAAGTGAGCTACTACATGGGTGACTCTCAGGATAACTCGGCCCAGAGATGCTGTGTGTTGTGTCTCTGGGATGGCAAGAAGGTCCTGGGAATGAGGCACCAGAGGTTACAAGGGATTACTAACAAGAGGGAGGACTTAAGCCTCCAGCTTCTACCCAACACTCTCAAGAGGCATGAAGAAAGTTTCCTCAGGAAAGGTTTACCAGTTCAAAAGGAAAGACCTCAAGAAAGAGACACTCAGGCTTGCCACCTGTCCTATTTTCTTTCTGTTGCCAGATAAAACACACGACCAAGATAGCTTATCAAAGAAAGTACTTAGTTTGTGGGGTTGGTCAAAGCTCCAGAAGTTTAGTGTTCATTTTCTGATGGTGGGGAGCATGACAGTAAGTGTACATGGCACTAGAGCAGTAGCTGAGAGCTTCCATCTAATCCAAAAGCACAGGGCAGGAGGTTCGGGGTGAGAGGAAGAGAGGGAGAGACAGACAGACAGGCAGGCAGACAGAGTGCTAACTGGGGATGGTATGGGCTTTTCAAACCTCAAACTCCCGTAATACACCTTCTCCAGCAAAGCCATATTCCCTAATCCTTCCCAAGTAGTTCCATCAACTGGAGATCAAGCAATCCAATACATGAACCTACAGGAGCCATTCTTACTCAAACCACCACACCACCCGAATGCCTCCAGAGAAGCTGGAATGTGGTAAGCTGTGTCTCTGCACAGACTCTCTCAGATGACCAGTATTTCTGTATTGGAGACAGACCTTGTCTGAGGACAGCTACAGTGTACTTACATATAATAAAATAAAATAAATCTTTAAAAAAAAAATCCTTTACACCTTAGAAATGGCTCCAACATGAAGGGTCTGAGACAAGGAGAGAAGCAAAGAAGGATTCAGATAGAGGACTCAAGTTAGAGGACATAGAAACAGGTAATGTGGAAAAGGTGAAGTTGAAGTTAATGTCTCGGAAAAGTTAATAAAGAATATTGGAGAAACATTCTTTAAAATCAAAATTCTATTTTTAACTGAATACCCTGAGACTATGCAAAATTCTTAGAGAATAAATAGAAAAGTATCACATCTTGAAGTAAACCTTCAGTTAAAAAGCAGAAAGGTTGCATGAAATATACTTTTGGAAAGTAGTATAAGATAACGAGTAAGAAACGATATGAAATGGGGGGGGGGGGGCTTCGAAGCATAAAGTCTAATATTTCATTGGCAGGAGTTCCAGAGTGGGAGAGCAGCAAAAAGACAGGGAACTGTACCTTCAAACAGAAGAGAGAAGATTTTCCAGAATTCACGGATGTGAGTTTCTGCTTTGAAAGCGCCCATGAATTATGGAACAAATCACTGAAGACATGAGAAGGCATGAAATTCAGAACATCAGGGGCAGAAAAAAAAATTAAACAAGAGGAGAACTGATTGATGGTGTACACAGGGCAGGGCTTAAAATGGCATCAGGCGTTTCCACGGCAACACTGGAAGCCTGAGCATGACTGAGTGAAACATTGGAAGGCTCCACAGAAGCTCATTTGCAACCTAGAATTCCATCTCTAATCAAGCCACTCATCCTATAGGTAAAACAATGAATAAAAGAGTGCAAATATGTGTAGTCAGACGTTAAGAGCTCACAAAATCGCCTCCTCTCTGTTTCTTAGAAAGTTCCTGGCAAATGCTACTCTAAAGAAAGAAATTAACCAAGAAATAGGAAGTCTGTGATTCAGGACATAGAGGAGTCTGCTGAAAAGAGAGGAAGCAAAACTTTCAAGAAGATGACGAAAGGTTCTAAAACTAGGGCCATCAGACATCTGAGGAGATCCTGCTATTTCAGACTGAAGTCCAGACACACTCTGAAATAAACAAAAGAAAAGCAAACTAAACAACAGGAGATTAAAATAATGCCGGGAAAACACGCACACGGACAATAGTGATTCTCTATGGTTGAGTGTGAACGTCCCTCCCTGGGCCCAGGTGTTGAAGATGTGCTCTAATGCATCAGCAGTCAGAAGAGGGGCTCTACAGAGATGATTAGAACACAAGGGCTCTGCACCCGTCGATGGATTCGAGGATAGATTTATAATTAAATGGCATGGTGAGGAAGTGCTGACAATAAGGCAGTGCCTACCTGGTGGAAGGCATTGAGACCTTAGGGGCATGCCCTTGGGGGATGTACATTGCCATCATCTTCTTCCTCATTTTCACTGTCTCTCCTTCATGGCCATGTTGATGTAAGCTGCTCTGCTCTGCTTGCTCTAAGCCCTCACATATGAGTTACCTCACCACAGTCCAGAAGCAATGGAGCCCACTGAACATGGACTGACCTCTCTGAAACCATGAACCAACATAAGCTCCCCTCCTCTAAGCTGGCCTTGAACTCTCTCGAGCAAGCTGGCATTAACTTTTGATCCTCCTGCCCCGTTCTTTGGACACATGGCTGTGTTAGAGGTTGGCAGCACAAGCCCTGCTCTAGCATGCCACCTATTTTTAGTATAATAGATCTATTAATTCTTTTTAAAATTGTATACATGGTTACAAAGCTTTCTTATCATATCCTACACACACACACACACACACACACACACACACACACACACACACGGGGGGGGGGGGGGAACACACTCACTCCTCCCCTAACCTCTACTGGATCTATTCCATCTCATCCCATCAGAGTTCCTCTCTTAATTTGATGTCCTCTTAAAATAATAATAACCTTCAGAGTCTCATTTGTGCCAGCCTACCAGGGACCACATTATTAAAGAAAACTGACACTTCCTCCCCTAGCATCCAGTAAGCATTAATTCCTCCTGGTCCATCCAGGTTGGAACGTTCATTGCTTTGATATAGGACAAGTGTTATGCAGGTAACCACAGTTGTGATGTGTTCATGAGTCCAGAGGTTTAGTCATAATTAGAAGACACTGCTTTGCCCTGGTTCTCCCCAGCCGCTGGCTCTTACAAGTATCAAACCTTTTCTTCTGTGATGTTCCCTGAGCTTTAGAGGTGAAGGGTACTATATTGATGTCCCGTTTATGGCTGAGCACATAACACAGACATATGTGCTGCTCTTTGAACATCTGTGAATGTCTGTGTTAGCCACCAGATAGAGCACAAAGAAGCTTCCCTTCCCTGATGAGGAGTGAGAGCCTCACTAATAGAGATTTGAAGGACACTTTGATATTATGTCCATTTATCAAACTAATAATAGTGGGTGCACCCCTAGGGTTTATTAACTCCTCCAGACATGTGTTCTTGGACATATTTTTGTACCAGAAATGTGTTTTTCTCCTGTGGAGCAAGCTTTAAATTCAATCAAAAGGCCATTGGCTACTCCTACAACGTGAGTGCCACTGCTGTGCCCTTGGGCAGATCTTGCCAGGCTGGTCATTGCTGTAGCCTCCAGTGTTCATAGCTGTTTTCTCTCCTGGAAGCATTTCCCAGAACTATGAAGCCTAGCCAGCAGGGGGGAAGCTTTCCTATCAGTGCCAGCTGAATTCTCCATGTCCAGTGACCAAAGTATATGGTGTCTCCAGCAATAGAGTCTTAGCACCAAGTTCTAAACAGCAACCAAGATCAATGGAGCATCAGAAAGAGTTCTCTAGAAACACAGGACTGATGGAACGAGTGACCTGGGGAAATGGTATAAAGGGGGCTTATTAAAATGGCTTACAAGCTGTGGTCCAGTTAGTTCAACCAGGGCTGCCAACCAATGGAAAGTCCAAGAATCTAGCAGTTTCTCACTCCAGGAGTCTGGATGTCTCAAGTACTCCTCAGTATACGCCAGAATCCTGCAGAAGTAGGCTCTAATACCAGTGAAGGAATGAAGTTGCCAGAGAGAATGAGCTCAAGAAGACTAAGAGCCAGAGCTCCTTTTCTTTTAAGACAGGCTTTAATGTGTAATGGCCCTGGCTGTCCGGAAACTCGCTCTGTAGACAAGGCTGGCCTTGAACTCACAGTCTGAAAGACATGCTCCATCACACCATGCTTTATATAGGCTGCCACAAAAAGTGTGAACCAGATTAAAGGTGGGTCTTCCCACTTCAAATGATTTAATTAAGAAAAAAATCTCTCACAGGTGTTCCCAGCTGCTTGAGTTGTAGTTCACACCAGATGTAGTCAAGATAAAAGCCAAGAGTATCCATCACAAATGGCAATAGAGCTTGTATTATTTTGGGCTTTCCCCAAGATCTCCCTAACAACTTGAAGGGAGGTATCTCAAACCTGGCACTAGGCTTTTTACTTGGCAACATTTGCCTTCTGAAAGGAGCATATCTATTCAAACCACCCCATATATGATAGATTTATTAACTATTTCTAGCTTTTTGAGGAATCTCCACGTTGATTCTCATACTACCTGAGCCAGTTTATACTCCCACCTACAGTGAACTAACTCTCTCTCCCTCTCCCTCTTTCCCTCCTTTCCTCCCTCCCTCACTCGTGTGTGTGTGTGTGTGTGTGTGTGTGTGTGTGTGTGTGTGTGTTACATCTAGACACAAGGAAACTTTGAAGAAGGTAAATACAATAGAAATGAACTCTTGGAAATCAAACCAAATAGAAAAGAGCAGAATCAAATAGAAAAATAGAAGACAAAACAAACAGAAATTGTGAGGGATAAAATGTCTTTTAAATCCAATGCAGGACATTAAAAAAAAAAAAAAACGTATAGCTCCACCTAGAAATTCCAATAACTATCCAGAGAAAAGTCTAGAATGTGAGAGCAGAATGAAGATGCTATCAAGGACATTACACCTAAAAGTTTACCAGGCCAGTAGGACACAGTTTCTGTACGCAAATAACTCACCCAGCATCCAGAACAGGGAAGGGAGATGATTGCAAGCAAATCTGCATAATCAGACTTTATGATCTTCTGAGGCCTTACAGCTGTCTAGGCCCAGGAATCACAAAAGCAAGATGACTCTGGGCTTAACAGAGAGCTCTGCTAGTTCTCTGAAGCCAGCCATGATGGCCCCTCCATTCCCAGCACTTGGCAGGAGGATCAGGGAGAAGACAAGGTCCTTGTGGGCTACAGTGTGATACCCTGTGTCAAAAGTTCAAATAAACAAAAGGAGATATTGGGACAAATGTCTCTAGCCTGCATCTCTGTGCTCTGGAACATCAAGTTTAAGACATTTTCAGGCAGGCAGGACCTACGAGTGCTGCTGCCAGGGTGCCTGTCCTCAATTGCTCTGGAAGGCAGTATGCCACTGAGACAAGAGCCCAAAGGAGGAAGGAGGAACTATGAAGGGGGGGGCGGGGGAAGAGATCCAGGGTGTGAGGAACTTAAGGGAGGGAAGCAGGAAAAGGACTGTGGCATGATGAGTCTCAGTGCCATAAGACACACCTGTGTGGCAAACTGCAGCTTCGAACCAGAAGAGAGGAAGTGAACAAGGCAGCCACCTGTGAATGAAGGAGACAGACACTAACCAGCCAGATTTGGAAAGAAGAGTCCTAGACAAAAGACATCAGGCAACAAGAAAGGGGACATTTAATTTGAGGGAAAGCTAACATTAGATAAAGGAGAATGAACTCCAAGATACAACAGGACTCAATAGTTGCTTTAAAAAAAATAGTTGCTTTTATTCAACAAAACAGCTGGTTGAGAAGAGGGAGGGAAAGGGAGCAGAAAGGACGTGAGGAAGTTAAGCCATATTTGCCATAAAAAGGTAAATGGATGAAAGAACAAATGAATGAATGAATGAATGAATGAATGAATAAAACAATGTATACACCTACTGAGGAAAGTGGAGCTAAATAAGGGAGGAAATGGCCAAAAGAATTATGGGTGACTGCAGCCTAGAGGTGAGACTGGGCATGGAGAAAGTGGACCTGTTGGCAATCTCCTCCAATCTAACTTTGAATGTGTGCTGATGCTAGTTAAAAACTCAAGACTGTGTGGCTACACCACAGCTCAGGACACAGTCAGGTCTCGAATGTGTGCTCCAGGGAAAGACCCCTGGGACTGGATGATCGTGAAGATAACTGGGAAGACTGGGCTGGGCCTGGAAGTTTCAGAGGAGGTAAACCAGCAGAGAGGACTCCCGACATCTGGAGTGGGAAACACTACTAACCCTGGTGTCCTCAATGACAGCACAGGTTCATATATGGCATCAGTCCATAGTTCTTTAAGTTTCTGTATACAAGTGAGCCACAGTAAGATTCTCATATAGATAGAGGCAGGAAAGCAAACTGTTGGGGCTTCTTGGCAGAGTCTCCCTTGTCCACTTGCAGGTAACTTCGTTCCAGAGAAGGCTGGTGCATCCCAGCCTCTCACTGCTGAGCTACTGTGGAGCTTTCAGAAGTCTGAATTCTAAGAGCCACAGACAACACTGGCCCCAGAATCCTCAAGATCGGGTACATTAGGCAGGAGGCAGTTGCTTTCAGGGGCCGCAGATTGGCGTGATTAAAAGTTTGATGCTTTGGTTTTCATGGATTTTTTAAAAGTAACTTTTAATCTTTTAATACGTGATGTTAATAAAATATTACAATAACCCTCCCTTGAGCTTTCTTTGATTTCAGTTGCTTCTACTCAGCCACAGCCTAGAATACTAAGTGGAAAATTCCAGAACTAAGCAACTTAATCTAGGGAATATGATGACATTCATACCGTCCAACTCGATACACACCCACCCTGAGGAACCGGGAATTATCCCTTGGTCTAGTGTGTCCACTCTGAGGATACTCCCACTGCCTACTGGCCACTGAACAGCCGTACTGGCTCTCAGATCCATTCTTGTAGCATCTCATGGTTTGCCTTCCAGAACCCTCTCTCCTCATAGCCTAGCAGGCTCTCCAGCACCATTCCTGTCTTTTCATCTTAGCACCCGGACATCAGGTCACCCACAGCATCCCAGTGGATGCTATGGGCTCAGTACATTAAGATACTCTGACAGAGAAAATGACTATGGCCTTGCACCTTTTATTGCAGTATGCTATGGTTGATCTTTTTAATAGTTGCTCATCTCTCTCTTACTATGCTATTATGCCTAATCCATAAGTTTCTTTTGAACCGTAGGATGATCCACGATCAAAGGGAGCTACTGTTCTGAGCTTGCAGTGATCCTTTAGTGTTTTGTGCTGAGCAAGTGAGGTTCCTCTATTCCCATCACTGGGGAGAACTCACATCTTTGCTTAGCACTCTGCCAAGGCTCCCTGAGATGCTCCCCCCGCCCCCTGCAGCAGAAGTCATTAGGGAAAAAACAAGGAAAGCACGCAGGACTCAAGGCATCCCTGACTTTTGGAAACCCCCAAGGGGAAGCCAACAGTAGTCTGACTTTGTGCCTGCCCACCCCCCACTCCCCCCGCTTCCTGTAGGCTGTTTGAAGAGGGACAGAGTGAGTCTGCACCCCCTTCCTGGTGCTAGGAAATTTCTATGGAGGAGAAAAAAGACATCTGTGCATTCCTTCTTTCTGAAAACTCCATCCAAACGGTCCCTTGATACAGAGCCCTTCCATTTTCCAAGTCAATAAATTAAATGCTTGCTTGGTGATTGCTGGAATCGCTAGTGCTCATTATGGTTTGCACTGGTTTGAGGGGAAGTGTGAGGTAATTAATTACCATGTGTCTCTTGCCAGATGCTGTGCTGGGCTTTGGAAAGGCTATCTCTATAGTGTCTCAGGCCACCTCAGGAGTCAGGTACCACTGTAATCCTCATCGATTAGGAAACTGATGGCCAGAGAGGTTAGGCAATGTGTGAGAGGTCACCCAGCTGGTAGAGGGTGGAGATGGAGTTAGATTCCAGTGGTTCTGACCATTGTTCTTGTGAGGTCTCCATCTGTGTTCCGCTGCAGTAACAGAAATGCTAATCCTAGATCAGAATCTGAAATTTTAAGATCCTTAGGATGTCATGCAGGTCTCAGGGCCTCGTTTCCTTGTCTGAACTGAAAGGATCCGAGATCTGTGATGATTCTGGCCCTGATACACCCGTGAATAGACTATCTGGACCAGTATTTCCAGCCTTCACATGCCCTGCTTTTCCTGGTTCTGAAAATTTAAAGTCTAGGAGGGCGATTCGCCTGCAGGCTAAGAATCTGGGTCCTAGAATCTGAGATAAGTATCAGTGGAGACAAATTCAGGATAGAGTCTTGGAAAGCACCCTGGTCTCTTTGGGACCATAGTTGAGAGGGTTCCATGGCTACTTGAACCCTAAGAGTCTTCTCCCTTTGCTCTGAAGTTCCTGGGTCAGCAGCAGGCGGAGAAGTGGAGAGGCAGGTCTTTGTGGAGACATGCTGTGCTGTAGTCTGGGTGTGCCAGGTAACAGGGCCTGGAAGGAACGGACCCTCAAGGATCCCTAAGTATTCAGGAGAAAGGATCTTCAGCAAATCCATGTCTCATTATGAGGCTGGAGAGACAAAAAAGGTAGCCTAGGACCCAGCCTGGGAGAAATGTTCTTACCAGCCCTTAAGGAGCAGTGGTGATAGGAGAAGCCAGTGAACCGCAGTGCAGGGGAGTCTCTGATGGAAAACTGGACCAGTCTAGAAACCCAGGTTTACCCATGGTCTTTCGGGATGACCCCAGAAGCTCAGGGAGTTAGCATATGGCCCAGAGGAAGTCACCATTCTCCTTGAGGAAATGGAGGGGGTTGCTGTGTTTTCTAGAGCTTAGGGGAATTAGGAAAGCATGAGTATCCAGGAAGTTGCAGTCACAGGCAAAAAGGTTCATCCAAGGATGCTTCCGTTTTCCTCCACAGCTGGCTGTGATTGTGGACTAGATCAGTGATTGACACTAGAACCCCACCCCTTGAATGAGAAAGACCTTGGAGCATGCTAAAAGCACCCGGAACCTATTGTACTGCATTGTCCCTGCCCACCACGGGAACACACAGTGACCCCACCTTCCACACGCTATTTCTCCCCCACATGGAAATCAGGACATCTGCACTGATGTCTCTCCCTCCCCTGACTTGCTGGATCACCAAACAAGATTACAGTCCACCATCATCACTTGGGGGCCTCGGAGATCAAAAGAGCTATTGTATGGCTCTTTGTTGACCTTGCACGGAGACTTGGACTTTCTACCCTTAAATGAGAATAAGGGGCTTATTATTCAATTCTTGGGGATAATATGGCCCCTCACATTCTTTACAATGGAACAACATCTCTTAATCACTTTTGGTTGAGAAGTGCCAGATCCGTGTGTATCTCAGGGTTTCTAGTCATCATGTAACATAAAAGTCAGGGGTGAAGCAGCTGACCTTATGGACACAGGCAGACGCCATGTACCTATGACCTCCTGATAATGTCAGGCAGAAGACCTGTTCCTGTTCTCCCTTCCTGTCTCCTTCCCTTCAGAATAATGTGGTCCCCAATTACTCAGAGCTGCAGGAGGCCTGCCAGGGAAGAAATTAGAGCTACACATCAGCTATTCTATATTTACCACCTGATGGCCAAGGAGGATCTATCTTCTGCACAATTAAATGAAAAGAGTTTTAATATCAGCAAAGCAAAGGACTCTAGCAACAATGGAGAATTAGGTTAGAGGCAGCAATTGGATTAGTGCCAAGCTGCAAGTGAACTGAAGACTTGGACACAGGAGTGTTATCTTTCTCCTGTGACAAGCTCTTCCTTGGCTGGGGATGGGGGTGGGGGTAGGGAGTGTCTGGGATGGGAGGAGTTGGGCTGGATTCCCAACACCCACCCCTAGGAATGAGAGGCCAGAAGAGGCAACCTTTCTCAAAGTCTTTTGTAGTTGAACAGATAAAGGGATATATTTGTGGTCATGGATGCCACTCTGGTACCTCCCATTCATACCATCTGGCTGACACATCCCCAGCTGTGCAATAAACCTTCACAGGGTCCTAACATCCATCCCTCCTCCCTAGGCTGTCGTCACCTTTCCCCAGGACTGCTGCTGTCACTGTCTATCCTGTCTCTTCTCTCTTATGCTCACTCTGTAACTACATGGTGTGGCCCCTTGAACCAGCCTCCCTCCCCGGAGGATGCATCAGGAGACAGAAACATATATTCTCAGGTGACAGTTCCTGTGATCACAGAAAAGGCATCACATTTGTGGAAAGCACAGACAACTAACGGCCCTTTCTTTATCTTTCCAATTTCCGGGTTGTTTTCCTTGGGCTTATTAAATGGAGTGTTCATCCAGAAAAAAAAGGGGGGGGACACACAGCTCATTGCTTCTGATTGCCTATTCTATGGCCACTGTTCCAGACCTGATTGCAGACCCTGGGCCTTGGCTAGGAACTAGAGCAGCTCCTTCCTACAGCGGTGGAAGCATGGGTGTCAGACCTCCCATCAGCCCTGGGAAGCATCCTGACTTGCTTCGCCCTATGAAGACATACTCGTCCTCACCCTATCTCTTGAAGCCTGTAGATGGAAAACTCCACAGCCAACTGGGTCTTATCTATTCACCTACTTAATGACACCAAGTCCTCCTCTTACCCAAGTCTTCCAGAAATAGTCCAAGTTTTCTCAAGCTGACAGGAGTCATCTGGAAAACCAGAAACCATTAGTCATTTCCCCTTAGCCCCCACATCTGGCAGACCCAAGAATCAACTGGAGATCTTGAATTATCATCCCAAGTAAAGGAGGAAAAAGTTCAGGAAGCAAAATGGCCTCCAAAGAAATAGTATTAGATAACAGGACTCTCTGATCCACAAATCAGTTAGCAAAGAGCAAAAGAAATGAAGCAGGTGCCACAAAAACAACATGATGAATAAAGGGTGTATTTCTGGGTATTTACTACCTAAAGCTAGGAAGCAAAAACAATTTTTACAGACCTCTGGAGGAAAGTATATTTAAAAAGTAGGAATAGATGTAGACACATCTGAGAGACTATAGTAGAACCATGAAGTCATTCCTCCCTCACCAGCCATGTGATCTTACTTCTGAGATACCCAATGGATACCAAAATCCTGAGACAGTAAAGTTCCTAACACAAAATGGCATGGTATTCATGCTTCACACACATTTAGTATATTTAAAACATCTCTGGAATTCTTATATTACCCAATATAAAATAAGTGCCAAGCAAATAAGTATTGTACTTATCAGAGAAACAAATCTGTGCACAACCAGAACAGATAATATATTTTTTCTGAATACTTAACACCCACATGGGACCACTGCTCTCTAATGACTTTAGGGGTGTCCTGGGAACCGCTAGACTGAAATCTCTTTGTGGGCATCCCAGGGACCACTGTAATGTTGCTAGAGGTACTTGCCTTGTTTCATGGGCAGCACAGCAAGTCACGCTTTGCACAGAAAGACAGCCAACCTGTAGCCATGGTTCTTTCCATTGTCTGTGCTCCATAAAGGAACCAAATGATAACTCTATAATAAACCAAGTCTGCTGTTGCCTGTACGTGGAATATGTTCCTCTAGCTGGGCTGTCTTGTCTGGCTTCAGTGGGAGAGGACGTGCTTAGCCTCACAGAGATTTGATGTGCCAGGGTGAGAGGATACCCAGGGGGAACCCATCCACTCAGAGGAGAAGGGCAGGGGGGTGGGGGGAAAGAATTGTGGGAGGGGATGACTGAGAAGGGGCAGAGAGCAGATGTAAAGTGAATACATGAAATAATAAAAAAAAATTCTGAAAAAAGATACAAAGTATGAGCCTTGTTGATGTTGTGTAAATAAACAATAAACAAACAAACACAAGATAAGCCAGAGCACTTACCACTGTACGGTTCAGGGAGGACTGGGTGCTTAACCAATCTGCACGCTTCAAGCTCTGTCTCCCAGTACCCGAGGTAAGTGTGTGTCATCATTCACACTTTATCCATCTGCCATTGCATTACGCAGCCCTGTAGCCAGTAGTCTCGTACAGCTTGTCTTCCTCATCCTGATTGCTCCCTGTTCCCAAACAAGAGCCAGTCACTCTTCTCTGACAGTCAAGTGAGTGTCCTAAAGTCCCTCTTGAGGGCAAGACTTTGGAGGGGTGGCCCGGATGGTTGTTCCCTAACCTCTTCTCACATCCCCATCACACCTGACTGTATTGCTCACCCTTCTTAACTTCGGTTGCAGGCTTTGTCACGGAATCTCTGCACCTCACTTTCCTTATAAGATAAAGCAAGGGAAGGAGCAGCATGTGTCACTGGACTGTGCTGAGGCGTGGTAAAGAGGACAACACTACACTGCTTAGAACACAGAGTCTGTAGTGTCTAGAGAAGAAGAAGGTTAGCTATCCTTATCATTATGCCATGGACAGTCAATGTCTCCCTTCGGCTCCTGCCTGCCACATCCAGAAGTCTCATGAGTGACCACCTAGGCAGGAGAACTCGTCCTCGTAGGCTTTGTGATGGCTCCAGGAGTAGAACAGCCACCTCCCTGCTTGAAGTGCCCAAGAAGAAGCCAGCGGCTGGGCCATGGCTGACCCATTTTCTTGTACTGGCATTGCTGTACCTGCTTTTTGCTTGCATTATTGAAAGCAAAGACAACTCACCAACTGCCTTCAAAGGCCAGCCTGATTTTCACATAAAGAATGTCACCTTCTCTTCTGGGTGTGCCTCATAAATACAAGAGGCTCCATTTGACTCAAACACATGGAAATAACAAACCAGGCCTCTGGCCCTAGTATTTGTTTTTTTTCCCAGCAGAGTCCTTGGATAATGGGCCCTCCACGTGGTCCATAGGCTTGCACTCCTGAGACAGAGAACACAATCATAATCAAATAGCCTGACTGCTAGATGACTTAGCTGGGGCCACTGTAACAAACAACCCCGGCTAGGATACTTCTATAACAGAAATTTGTTTCCTCATAGTTCCACATGGCTAGGAGCCTAAAATCTTTGCCTTGGAAGGCTGTGTTCTGAGACCTCAGTCCTTGGCTTATGGGTGTATTTCCTTTATCATATGACTTTTCCTCTTTTCTGCCTCTGCCTCAATCACCTCTTCTCATCACGACACCAGCATATTGGCTTAGAGCCTCCCCAGGGATATCATTTTACCTTAATGACATCTTTAAAGCCCTGGTTAGGCTTCAGGTATAGCTCAGCTAGAGCATGTGCCTAGCACGTGTGAGCTCTCAGGTTCCACTGTCACTCAGTACCACTGAAAATACAAGTAAAGAGTTCTAGGTCCAAATGAGCACATTTTAGGCAGTAGGGTTTGAAAGCTCAAGACGGGGATTTGAGGAAGAACTGAGGAGCCTGCGGTACCTTGGGTCCTCAGGTTACAGCCACTTCATTTCCAATCATGTACTATAAGCTCACTGCTCTGGTACCTCACCTCTACCCAGCTCCTCCAGCATCTCTCCCAAGCTGACTTCCTTTCCTGCAAGGAGTCTTCATCCCGCCCCAGCTGCATCCTCCTCCCGCATCTGAACCTCTTATCTCAGACCCTTGCCTCTCAGTCTGGGTTTCTGTGGAGAGCGAATCTCCCAAATGGGCCCTGAAATGTAGAGGAGCGGGGTCATACCAAGAGGGAGATGGGGTCAAGGTCTTGTGGTGTGCTGGAGTGAATGGCTGGGAGTGGGGATGGGGGTGGGGGCAACCAGACCAGCAGGACCTGAAGGCAGGGTCTTGGCAACAGGAGGATACCTGGGTCTATTTGTCCTTCTTGCTCTCTGCCCTGGCCTGGCTACCAGATGTTCTAGATATCCCCAGGGACTCCTTCGCCTCCAGTCCTGAGAGGGTCAAAGGGAACCCCTGTAATTTCCGGGTGGAGAAAAGCATGGCTATAACTTAACCCATTCTCACCCCGACTTGTACTTCAGATCCCTGTTGTCTCCTTATTGCCTCGACTGGTTGCTCTTTTAGCTGCAGGCCTCCTGGCTGCTCGAGACTATGCTGTGGGTGAGAACGAGTCAAAGGCACGGCCAGTGAAATCCTTCGGGTCCAACATTATTTGTTTCCACCAGCGTGTTTTAGTCACTGGAACAGTTTCTGGCACACAGCATAGCAGAGGCTCAACAGAAAAATCTGAATACACGAGAGAGAAGCATGAGCAAGCACAGTCCCTGACCTTTTGTGTGCTGTGGAGATGGAGAGTCCCCTCCAGGACCCAGCTAGTAGGGGGTCCCTCAAGGCACCAACTGAGGAAACAAGAAGGGGTCTGTGGCTGCGGACTTGACCCTTGAGCCTGGGTCAGGAGAGCAAGGGCAGACAGGAAGTTCTAAATACTAATAAACTGACCCAGTGAGTGTACCAAGCGCATGGGGTAGATGCCTGGACACCAGCCAAAAAAAGCAAAAAACCTTGGAGTCTGAGGCACACCTGCCTTGCCTCTGGTCCCCTGGCTGCCCTAGACCTTAACTGAGCCCCTTCCCTTTCATGCCCTTAGTTCCAGTATGGCAAGAAGGTATCAATAGCCCTCTAGTGGGCTGCAGAGATGGCTCAGTGGTTAAGAGCACTGACTACTCTTCCAGAAGTCCTGAGTTCAATTCCCAGCAACCACATGGTGACTCACAACCATCTATAATGGGATCCGATGCCCTCTACTGGTGTGTCTGACAGCTACAGTGTACTTACATTAAAAAAAAAAGAAATCTTTAAAGAGAATAGCCCTCTAGCTCTGATAATGAGGGTTCTCTTGAGCATTGGGAGATTCTATCCTAAGAAGGTAAGCTGTGGTCTCCCCAGAGACATTCAGAAAGGGCTGTCCATCTCAAAGGGCAGGGGGGAGCATGGGAGTTCAGATCCTGGAAAGGTTGCAAGAGAGAAGGGAGTTCAGATCGTGTAAGGGCTGCAGTGAGAACTAGTTTTGCCCTGACTCCCACGCCTCCAGCCAGCCCTGCAGGCCTCAGCAACCCAGAGTTCCATGGCCCCAGGGGTGCTGAAAGAGCCCTGTAGGCTTCACAGGGTCAAGGCCATGGCACTCTCTAGGGGGACCCAGGCTGCCTGCAGGAGCTCCAAAGATCACATGTAAAGCAGTTGGAGGACCTCAGGCTGGGAGGCTCTCAGCCCCTGCCTGGATGCAGACTCACTGCGTGGTCACAGCCAAACTGCTTTCTCTGCCTTGTTACTGGCACAAGTTCTGAGTCTTGAAGACCCAAAGCTGTTTCTGTGGTGCCCCCAGGAAGAGCATCCCAGTCAGGCACACACCACTGCAACCTATGTCCTTGGCCTCCCTGGGCGGATACCCTCTGCCTAGCACGTCTGTGTGAGCAGTCTTTCTTACAAAGCCTGGCCCAGGGTGCTTCAAGCAGTATGGAGCCAGGTCCTGTACCAAAGCAGGATTCCACACAGGGAAAGGCCATCAGCGAAAGAAAGAAAGAAAGAAAGAAAGAAAGAAAGAAAGAAAGAAAGAAAGAAAAGAAGGAAGGAAGGAAGACAGAAAGAAAGAAGGAAGGAAGGGAGGGCGAGCAAGCCTCAGAAACAGATGAGCAGGAGATCTTGGGCTCAAGGAATTTAGAAAAGTAGTTTTAGGGAGTTAAGGAAGAATTCAGAGTTCCAGTCTTCTTTATACCTACTTTTACCTGATTTTATTTCTAAGCATTTTCTTTCCTTTTTTTTTTCATGTCACAAATTGCCATTTCTTCCTTATGATAATGATTTATTTGTCATTTATGATGCGAAGATATGGTGCAAATGAATTAAACATCGCCACAGCCAGTAGGTGAGATCCTACCTGGGGTCTGGCCTCCGGAGCACACGTAACTGGCCCATGTCTCTGGCTGGTACCGTTTCGTTTCTCTAATGCCTGCTCCGGACACGGGTGATATTGAACACATTATACAAAGACATCCACCTTCATGGAACACATATTCCAATGCAGCGAAACAATGAAAAGTTAAGTAAGGGAGCTAAGTTGCATCCCAACGGGAGGGGACACACAGAAAACTGCAGAGAGAGGAAGTGGTGTGATTCTGGGTGAAAGGAGCCATCTGCTCAGGAGAGCCCACTGAGGTGAAGGAGTCACCTATGCAGACATCTGAGGAAATGGCGGGTGCAAGGAGCCTGGATGAGGAACAGTAAATAGACCAGCGTGCTGGAATGAAGTCAATGAAGTAAAAGCAAGAGAAGGTCCTGATGCAAGAGAAGGTCCTGATGCAAGGCACACAGGCCTTCCGGGTGCTCGGTGTTTGGCTCTGAGTGAAGAAACCTGTGCAAATGATCTAGGTTGAGTGATATAAGATATAGGAGAGGCAGGCTGTGGATTGGGGAGTTGACTAGCTTACTTAGTGACTCCACCCATCAGTGGGATCCCACCTAAGGAAGAAGAGGCCATTAGCCCTGAAAGTGATCCCTGAGCCAGGGACTTGGGCCAGTGGGAGAAGGAGGCAGGCCTAAGGAGCAGTTAATGCTACGGTCTGAGCCACCCTGAGCAGTATGGGTTCCTATGGTACTTCAGCCCCTAGAAATGTAGCGTCTATCTACCTGCCACTGCTGGCTGTGGATTGAAGGCAAAAGAAGAGACTAGCAAAGTCCTTGGGATGGGTGAGTCTGGGCCTACGGATTGCTCAACTGACCCCACTGGAACCGGGCATGACCCCCTCCTCCTGGCCCACTTCTCACAAGCCTCCAGTTCACCAGAGGAAACTATCGCTCTTATCCAGACCAATAGAATCCTTTAGTGCTTCCAGGAAGGTGTCCCAAGAGAACTTGGCAGGAGTCATATATATAGTTCAGGATAAAGAGGGAGATGACCAATGAGGTAAGGCGGCAAAGGGCAGGCCCACATCTGTTTGTGCTCAGGGTACCCAGAGCTCAGAGATACAGAACAGATAGAGCTGGTGGCCCAGAAGCTAAGAGGAGCAAGCAGATTAAGTTCTCCGAATCTCAACTTCTCATCTATGAAATGGGCTGAATGTTTATGAAGCTTAAAACGTGAAACAAGTGGCCCTAGAGATAACTTGGTGGTTAACAGCACCTGCAACTCTTGCAAGAGAGCCAGGTTTAGTACCCAGCAAACACATGGCAGCTCAACACCATTGAGAGTATACGTGCGTAGCCTTGTGACTGTTTTTTTCCAAGTCATGTCCCAGCATGAGAGCTCAACTTATAATGATGCTTCAGGACCTCTGAAAAGTGAGCTTTCTTTCTGCTGAGCATCTTCAGGGGCTATACAGGATGAGTTTCTATATTAGACATATTCAGACATATTCAGAGTAGATTGTACACATTGCTGCCAGCCTGCTGGTAGAAGTGTCACATGTCATTTCCACTCAGCTGTGCCCAAGTCACGGAGCTAGCTGCCTCTTTCCTGACTTGTGACATGGAGCTGGTGATAACTGTTCAGCAGGCTCTTTTAATGGTGTGTGCGCACACACTTGAGTCCTAGAACAGCGCCTGGCACTTGGATCACTTTTTCATTGCTCAGTCAGATGCAGCCACTCCTTGGCTGCAGGCCAGAAGATTGTGTGCCAGCAAATGCCATATGGAGCCTTGGGCTAGCACTTTTTCCTCTCTGTAGCCTCCACACTGATGATCTAGGTTCTCCTGGGATCAGGTGGGTAGGAGCAAAGTGGACTTAAGTCTAACCATCCACCCTGCCCTGGACCTCCTTGCAGACCGCATCCACTGTCCATGAACAATACACTCACTGGCTTGGGAGAAGATTCACTCACAGGGTCACAGAGAGGTCTTTGCAGAGACACCGATGCTAGTCATGTCTGGAAAGCCTTGTCCCAGGTTCTCTAGGTGAACATGGAGAGCCCTGAGCCCATAAGGTCCAAAGGAGCAAAGCCTGGGATCAGGGCTCAATAGACGGGTGTGTGTCTCACTGAGCTCCCTGGAGAGCTGAGTGAGCTCCCATAGAGTCATGCTTCCGGTCTTGGAGAGTGATAAAGCCAGGAGGATTGCTTTTGGGTTTCTTCCTGGTGCCCTTGCACCCAACCACCAAGTGTCAAAGGCCATAGAAACCCTTGAAGAACTCACACTGATCAGCCACACCGGGTCCAGAGAGCTTGCCTTCTCCCTACCCAAGCACCATCATGCTCTCAGGCAACCCCGCCCTTCGAGAGCTGCAGTGACCAGCCTTACATCTCAGCCTCAGGCTCAGTCTCTGCTTTCAGGAGCAAAAAAGACCATTTCCTACCATCTAGGTAGTAGAGAGTGGAGCCAAGCTGTGAGAGGAGACATAAATAAAAGGCAGCCTGCGAACAGCCAACGTGGTCCCTGGCACCTACACTGTGTGTTCAATAAGAGCTGGGCTTTCTCCCTTCCATGCCTCTCAGCCAGGCTTTGTCCACCCCAGAAGTCCCAATTCCCAGCAGAGACTCCCCCCCAGCACCCTCCCCTCCCCACCACCTTCTTCCGGGAGCCTGTTCTGTAAGCAGGTCTTGTGGTAGCAGCCTCAGCCTTAATTTTAGTTCTGGGCTGGGTAATTTCCCGTGATTACAGGCCCTGTCAGTATAGCAAGCACTCCAGCTGCTAGCAAGCCAGCAGGCCTCATCAGGGCAGGGCCAGGCACATGTTCACACACGTGCCTCACCCTCAGGGACACATGCTCTCTCGCATGTGTGTATACTCGCATGCATTTGCACGCTCGCACATGCACACCCTTACACGTGCACAATGATGCATGCGTACTCACATATACGTGCACACTCAAAGGAACATTCAGCTTATTCAGGACCAGGACCCAGGCGTCCTCAGCCAAGCCGTGTGTACACAGCCTGCACCGTGTTCATCCTACCAGAGAGAGCTCTCTATGCCGTGCACATATATAGCATGACTTCCCCAAACCCCAGAGCAAATGATGACAACAAGGACAAGGACAGCAGACATAACGGGGCACTGTGGGACAAAGGCTTTTCTTATGGGCCCTCCCCTTCCTGCCAGAGTCTTTCTCTTCTCTCTCCCCTGGGCTTTCCAGGCTAGCACTAGAAAGCAATGCCTTATGCCTTTCCCCAAAAGCACTCTGTGTGCTCATGCCTGTGTGCCATTGGACACGGCCGGTGCTTCCATGGCTTGACTGTGTCCCTGGAAGAACATGTGCTGGAAGATCCCAGGGTGGCAGTGTTAGAGTTGGGGAGGCTTTAGGAAATGGAGCCACGTGGCATGTAATTAAGTCAGAACTACTCTCGGAAGGAACTAATGCTGATATTGGGGAGTGAGTTGATTCTTAAGAGAATGGGGTGCTACAAAGCTGTTCCTGATGTTCAGAACCCCCTTTCTGCCTCGCCCTGTGATACCTCCAAACACACACCCTTCCTCACATGCTTCCAGTGTGACGCGTCCACCACGTGTTGAGGAACCTAATCTGAGATGTCCCCCGTGCTTTTGGGCACCTAGAACTGTGAGTTAATCACATGCCTGGCTTTTACGAATTACTCAATTTCAAGTATTGTGTCATAGCAACACAAAACAGTTTAAGACAGACATCTGCTATGGATCATGACTAGGACCCTCTCCATCTGTGGATATGGCCGTAAGTGAAGCAGAGGGAAGACTGGCTGTATAAACAAAATGCGTTAATAATGTATAGCTGGTCCTCACTGTGTAGGTGACTTGCTGGCTGTCTAGCTCCAAAGCTGGACACTTGCTGCACGTTCACAGACGTTCTGGACCATTTGAGTGGCTTGACACACAGTGCCCAGCCAAATGAGAGGACACTCTGCTTTTTTGTTCCAGATATCCTACTTTAAAAAAAAAAGTCACGTCAGGGAGGTGATAAGGTTTATTTTGTCTCTATTACATGGGCTGTGAAGGACAAGAAAGTCTCAGTTTAGGGTCTGCATGGAGCCTGATGCAACATGATGTGACTTATACATGAAAAACTGTGACAAGAGGATGGGTTAGGACATCATCCTGGTTAGAATGGTTTGGATGATCCTGATTGGTTGGCTGGAAGAACTGGGTGACCCTTTGTGAGACATCTTATAGGACAATCACAGACACAAACTTGAGCTTCAGGGAACTACTTGGTGGTGTCCTTATAGGAGGACTGCCTACTGAGCTTTCCCCGGGCCCCACACGGCATCTTTGCTCCCCATCCAACTACCCTCAACATGGAGTTCCCTGTGCTCCAGCACCACAGAGCCTAGCTTTGAGCCTTCATATGCAGACATGATCATGGAGAGACACACAGAATTTTGCCTCTGCCTTCTTGCCAGCCCCCTTTTCCGACTTTCTCCTTTCAAGCCATCCCCACATCTGCGTTGACAGCTCGGCCACCCATTTCACATGCCTTTGTTCTCCTGTGTCCCCCAGACAGGCCTAGGTCTGAAGATCTTATCCCCAACTGTAGCATCCCTGGGCATAGCTTTCCTGAGGGTGGCCAAACACAGATGGCTATGGAGCCCAGGCTCCTCATTCCTATGGGCTTGAGGAAGGGGCTTCCAAGGGGCATAGGCAATGGGCAGAGTTATGGCTTGGCCCATCTGTTCTGTGCTGAGCCCTTGATGTGGAAAAGCTGGCTTCAGAGGCTACCGCACAGCAAGGCTGCTGGCTGGGCCACTGAAAGCCTTCTGTGAGGAGCTGGAGGACATGAGAAGCCCTCAAATTCCACCCAGACTGCTCCTGTCTGCTTACCTCACATCATGATATCCAAGGCCACTGGATGTCTGAGAGGGGCTCTGTGAAGGCCATCTGTCCAGCAAGAGCCCAGAGCTAAGCATACCAGAGCCACGCCCAGCAGAGCTGTGGACCATGCGGGTGCCATGGCGATGCCATCTCGGCCAGCCTTTCCCAGCCTGGTAACCATGGGAATGTACTCAGGGATGCGGCTGCTTATGCAATGCCTCTGAGGGAGGGAGACTCACGGACCCACCTACTTGCTGCAGGGAAGCCAGAGCCCCAAAAGAGTTTGTGAACACATATGCTACCCACCTGCTACTCCTCACTGAGGGGCAGGGAGAGCCCCACACATTGTCATCATGTAACAGCACCTTACCTGGGTTAGAATGACCTGGAGGGGAAGAGAGGACAAGAAAGAGAAAGTGGGGACAGAGGAAAATTCTAATTAGGAAGATGCTGGCTGTCTGCGTGCAGAAAGGCTCCAGCCACCTCTGGCAGCCCCAGGACCCAGATGTTTGTATCATAGAGGCAGCACAGCTGCTGAATGTGCTATTCTGGTTTCATTGCCCTGAATCTGGGAACTGGAGCCTCCTGGAGGGAAGAATGGAGAGCTGAGATGAGTGTAAGCTTATGAGCCAGCCAGAAAGAGCATTGTCCACAGGAAGTGGACACATGAGTGAGCCAACCAGAGCAGACTGAAAATATAAATCCAACCCTGCTGCTTCTTGTTATGTTCCAACACCACATAAGGGCTTCAGGTGTGGGGGCTCTGGGAGGCCCTGAAGCCACAGGCTAAAGCCATCACAGGCTTCAAGACACAGGCTTCCTATAACAATTGCAGCTCTCTGGGGTCCTCTCCATCCTGGCCCTATCTCTCTCCTTGCTATCCCTCCCATGTTGAGTCCCATCTCTTGAGATTCCTGGACCTCTGAAGGTGCCCCAGAGTTCAGGAGACTCTGGCCCAAGTTTTCCTAGTCCCTCAAGCCCCAACCTTGGCTGACAGAAAGGCCCAGACAAATGGTCAGTACTGTACTGGTCTCCTCTCTCCTCATCTCCACAATCCCCCCAGCTCCCTGAAGTCTCTTCTTTCACTTTATCAGGACCCCAGGACCCAGCTGCATGCACAGAATCTCCTCTCCTTCCAGGGTTCCTTCTCAGCTTGCTACTCCACCCTGACACTAAACCTCCCAGGTCCATGTCCCATTCAGTCAGCATCCTTCCTTCCCCTCAGCTCCACATCCACTGCATACACGCTCTTGCAAATGGAGGCAAGTCTCTTACGGCCTGTCTCCAAGAAAGCCTAACCCTGCCTTCTCTAGTTGAGGTACCCAGATTATTAATACTGACTGGTTTTCAGTCACCCATGTGCCCTGCCCTCCTATTTTTTTTACCCTCCAGTTACTATACTTTCCCATCTCTATATGCTCCTATCACCCAAACTCCAGCCAACCATGAACCTAGCCATCATGGTGAATTCAGAGCCAGTAGCCCACATCCCTCTACCCATTCTCATGCCAAGCCCCATGAGTTTCTGCTACTACCTTTAGGCAAATACCCTCTTCCCAGCCGTGCTCCCACTTGAGTTCTTAGTCCTCCCCAGTCCCCCACAACCTTCCTTTGATTGCGCCACGCCCTCCTCCACCAGGGATCCATCTCCATCTGAATAACATATGTACCCCATTCTCTCAGAGCCCAGTACAGCCACACCCGCTTGGATCCACTTGGACCCAGAATTGCCTCCTGTTACCTACGGTGTCCCCTTCTGTCCCGGGCACACTTCAGTCAGGAGCTGCTGAACACACTGCCCCCACTTTCCCACGGCCCATTCACTTCTCAGTACCCTTCTGTCTGGCTCCCACGTCTGCCAATCCCCTGCCAAATCTGCTCTCGCTGTGCGCGGTGCTGCCAAATCCTGGATGCGCCTCCAGCCTCCTCTTGAAAGGCTGCTCAGCAGTGCTCAGACCCTTCGCCAGAAACTCCTCGCCACACTCTTTTGTTTGGCCCCATGATTCCACGTTCATCTGCTTCCCTCCCACCTCTCTGGCTGTTCCTTCTCAGCCTTCTCGGAAACTCCGACTTCTCAGTCAGACAGACCCTAGAGGAAGTCAAGCTGGTGCTGTTCCTCATGAAGTGGCTTGACCTGTGCTCTTGTTGCTGGAACCCAGTCATACTCCAACAGCCATGATCCCCAACTCCATACTAGATCTCTTTCAACCCCATTTCTCCCTGCAGCCCCAAGATACCTCATGTCCACCTCACTGGGCATTTCATGGCTCTCTGTCCCTGTGGGTCTGTTTATACTGACTGCCACTCTCCTCTGAAACTCTCTCCCCTCCATCTCCACACACACACCCTAGGAAACCTCTGAGAAACTTTACTTCACAAGTTAACTGCAACTGTTAACAGCTTTTGTGGAGGTTTGGGTATGATTGACCCAAGAAGTAGCACTGTTGGGTGGTGTGGTCTTGTCAGGAGGCCTTGTTGGAGGAAGTATGTTACTGTAGGGATGGGCTTTCAGACTCCTCCTAGCTGCCTGGAAGACAGTAAGTAGTCTTCTCTTGTTTGCCTTTAGAACAAGATACAGAACTCTCAGTTCTTCAAGCGCCGTGTTTGCCTTGATGTTGCCATGCTTCCTGCCAGGATAATATCGGACTGAACCTCTGAACTTGTAAGCCAGTCCCAATTAAATGCTGTTCCTTCTAAAAGCTGTCTTGGTTATGGTGTCTCTTCACAGCAATAAAACCCAAACTAAGACACTATTGAGTCTGGCCTTGTGCTTTGAACTACCATGCTTTAAACTTCCTAGTTAGAGCCTCCAGTTTAGACCCCGGGGTTTTCAGTAGAGCCCTTTGCCTTAATTTCAGTCTAAATAAATGAACGGGGGGTGGGGAACCAATTTTAAATGTATAAGCTTTGCTATACATTTTTGTATTATTGATAGACACTTTTAATAGTTTCTTATGGCTCTCCTGGCACTTTGAGATCTGGGTGTAGCCTGGCCAACCCCACTGCAGTCTTCGTCAACTTCCCCTTCTGTCACTGAAACTCATTCACTGTACCTCTTTCCAATCCCCTCAGTGCCAAGCTCCTCCCTGCCACAGGGCCTTTGCACATACTGTTTCTTCACCTAGCCAACTCAAATTCATGGTCTAACTTAGCTTAGCTATGCATCCTATGGGAAGCCTTCAATACAAAACTCCACACTAGGTCTGGTCTTTCTGAGCCTTGTCCTGTCTACATTTTACTTCTCATTTGCATACTTGGGGCTAATACAGTCATTACAGTGGCCATTTGTCTCCTTGTACTGATCATCTGTCTGTCCCATTAGAGGTCAATTGGTCAGCCTGCTTGGAAGGCACTTGCTACCTGAGGAGGATCCAGGCTGCACTGCAGGACTTGCTGTCCCAGCCCTGCTGGTGTAAGATGGCAGGGGTAGGACCCAAACTTTTTCCATCCATGGAAGCTCCTTTGCACAGTGTGGAAAGAAAGTGGGGTAGGTCTGGATTTTGAGAATCACGGCAGTGAAAGACTTGAGCTTCTCAGGACAGCCATGTAGTGTTTCTGGTATTCGGTCCCCTGTATTACCAACCACTATCTCGTGACAAAAAAACAGTGTGTATGTGTGTGGGGGGAACCATTTGCCTTGGCGCTGTGGCATGTGCACTGATCCTTGGCTACTCAGCATCTACCCTGGGTCCTAGCCCTCCAGGGACCAAAGACCACACAAAGGCCTTGACAGAATCATGTTCCTGCAGAGTGGAAAGTGAAACAGACATCCCTAAATTCTCTGCACCTAATGAAGGAACAGGTAGCCTCATGTGAATAATGTAACAACAAGCCCAAGAGAGTGCCAGGTGAATGTAAAACCAGTTCTGAGGCTTCCCATCCCCCATGTGCCTTCTCACAGCCTGGCTCCCAGCAATGAAATCATCCACAGTCTACATGCCTGAGTAGCAGAGCCAGGAGGGACCCCCATGCAGATGCACAGTCAGCCAAGCATCTGGTACAGGAGTCCCTCTCTAGCCCACACCCATACCCTCTCTGCCCTGGTCATTCACATCCAACCTCAGACCCTATCACGAGACTCTTGCCAAATTCCTAGGAGCAAACCCAAGCATCAAGGAAAGTCCTTTCCTTCCTTCCTTTCTTACCTTCTTTCCTTCCTTTCATTCTTTTCTTCCTGCCTCCATGCAAAACTCCTCTCAGGACCTGAACAGAGGTGCTGAGAGAAGCATGTGGGTTGGAAAATGGAAGAAGACTTTTCCCAAAAGAAGGCACACCCAGGAAACTCCCTACAGCCTGAGCCTTGCACAGAGACCCCCATGGGAACACTAATTCTTCTATTGCTCACAGAGTACAGGTCTCTCTCTCTCTCTCTCTCTCTCTCTCTCTCTCTCTCTCTCTCTCTCTCTTTCTTCTTCTTCTTCTTCTTCTTCTTCTTCTTCTTCTTCTTCTTCTTCTTCTTCTTCTTCTTCTTCTTCTCTCCCTCCCTTTTTCTCTCCCTTCCTTTCTCCCTCTCTCTCTCTTTACACACGTCTTACCCAGCAAGGCTGGTCTCTCAGATAGCCCTCTCCTTCTTCCAGTACCCTCTTTTCCCAGCCTAGAAGCTTCTTTTTCCCCTGGCCTTTTAGACTTGCTAAGCCCCAAGAGTCCTCTTTCCTGTCTAGATCAGGACCTCCTCCAGGGACTGCAGAGATCCCAATCTTGACACAGTTCATATGCCACCTGGTGGCCAGAACGAGCACTGCTTTTTCTCCTCCAACTTCGTGCCCTTCCCAGACACAGGTTCACCGCTGAACTATACCCTAGACCATCAAGTGCCCCTCATGAAAACCCCTAGACATCACCTTCTAGTCAGCCTCTCCAGCCACAGAGTTTTCAAGTCAAGAGCTTAGCCATGAACTTGCATGTACAGAAATATTCTAAGTCTACAGAGACCTGTCATAGTGTGCATTATAGTAGGATTTGAGACTCATAACAAAATCAGAAGGGACCAAGAAGTAACCACAATAAAACTCCTAGGAGCAGCTCATAATTTCTAAAGCCAGTGATTCCACCACAGCTGACATCATAAGCTTCATTAAGTGCTACCTAGCCACTAACTAGCATTTACCGCCACCAGCTATTAACTAGCAACTAACTCCCTATTAACTCCTAACACTCAACACTAACATAGCTCTAGACACTAGACTCTAACTGCTAACACTGACTATTTCACCACTAATTAACCACTAAGGTTAACACTAACCAAGCTAACACTAACCGTTAACCAACAGCACCGCAATAACTCGGCCAGCAGTGGCAATACCAGTAAGTGTTAGTGGAAGGTGTTTCCATGGGAACAGTGCAGAAAATCTATCATGTTGTCACTAGACCAGCTTTGCCAGGGAACAGTCTGCATTAGTGCAAGAATCCTGAGTCTAGGAGAATTGACTCTGGAATCTCTGTTCATTCTGAACACCTCCCCACACACCCCCGTGTTTTAATGTTCACAAAGAATTTCATGCAAGAGAGTCTGTCACCACCGCTATTTACTTTAAAAGGAATAGAAAAAAGTAGGGAGAGGATGAAGAAGGTAGAAGAGAAGGAAAGGAGGGGTGAGGAAGAGGAGGAAGAAGGCTTCACTGAGTTCATAAATAACCTTCAGCTAAATAAAGGACATCAATAGAGACTTTGCAAACTTCACGGCAGGAAAAAAAAAAATGTCTCCAGATGTCCTGCAGCAGCATCCACTAATCACTATTTTTAAGAGCTCAGGGAAGGAACACACGTGCCATGGTGCCACATGTGTTAGAAGAGCAGAGAATATGTGGATTGGTTCTCTCTTTCCACCTTCTCCATAAATGTCAGAGATAGAACGTGGCTCCCCAGACTTCTGAAGTCTGGACCTTGGCCTGCTGAGCCTCTCGCCAACCCACTTACTCATTCCTAGGTAACAGTTTTATTGAGATATAATGCACAGACAAAAAAATCATCCTTCTATCATGTACTTAACTATTCTGTGGTTTTCTGTATATTCATCATCATCGCAATCCAGTTTTAGAACCTGTCACTTTAGATCGCTCGGCTATTAGCAGTGACCTCCGTGCCTCTCCCTCAGCCACAACACCCTTACTTTTGCTTTAACAGCTGGACATCTTGTGCCAATGGAAGTATCAGAACTTGCTTCATTCATAGAGCAGTGTCCTGGGGGGGGGGGGCAGTCTGTATATGTAGGAGCTTTTTCTGACAGAATTAGCATTCCATTGTCTGCCTATACTGCAATGTACCAGTCAGAGGACAAGACGTTAGGAACGTTCATATACAAGTTTTTTTCTGGGTTTGTTTCTGGTTCTTCTGACCCATGCTTAGGACTGCTTTCATGAGGTAACTCAAGGTTAGCACTTTTGAGGAACAGGAAAACATTTTATCAAGCAGGCAGGGGGGCTTTTTACACTCCCACCAGTAATGTGTGAATTCCAGTCTCTCCACATCCTTACCAATATTTGTTTTTGTCTATTTTTTTCCATTGCCTCCCGTGTCCTAGGTATGTGACCGTATCTCAGTATGGATTTATCTGTGTTTTCCTCATAAATACTGATGATGACCATCCTTCCTTCGGTGTGCTTATTGTCTTTGAATATTTTTTTTCAAGCATAAAGACAAGAAACAAACTGACAAACACATTGTGACACCAAGATGTTTCTGAAATGCAAAGCAAAAAACTTTCAGGAAACAAGAAATCTTAAGACCTATGTCTTTGTGTATGAATATAGCTGGTTTTTATTTCATTTGTAATTCCTTCGGTGCCCCAAAACATAGTGATGATTGTTAATTAGTTATGTGATCTGAGGCTAAAGGCAGCAGTGTACAGTGGCTTTCAGGCAGGACCATGCTGATTTTAACATTTGCCTGACACCTGCCAAGGCAAAAGCCCTGTAGCAAGAAATCATGGGCTTCGTATAGCTGCACCCTTTTCAGGAACCCTCCTAGATGTGAGAGGAAAATGTCATTGTCCTCCATCAGACACACCCACACACCATCAGGCTAGCCTTCACATTCCCAATACACAGGAAAGGACACCCGGATAGGAAAGATGGCCGTGCAGGATGAGCGGATCCTGCCTAGGATCATGGGGCATCCCAGAGCTACAAGCAAACTCGGAACAAGGGGACTAGAACCTGGCCATCAGCCCACTTGGGCAGGGCCAGCTAGAAGGGGAGGCCTGAGCTCTTAGTGCAGCAGGAGAAATCTATGAGGAGGGCTGTGTAGTGGGTCAGGGCTTTCTGCTAGCGTGCAATGGGCTCTGCAGAGCATAGCTGCTGAGATAGATCAAGTCAAAGATGTTTGTAACTGACCTAACTCCACATATACTGTCCTGTCCAATTGAAACCCTCCACCTCATCAGTCAGCAAACAGGTCCCTAAGGAAAGCATCCACTTCTTTCTCTTTTCTCCTGCCAAGAAGGAGGGTGGAAGATGATGGAGAATGAGGATGTGCAGCATATAAAGGGACCCACATTGCATGAGGGCAGCTAGCCCTAGGCTGGGATATAGGAGGGCATATACTAATAAGGGAATGGAAAATACCCCCCCCCCAATAAGCTCATGTTTGAACACCTGTCCCTGGAAAGCACTGTCCAGGGAGACTGTGGCAGCATCATCAGAGTAAGTCCTTAATGGATGAGGTCGGTTCCTGGAGAAAGGGCATTATGACTTCTGGCCTGATTCTGGTTCCAGCCAGAGCTCCCACCTTCCCAAATGCTGATGCAGGGAAACCAACTGTCTCACAGCCCTGCTGCCCCAGATGTGAACCGTCTCCCAGCCCTTCCTTGCCCACCATGGGGAGCTGTGCCCTCTCAAACTGTGAGCTAAATTAAATTCTCTTTCCCTCATTTTTTTTCCTGTAGTGATTACAAAAAAAAAAAGTAACGAAGCCAGGACACAAATAGAGGAACAAAGGAGAGATAGTGGAGCTAAGGATTTTTCCCAGTCCTCAGACAAAGATACCAACGACTTCCAGAACAAGCTCAGAAGGCTAACAGGCACAAGAGGAACTGTTCACACTTGTTTGACATCAGGGAAAAGGCTGCCGCTTTACACCCGTTTAGCTTGTAAGCATTAAGTGGAAGGAGAATGCCAGACGCTAGTGGGGCTTCAAGCACTGCCTAATGCAAGGGCGGCTAGGCTGCTAAGCCGCAAGCCGCGAGCCTGCAATGTGGCACAACTGACGCATCTCAAAGCGAGGTGTGAGTGATGCCCCTGGGCTCCCTTCCTGGTGTGAGTCCCAGAGAAAGGCTTGTCTTACAGTCCTTGGAAGGACAGACAGATGGGTGCTTACCTAGAGGGAAGGGGCTGGGTAACCCACGGGCAATGTGTCAGGTGACCCAGTGTAGTCGAAAGAGGAGACCAGATGTACCCTCAGCAGTGCAGCGGAGCCCTTAAAAGCACAGTGTTTGGGGAAAACATTATGGAAGGATGAGACACATAACAGATAGCATTTATTTACAGCCAAATCCAGACATGTGGCACACTCCGCGCTTACAAGACAGAAAAAACGATTCACATCTCTGCCTGTGGGAGGAGGGGAGGAGGAGGGGGGTTGGGAAAAAAAAGAGTGCTTTTAAAAAATAAATAAAACATGAGAATTCATATAGAGACAAATGGCAATGAGGCAGCTGGAGCCAAAGGATGAGGAATGCACCGGAAGTGCGAATAATGGGTGCTGACAAGAGCTCCCCTTCGGAGCCACATTGACTCAACTGTGGATCACTTGCGTACAAGTTTATTGTTTTCTCTGGGCCTTGGGCAATAGCCCTAGATGGGAAGAAAGAACAGATGGGGGCAGATGCAGGAACTGAGAAAGTCGGAGGTTGATATACGGGGACCTGGAGAAAGCAGATGCAGAGAACGGGAACGGGAGGGAGGACTGCGTTGCCCGTGGTGCCATGACAGTTTGAGTGCACGGTTTGGAGCTTGGCCCTTGTGATGATGGCTGGCCTAGCACTCAGAGGTCAGCACTTTCACTCTCGATCGGGGAGGTGTGGTCCACTCAGTGCAAGTCCGCCGAGCTGGCAGAAGTTCAGGGTCGTGGCCATACCATTTGCGTGAAATCTCCGTCCTCACCTCCACAGACAAGGGAGAGGATGTTAGGAAGATCCCACTGCTACTCCTCAGCTCAACCCCAGGAGACTAAAGGTCTAGGGGGAAGATGGTGTGGGAAAAACAGGGCAGGCAAGGAAAGCCTGGTCGCCCGCCCTGTCAGGTACAGGCACTACTACTTCATCCTTCATTGGACTGTTTCTGGCCTTTGCCTGAAACCAGGCATACACATGGCTGCCCTTTGTGCCTCTTGTCCTATGACCAGGTGACCCTCTCTGAGTGACTTTGATCCACCCTTGCCTTAGTCTGAGAGACCAGTGGATATGACTGACAGGAGAAAGCCGGGAAGGTAGTGTGGGACAGTCTGTATCTTTGTCTGGCTGGGGGACGAAGGACTGAAAGACATTCTTCCTGATAGCTAACCTGGTGCTGTATGAAAGGTAAAGGGGAAACTGACTGCTAACACAGATAAGGCTGAGCAAGACTCTAACAATGGGTTCAGTACACTGAGAGTCAGTTGGGGACAGAAGTATCAGGTAAGGCAAGGATGGATGAACATATGGGAAGAAAGAAAGAATGAACAAAAGAAGAAGAGAGGAAAGGAGGAAGGAGGGAGGAGAGGGGAGGAGGGAGGGAGGGAAGGAGGGGGGAGGGAAGGAGGGAGGGAAGGAGGGAAGGACTCCTTAACCACAGAATTGGTTACCACAGAGCTAACCACAGAGCCCATGGCAGACACAGGGCCATCAGGAAAAACTGTGACCCTATCTGTGCGTCCTGCCAGAGTTCTGGAGATCTGGACTATAATCCCACATGTGTCATGGCCTCTATTGTGTCTCCTTGCTTCACTCCTGCCTCCACTTCTGGCAACCTAGTCTGAGTCCCTTTCTTCCAGGGTTTCTCTGTTTCCTGTTGTGCTCTGGCTCTTTCTGTCTCTGCATCTGACTCTTTTCCCCAATTCTTTGTATATAGACCTGTGACTTTCTGTCCCTGTTCTTTCACTCTCTCTGTCACCCAACCGATCTACTCTGCCATCTATCCTCCCTTGACCCTTGAAAGACCTCCATCTCATGAGCTTGTTGTAGAGCATAGTCCAGCTCATAGAAGGCATGTGTTCCAAAGTATTCAGGTTAAACAGAACCTACTCACACAAAGGACCACAAGAGTGGAGAATCATGGGAGTCAACCATGCTGGGATTTACAAAAGAAAAGGAGCTGAGGAGAAGGTCTACTTTTTGAGTAAAGGTGAGCTTTTGGGAGCACACATACCTCTTGATTGAGAAAGCAGTAGAGGACAGCAACAACGAAGCCCTGCGAGGTCAAAAAGAAGAAAGGACTCCATCAGAACACTTTGGCCTGACTTTGGAATGTGGCAGTCTCTTGTCCTCTCCCTTACACATCAGTCACAGCACCAGACATACCAAGTCATGTAGTAACCATGGCATGGCTGCCAGAGCTGTATAGATAGCCCTACCTCACTGTGTGTCTTCATTTCTGTATCTGCTTCGGTGAGCACATTGCCTGATAGATAATAGGTACTTGGTAAGAATTGAAAAGATAAGATGAGTAAATGAATGAAAGAATGAATAGACAGATGGGTAGGTGGAAGGAAGGAAGGAAGGAAGGAAGGAAGGAAGGAAGGAAGGACAAATGGCTAGGTGGATAGACATATGGCTAGAAAAATGGATGAGTGGGGAGATGAATGAAAGAAGGATGGTTATATGGGCAAGTGGGCTGAAGGAAGGGGGAATAGAAGGAATAATGAATATATTGGTGGATGGATGATAGATAGATAGATAGATAGATAGATAGATAGATAGATAGATAGAATTTATGGATAGGTAAAAAGAAAGAATGACAGATGGAAGAATGTACAGGTGGATAGGTAGGTTAACATAGGGATGGAAGGATAGATGAACAGATGAGTGAAAAGAAGAATGCATGAATGGGCAAGTAGACAGATGGATGGATGGGTGGGTGGGTGGGTGGGTGGATGGATGGATGGATAGATGGGTAGATGGGTAGATATGTAGATAAAGGTGAATAGAATGATGCTTGAATGAGTGGAGAAGATGGAAGGAAGAAGGAAGATGAATAGGTGCAAGGGAGTGGAAAGATGGATAGGGGGTGGTGGATTGATTGATAGCAATAATGCATGAATTAATGAGAAGGAGGAAGAAAATAATTGATGGATAGATAATAGGTGATGGATGGATGAGTAGATGTATGGATAGGTAGGGAGGGATGGTTGAAGGAAGAAAGGGTAACTAAATTGTTTAATGGAGAGTGAATGGAGGATGGACAAATAAGTAGATAGATGGATACATAGGTGGATGAATGACTATCTGGGGAATGTGAAGACGAATGTATCAGTACTTGGATAAGTAGAGAGATAAAGGGTAAAGTTGGATGGCTGGTTAAACAGATGAGTGAATAGGCCTCACACTAACATGAAGTTGGTCAAGGCCTGCTGCCATAGTCCTTGGAAGGAAGGGGTGTCTATAAGGGGCTCTCACCTGAAAGGACCCCAACCCCAGCTCCAGGGGTACACGGATGTCAAGGCCAGCACCATCAGGCAGGAAGTTGAAGATGATGTAATGAATTCCAAACAGCGGTATAAGGAGAAGTGTTGACTTGGAAAGCCGCCTTGGGGAAAACAAATTCTAGACTCTGAGGCTGTCCATCATCATTCATCCTGGAGACTCTGTCCTCTACACACATCTCTGGGCTTCTTTACTTTAAGGGCCATCACACTGCTGTGGCCCTGCAGTTATGCTGGCTACTCCAGAGTCTGTGTACATCTTTCAAAGTCTAATTCTTTCAGGAACCCTTCTCTAATTTCCCTTTTCTCTCATTTAGACATAATCTCCTTCTCCGGGCCCCATAGAAATAGATGCAGCCTGTGTCAGCCATTCGCCATGGTAACTGGCAGCTTTGTGTACCACTTTCCTGTACTGTAATCTCATGGGAGGCAGGGCCCAGATCTATTCTCTCTCTAGGGACATGGGGAAGAGGACAGGGCCAGGGTAATGAACAGCTGCCAGACAGGTCAAAAACAAATGGCATTCCCTCCAAGTGCCTTCCATGATAGTTCTCCAGATATACCACACACACACACACACACACACACACACACACACACACACACACATGACACATCCACACGTGCATGCACACACACATGAATGGTACCAGTACTGAGCCCGTGTGTGTAGGCCGCCTTGTGCAGGCTCCAGCTTCCTCAGCAGGATACAAATTATATTGAGAAACAGCCCAAAGTTCACCTGGAAATGAGGCACAGGGAAGTGGGTGCAAAGGTCAGAGGCAGCACTAGGTGGCTGGCCTAGGATTGACCCCATCCCCTTTGATGACTAGGAATCCCAAACCTGTGAGGAGCAGGGAGAGAAAGGCTAAGGACCCTCCCACCCCCCACCCCCACCCCCGCCCTACAGCCCTGGCAAAAAAGATGCGAGAGCCAGATCTGGCCACCTGCCTCCAGCCACCTCTCGGGGTCTCTCAGGTACAAAGCAGCTGTCTGTCCCTGTGCAGTTTCTCTGCTGTGGAGAGACCACACACCCACAGGAGCCATGCCACATCGGGAGTAGGAGCACTCACTTGTAGGCGCCATACACTACCACTTAGCACCTCTGCAAGAGATGTTCTGCAAGCCAGACACATGGAAACTAGAAAACAGGTCTAGGTGCGGATGTAATCAACTAGTGCCAGAGAAACCAGGCACTGGTTTCCCTTGGGGTAATCATGTAGCCATCCCTGCAGGGCCTCGTAAAGAAACCTGGAGGCTAGGTTAATAAAGCAAAGAACACTGGCCTCAGAGACTGACCCCAACAGAGAGGACTATGGGCCCTTTGATGATCCACCAGCAGGGGGAGCTGTCGTCTAAGTCCCAGCACCTAGAAAGAAGAGAGGCTAGTCTTGAAGGTGCCCCTTTTCTACCCTGATAATACACCTCCTCAACACACCTGCTATGGCTCCTGGGGACCCTCTCTGTCTAGTGCTCAAGTCTTCAGCCCCACTCTGCCTCCCTCTGGTCTGATCTTCCGTCCCAGCCTCTCCAAAGGAGAGACCAGGTGAAGGCTGGTTGTTGGCCTTTCTCATCCTTGTCCAGACATTTCCTGTCCTTGGAAAACCTTCTCAGAGCTGATCTCTTGAGATTCATAGCTCTGACAGCCTCCCCTGCCTGACCTCCTGTCTTCCCCCACCCTACCCCACCCCATCCCACCCTACCTCACCCCACCCCACTCCTATGCTTCTAGCAGCCCGCCCACTTGCCACACTCTAAACTAGGGATCTCCTCCTCCTCCTCCTTCTCCTCTTCCTCCTCCTCCCCTTAGATGGTCTACAACATGCCTTGCTGACAGCATGGGAATGAGGAACTTGCTCTACTCACTCAGTGTCCTCAAAAGCCAGTTTGCAGCCCACCCACGTACCGGTGCATAGCATGGGGAGCCCTGTGGGTGAAATAACAGAGAGGTGAGCGAGAGCCCTGCACCCTTTGCCTTGAGTGTAGCCTCTGCCTCCCAGCAATTTGTTAGCCATGCAGACTATAATGGTGGGGCCAGGTAATGGTTTGAGGGGATCTGGTCTACTTCCTGATGTTCAGCACAGGACTGCGGCCTGCCCCCTTCCCCCTCCCTGAGCCTCAGAGTCACTCACAGTGAAAAAGGCCTCTTTATGAGCTCCCAGGGCCTTCCCAACCTCCACCTCCCCTGTGGGGATCAATGAGCCCTTGATGCTCACCCCAGCCAGCGAGAACCAGCCACCAAAAAGCGGGTTTGGACTTGGGGGATGTGGAGGCCAACAGGCAGCTCAGGTAGACAGCTTCTGCCAACAGCCAGCTGAAGTTGGTCATGGTGGCCAAATGTGAGATGGCCACAGAGACCTTGCACTGGACCTGAGAGCAGGGATCTGATGCTTCAGAGCTTGGACCTCCACTTCAGCCCTATTGGGTCTCTTTCACCCCACTAAGACACCAAACCCTCAGGTCCCCTCCACCTTGGGCTGGACCACTCCACTCCTTGGGATGCCATAGGAGGAGTCTGACAGTATAATTGTGATGGTCAGAGCACAGACACACAGGTTAGGCTCATTGTGTTCTCTGTCAGCCATGCAAAGCACCTCAGCCTGTGTTCTGTCTGTGAAAGGAAGAACTCCAGGACCTCTCACGGCTCTCTCTCTCTCTCTCTCTCTCTCTCTCTCTCTCTCACACACACACACACACACACACACACACACACACACACACACACACACACACACACACACACACACACACACACACACACTTTTCTATTTCCTCTGTCATCATGCACCCTTCCTATGCTGAAGTTCTCCTTTAAAGTGATAACCAGGGACTGCTTATACATGCACAGCTTTGATCAGTGGATATAGGATGTGTTCAGCATGCATGCAACCATCTGGCTCACTCCTCCCTCACCTGCCTCTGTGGGCTACGGTACCACCTCTGAGCCCAGTTGCCCAAGCTTTATTTATTCCCCAACTATGTGGCTGGGTGACCTGGCCAGCTGCCCCTTGTTAACAAAATGGGATTAAAGTGAGGCCTTCAAGGCGTTTTAAGATCAAAAGAGATAATACATGTAAAGTACTTGGTGTGCTACCCAGCCTAAGTGAGTGCAGTCAGTGATTAATTCATTAATTAAATCAGCCCACTTGTTGGTCTGGGCACTCACTTGTCTATTCATTTCTAGAACACTTTCAAAGACCTTGAACTCTGACCTCTTCAGTTTTCAATCTGTTCCTCTCCTCTCCTTTCCCCACCCTTCCACTTTTGCAACTTCTGACTTCCGGTGTGATAGCTCTGCCCCAGACTCTCCTCTCATTAGAAGCTTCCTCCCCATCTCACTGCTGTGGAGCTCCAAGGCCACCTCCTCCCTGAAGCCCTTTCATTCTCTTAATTCTCTGCTTTCCCTACCCAGCAGTCCCCAGGTCTGGGTGCTTCCTGTTCCCTAGGTGCTTCTGGAAGGAGGGGCCAAGCCCCACCCATGTCTTTGTATAAGCATTAAAGGCAATGACATGGCTGGATAGCACTGGAGCTGAAGTTGACCAAGTTGAAATGGGAACATTGATGAAAGAGGAATGATGGTGTGGGGCACCCCTAGCAAAGGGACCTGCTTGTATGGACACTGTGATCTATGAGTGAGTGGGGAGAGCTTGGGGCTTCCCTCCCTTGTCACTCCCCTTGTCAAAGACTCAGCCTGTGTAGCAACAGGTCAGGCACACTCAGGCCTGTCCCCTGCCCGCTTCCCCCTGCCCCCACTCCCTCCAGCCACAGTCTTTACAGTGGACATGCTGCAGTGGTCCGTGCTATCCCCCTGGAAGATGGCAGCGTCCTTCAGGAACACGGCACTGGCCTTGATGATGAAGGTGGCAAACAGCTGCGTGTGGATGTAGTTCCTGGGGCAGTGGAGCCTCCTGGAAGGGGCAAGAGAGATGAACATAGAGGCCTAACTGCAAAAGACATTCCCAGGGCCTAGAACAAGCCTGGCATGTCTGGGAAACTGCGCAGAAGTGAGCCAAGTCAGAGTGGCCAAAGCCACACCAAATCAAATGAGACCCAACGAACTGGGCAGAAAGTGAGAAGAATGGGTCAGTCTGACCCTGAAGGTCAGCCGGCCAGCATTTTCCTGGCCTAAGTTCAGGTAAGGAGTGGGGATTCCTTATAGCCCCGCCTTCAGACGGCTCTGTAACTGTGGGTGCGGAGGCAACCACAGCCCAGCAAGAGCCTAAGGGAGCCTCTGGTGATCAGAGAGCTACCCTCTGAGGCATAGTCCCATGGGGGAACTCAACCTTTGAAGGCTGGAAAGCCGTTACACACAGCAATAAGAGCTGAGGGTGGGCTTGGTGGTGGAGGCCATTCAGGGGACCCTGGGTTCAATCCCTGATACGGAAAAGAAGAAAAAAAAATGGTACCAACAAAGTACTCCAATGGTCAGAAAGTTGCAACCATCAAAAGAGGGTCATGTGGGGGGTCAAGGGGGATTCTCAGAACTGGATGAGAGCTGGGCTTCCAGTGTTGGCAGGGGTGAACACACCACCAAGGAAAAGAAGGCATTGGGAGCAAACAAGACTAGATCCATATGAGGAAAGGTGTGGCCAGAGAACAGAGGCCTGCTGTGTGAAGAAAAGGCCCACCCGTGTGGCTGGGGGCGGGGGCGTAGGCAAGAGGTCAGCAAAGCTCATCTCGCCTGGATCTGAGCCCCTCTTGACTATGCAGGCAAAGAACCAGACTTGGTCCCCAGATAGTAGGGAGCCTGTGATGGTTCTTGAGCAAATGACAAGGATGGCAAACCTGAAGGCAAGCAGGATGGCAATAGCCACACAGAGGGCTGCAACGGAGATGCTGTGGCCTGTGGTATAGATCATCTTCACCGTGGAGAAGTAAGATTTCTGGTGGGGGCGATAGAAGCAGAAGAAAGGTTTGGCAATCAAGCAGGGGTCTGCAACGCCACCAGCTTCCCAGGCACTGATACCACAGAAAGTCTCGTATAGACACTGCCCCTCAGATGGAGCTGCTAAGGGTTCACGGCTGCAGTGGAAGTGGGAGGAGCCAGCAGAAGCTACCTGGCTCTGGAGAGCGGCGGCAAAAGCACAGAGGAATTTGGGCCTGTTTATTGACACCAGCTAGCTACCAGCTTGAGAAGACTGTCATCCCATATAAAGGTAGCCTCCTGGGCACCAGGAACAGCCCCAGGCAGGCGGGGAAAGGCTCTTTGGGACCCAAGTATTTGAATCACTTAGAGCTAGGGGTGTAGTATGACCAGGTACTGCAACTCTGGCCTGCTATTCATCTCAAGCCATCCCTGTGCTTCTCTGACCTGTCTCTTCATCTGAAAGGTAAGTATACCAGGACTTTTGCTCGTAAGGCTGAGGGCAGGGAGAAATGGGATTGTGAATGTGGAGTGCCCTTGAGAAGACCCTGAGCTATGCACAGTGTAGAGTATTCTCCCCAGAGCTAGGGGTCTCTGTAATGACTACACCTTTGAGTTTCTCCTGCTTGCCCATACCACAGCCCAGTCTACTGTATCAATGGTGGTGGACCAGAGAAAGCAAGCACTTCCTGTTTAACACTGCAGCAATCTTCATTCCCTCTGAAATAACTAAAGCTCTACACCCCTCCCTGCACCAAAAGCTAGGAAGAGAAAAGGCTGGCCAAGAGGTAGATGACTATGGCTTTCAGTCTGCCTCTGCTTCCCTTCTCCCTCAAAGTGAAGTCACCCAGGTGTCACCCTTAAGTAAATGGACCAGCTTCAGGAGGCACTCTCCTGCCATCTGCTGGACAGCTCCTGTCTATGTCTCTATTACTATGCCCACATGATGGTCACAGTGGGGATGACAACCATCCATTGAGATAGTAAGCTATGGGCTTACCTCCTTGGTTAACAGTTCCAAGGGCACAGGGCAGGCCATGGCGTATGTTGGGAAGGGATCAGACCAGCCAGTGATGGTGCAGTCCCTCTTCACAGCCCCTAGAGGCAAACAAGAGTCTCTGCTTATAGAATTCCTCCCTTTCCCAGAAGATGGTGGGAAGGCTCTGTGAGGTGTATACAAGTTCTTAACCACAAGAAGACAAGAGTCCTCTTCTCCCATGGCTTGGGTTCTGGACTGGTGTAGTCTGTCTCCGTTCTCCAGGAAAGCTCTGCTGAGTGGAATGAAGGACCTCTACATCCTAAGGGCCGGAAGTATGACACCCCTCTTTCCCATAAGAGACAGGAAGGACAGCAGGTGAAGTGGAGGATGAGGTGCTCCCCACCCTCCTCAGTATGGTACCACCTCCCTTTCTCCAGTGTTATCATTAATCCTGCACTGGGAGGTTGGTGCTATCAGTCGTTGTTCAAGATGACTGATATTTTTCAGGGTAACACTAGAAGATTGAAATCCAGGATAGTCTATCACCAAACCATTGATGTGCAAACCAGAAGGAACCGCATGCTGTGCAGCCCTGCCTTAGCTAGGCCACTCACCTGTGTCTGAGCCAAAGTGAGAGAAGAATTCAGGGCAAGGGAGAGAGACCCACTGGCCAGAGCCTGTCGGAGGCCAGCACAGCAGCCCGTCCCAGGTCCCAGGGCATCCTAGGTGGAGAAGGAGGAGACATGGGGTGACCTGTGAGGGAGGAGATTCTGAAAGGCAGTGCTGGAGGAGATGTCAGGACCAGGGACATCCCCACCCCTTCATACCCAGGGAGGTGCTGTTGGTCCCCTCTGCCGTCTGAAGACATGCAAGCTCATCGTCTCTCAGCTGAGTGATGAAGTCACATTCTAGGTGGAGGTGACCCAGTGTCTATGGGAAATTGTGACAGAATGAGCCAAGCCCACTGGAGGCCTTATGCTCTCTAGCTGTAGTGACCTGAAGACGGAGGGAGACCAAGCCTGGTACATTTCTGTGCCCTGATTCTGAGAAAGGCCTGTCTGCCCCACAGATATCAAGGCATGTTTGATAAGCAGTGGGGCATAGAGGGGGAATGTTCAGAAAGGAGGAGGGAGGAATGGAAAAAAGAGGAAGGAAGGAGAGGAGAAGAAAGAGGGGGGAGAAGAGAGGGAGAGAAGGAAAGGAAGGAGGGGCAGAGAGGGTGGGGAAGAAGGGAGGGACAGATGCAGTTTTCCTTCTCCTGGCAGTGAATTCTAAGACATATTAGAGAAAGCCATCGAGATGACAGTGCAGCCCTTGATGAGGCCTTTTCTCCTTTCCCACCACCCTTTACTCTATACACTCTGGGCCCTGAAAGCGTTTCTGCATAAACAGCCCTGGGAGGCAGAATGATGTCCATGTCCCAGTCCCCAAAGCCAGTAAATGTGTCTCCTGACACAAGAGACTTAGCAGATATGGTCAAGGATCTCCAGGCAGGAAGATGTCCTCGATTATCTGAGTGGACCCAGAGTCATCACAAGAGGGCACAGGGACCAAATCAGAGAGGACATGGTGGAAAGGGTTGAAAGAAGCTAGGGTGCTTACTGAAGATGAAGAAATGCCTCAGGCCAGGCCAGGAGACTCCAGAAAGACTGCCTGGGTTTAACATCGGACGTGAGCAGATGTATATAGACTAGTGAGTGGGAGAGAATACAAGCGGATGGGAGAGTAAGAAGACATCTGACTGCGGTAAAGGAACAATGAACAAGAAGGAGGGGCTTGGAGTGGAGGGGGACAGGACTGACTGTATGGCTGGTGGAGTGGATGACTGTTCAGACAGACATACAGACGATGAGATCAGGGAAGGTATGAGGGTGCGTGGAGGTATGGTAGATGATGAGGGCCCTGCATTAGGGCAACTGGGTTGATCATTAGGTGGGAAGAAAGGAAGCTGCCTTCATGCATGCTTGATGATCATAAAGATTGCAGATTGGATACCTCCCACAGCCTGGGGACCACAAGAAATGGTCTTGAAGATTTTCTACATATCTCTGTGTTTCTGATGGGTGGTTCAGGGGCTTTGTGGAGCCTAAGTGCTCCAGGCTAGGCAGAGATCTGATGTATGTCCAAGACTTGGTGTTTGACCTTTTCTTTAAAGAGCTCGAATTCCTAACATCTCTCAAGATTTGACCAAATGCCCCTCCTTGCAAGATTCATATACATCTCACTTTCTCTCTCTGTATCTTTCTGTCTCTCAGTCTATGTCTCTGTCTCTCTGTCTCTCTCTGTCTCTCTCTCTCTCTCTCTCTCTCTCTCTCTCACACACACACACACACACACACACACACACACACACGCACGCACGCACGCACGCACAGGCACACGCACGCACACTCGGGATCTTCCCTATCTACCCCAGCTACTGAATGACTCCTCTGGTGTAGATTTCCCTCCCTGAAATAGAGCTTTCAAGGTGCTGTGTACACAGAGGAGGATGTGAGTCTTTTGTTCTATATAAGGAACTCATAGAACTTGCCTGTGTGACACTCACATGCCAGCTGCATGACACTCTCATGCCAGCCCTGGACAAGTTAGATCACTTATCCTTGTCCCCTCCCTAAGGCATGGTAGCCCTAGGTCCGCTGGCCTATAATTCTCTGCATAGCTCAGACTAACATCAAACTCATGATAATCCTCTAGCGTCCACAAAGGCTGGCCCATATCTAGCCCATGTTTCTCTTTTTTTTGCACAGAGGCAAACGAAAGCTCAAGTATCATAGAGTTCACTTCATGGCCTGAAGATGCCAGCCTCTTGATTGAAGGACAGTGAGGTAATGGGATGGGTGGTCACCACTGGCAAGGCAGTAGAAGGTAGCCTCCGTTCCCGTATGCTCCCACCTAGTGTCTTGTGACTCCTCCCCTCTTGGCCCTTGATGCTACTGACAGCAACCCAGAAAGTCTGCTGGAAAATTGCAGCACATTCAGGGAAGTCTCCTTTCTTGGCTTTCCCATCCCCCCCATACACAGGCCAGGGAACAGTAGCTGGTTTCTGAAGCTTCTCCAAGCCTAGCTCTATGAAAGGAAGAGTTTCCAACTATCACAGCTGGAAGAGCTGGTATTCACGACATCTTCAAGCTCCACATGGTCCTTGGCCACATTCCCTTCAAGGAAACAGTCATGCCGGAGATGGCCCAGGAAACAGGACAGCATTGGTTGGTTTTGAGAAGGGATGGGTGGTAGCCTGGGGTATATGGCTTAGAGAAAGGGCAGGCTCAGGTATGACTGGGAAACTCTATCTGGCCTCAGCCATTTCAGGACAGAATTTCAGGGCAAGTATCTCTGGGGGCCCCAAAAGATACAGATAGGAACCTAGGTGAAGGAACAAGAAGGCAGCTCTGTTCCAGGCAGGATCTAAGAATAGTCAGGGGAAGGAAGGAGGGAACCACCAGACTCAGGAGTTCCCCCACCACAGACTGCCACCACCCAAGAGAACAGGGTTCTGAGCTGGCTACTTACAACTCCCCACAGGCTCAACAAGCAGACGACACAGGCAGCCCACATCAGGTCATCCATGGCAGTGGTGTCTGCAGTCAGCCTCACTGATCTGTGGCCCTTCCCTCCCAGGCTGTCTATGGTGATGCCACCTAGCTGTATCTCTGCTGCCTCACCTTCCCAGTAGCTGCTCGTGTAGGTGGGGCCAACAGAAGGGACACCCAGCTGAATATTGAACAGGATAGTGGGACATTGTGTTACTGCCAGCCCTAAATGGGACTCCGTGACCTCAGCAGGGGGTGACTGAGCTCTGCTACACCACCTTGATGTCTGAGTATACCTATCCTGACAGCCAGAACCCAGTGAACACAGACAGGGCACAGAGAGGTGACAGCCACAGGAAACCTCCGCTTAGTCAGGATGCTTTCCCTTTGTTTTCAGAGCCGAGTTTCCCAATAGCCTTACTCAGAGATGCCTCCTATACCTGCACCAGAAACACGGGACCTCAGAAAATAAGGTGCCCAGGGCTGCCCCAAGGTTTTAAGGAGCCCCAGATTTGTTGATGTTATAAGTCTCTTTCACCAGGACTGGAGGGTGAGCTGAGGGGACCAAAGAGAAGAGGGGCAAGTGACAGGGGAGCCTGGAAGATTTTAATGAGCCCTATGAAAAGTGACTTTGAAGGGCTAGGGGTATGGCTCAGTGGTAACGCCCTGGGTCAACATGTGTGTGGCTCCAGGTTCAAATCCCTGGCACCACAAAACAGTCAGACAGTTAGTCACTAAACACAGTTTATGCCGCCCAAGAGTGTGCCGCATGGTTAACCTGACAGGGACACTTAGAGGGCAAGGTGATATCGGCAGCATCAAGGCCCCCAGCTTCACATGGGGTTAGGCAGAGTTTCTGATAATCCCCTGTCCAGAGGGGCAGCTGAGGCTGGTTGGAGGACTCACAGAGTGATCCCAGGAGCTGGGCCACTCAAGAGGAGCAGAGCACCCATGTTCCATTATGGAAGTGAAGAGACTCACTTTCATTATTTCTATTTTAAAATACAAGCTCTCAATTGGCCAGGCTACTGGCAATGTCCTAAACAAGACTATATCTTGCTCAGCACTTGGAACTTGAAAGTGAGTGTCACCTTTGACAACCCTGAATGACATGGGTGCTAAGGGGTCTTGATCACTGAACGGCCATATCCAGTTACAGGGCTGTCGGGCTCTGTGCTTGGGGTGCCAGATGTGCTTCTAGTGAACCTGTGTCATGAATGTGGAAAGCCTCCCACTACCACATCTGCACTGGGAATCATTTGACATCAACGGGGCTTTATTTTTCCACCCTTATTCGTTGTCAACAAAACGCTGAAAATATTTTCTGCACATGTGGCCCAGCGTGGGTGGCACACAGCACACAGGGCTCCTCTCTGGCGGGCTGAGGAGACTCAGGCAAGAAGTAATCAATGACTACTAGACGTAACTAAAAAAGGACAGAGGCTGCCACACCCAAAGAAGTGCATGATTGATCATGCTTGACAATTAGCATCTTCCCGACCAGCATTAGTGGTATTAATAATCGATACCAAGAATTCATAGCAGTTCATATTATTTAAATGAGTGGCACTTAACAACAAAATTTGGCTCCCCTTGGGGACATTTAACAATGTCTGGTAGTGTGTTTTACTACTGAAGGCAGGGGCCAAGGATGGGAGGCAGCCAGGTACGGCTGGGGCTGGTATGCAGTAGGGAGCTCCCACAACCATGCAAAGATCCACCCAGTCTGAAAGGTCAGCAAGACAAAACTGAGCTAGCCAACCTGTTTCAGCTTCCCATGCATTTCCTTAGGACATTCTACGTCAACCACAGCGTGAGATGCCTCCAATGCTTGCTTGATGAGCCTCTATTCCTGCACCTGTAAAATGGCCTGTTCCGATGAGGGTTACTATTCTATGATGAAACACCATCACCAAAGCAGCTTAGGGACGAATGAGTTTACTTGGCATACACTGCAAAGTAACAGTCCATCAGTAAGGGAAGTCAGGGTGGAAATTCAAACAAGGTAGAAATTTGGAAGTAGAAGTTGAGTCATAGATGTACTAGTTATTATATTGTTCCCCACAGCTTTCTCAATGTGCTTTCTTATAGGACCCATGACCATCAGCCCAAGGGTAGCACCACCCACAATGGGCTGGGGCCACCCACATCAGTCACTAATGAAGAAAATGCCCTACAGACTTTCCAGATCTTATAAAGACATTTTCACAGTTGAGGCTCCCTCCTCTCAGATGACTTTAGCTTGTGCCAAGTTGACATAAAACTGTCCAGCACATGGGATTAACACTCTAACCTTTCATGTAGATATAGATAGACAAGGAAAGGCATGTGGGAGCCTTCTAGAGCCTCGCTCTCAGTGGATAAAAACCAGCACTTCTAAGAATGGACCATCAACAAACCTAGTACAACTGGTCCTTTATATAAAAAAAAAATCAGATCTCTAGCTCACAATCAAAAAATAAGAATTTTTACATATTTAGACTCCTAACAACAAGATGGCAGAATAGTAGGAACTTTGCAATGGCAAAAACTCATTAGGTGGTTTTAGAATAAGACTTTCTTATATGATAAAATAAAAGTGTAAAAGAAGTATCCATAAGGTTGACCATGTGAGCATTAAAATAAATTCATGTACAAGAAAGGACACGGTCGATACAAATGAAGCACAAGTGACTTCAGACACTAGCGCCTTAGCTTCTGACTTGGCAGGGAGAACAGAAAACATGGAGGATGAGATGGAGCTGTTCTCTTTCTGTTTCTTACTGCTTAAAGGATGGAAGGCAGCTGAAGTAGAAGTTAGATATGTGTTGAAGAGCCCTTTCTGGGATCCAAAAGCTAAGAATTGGTAAAAAAAAGAAAAGGATGTGATAGAAGTGATAGAAGAAAACCCGCAGGCTCAGTCTTTAATGTAGATGAAGAGAAAGCCCATGATTCAGCATGCAGATGGAAGCCTCGGGACCAGCCCACTGCAGGAAACTGATAATCAGGAACCATTCAGCATCTGAACCTCTTACATTGAAAAGGACTCAAACAAGAAATCAAAGAGCCTCTCACAGACTAGCTGGAGAAGCTATGGAACCCGGGGGTGCAAGAGATAAGTCTGAAGGGTGTGGAAACAGAAAAACTCAGCAATGTATGCAATATTCCCATTCCTCCTTGAGACAAAGGCTGAATAACCTGAGGAAATATGAGGGGGGAATGGTCTCCAATAGAGGGGTACACACAAGCCAGGACTCAGAAACCTAACAAACTCTAAGAATCAGGAAAAGCCTGAAATTTATGAGACATATAAGGCCCTTCCCCAAAACATCTTTCTATCTGAAGGTCTTGATCAGGTTTGTTTTCTCTACTGGGTAAGGAATTAAAAGGCAGGAAAACCCTCAAGCATGCCAGATGATGGCTGGGAAAGTTGCAATCACAGCAAACAGGAGCAGACAGAATCAGCTGTTATTAGGAGTGAGGAGGCACACACAGCAGGCAGAGGAAAGACCATCCACCAAGCAGAGGGGGCACTCTGGAGTCAAAGCCCAGTGTCTCCTTGAAGACTGGGAGTTTTTAAAGGGTGAAATGCTTTCCTCCCCAAGTTTAGGTGTTTGAACAAATACAGTATAGCTGATTGACCCAAATCTACTGCAAAAATGTGTCCTGATCCAGCCTTGAACTTGCTGAGCTATGCCACCAGCAGGGGAACCTACAGGCAGGAGGAAAATCCCACAGGACCTTTCTTTTAAGCTACCAGGTTTTGTCTTAGGTCAGGAAGGTGAGGACGAAGCCAACCATCTTTGACGTTACTACTTTATTACCGAGCCATGGCCCCTATTCTTATCTGCCTACCTACCAGGGAATCTATTTAACACCTCATTCTTTTCGAGGATATGTAGGCAGTAACAATGACAACAGGCCATGGGGGAGATGAGCTGCCAACAAGTTGTACAGAGGCCTCCAGAGATGCAGTTTTCCTGTGTCATCCCCCATGCTGTAGTGGACTTCTCTCTCAGACGCCTCCTGTGTGCCCCTCCACTCCTTCTCAAAGTCATAGCCATCTATTCTTTAATTATTATTACCTGTATGATATAAATTTGTAATAGAACCTGTTGAATTTTAGAGTTACTCATACGTATATGTGATGGGGCTGCTTGGAATTTGATCATCTTTCAGAGTTCTCATCCCTAAAGAAAATGAATTCTTCTCTTAGCAACCATTGATTTGTAGCTATTAATCTTGGGGTGGGGCCATGGGGAAGAGAAATGATGTGAATACAGTACTCGTGTGTGCAATTCTCTCAATAAATGAATGAATAAATAAATAACGTTTAAGCACTGCTGCCGCTGTGATAAATGACAAAAGGTTAATGCTTTTCCTTAAGGATACAAGAATGGAAGGAACATCTTTTCCTGCTCAGTATCAAAAGGAAGCTCAGGAACTGTAGCTGTCAATGGAAAAGAAAGCAATTCCTGTGTTTTGTTTTGTTCTGGATTTTTTCAGTAGGCATCATAATTAGTAGAAAATCCAAGGCACCTACAGAAAAGCTCCTCAAAGTAGCTGGTGAATTAAGTATTATCATAGGGGTCCAGGGCCAGGAATATGAATAACAACAAATGCTGGACATGGAAAGAAGAACCCATATAGACCATTACTGGAAATCAATCTGAAAGTTTCTCTAAAACCTAGATATAGAGCTACCATATGACCCAGCCATAAGACTATTGGCATATCATATACCTGGTGGATTTTATGTCTTACTACAGAGATACTACACAGCCATGTTCACTCTGTCTAGATTCACAATAGCCTCAAGATATCTATCAATTCACGAATGGATAAGGGAAATGTGCAACATACACACAAAAGGATGTTCCTCGGTTGTAAAGAAAAATGGAATTATGAACTTTGCAGAATGTAGTGATTTTTTTTTATAATAATGGTCCTATGGGCTCATATATTTGAGTTCTTGGTTCCCAGCTGGTGGAACAGCTTGGGAAGGATTAGAAAGAGTGGCCTTGTTGGAGGAGGCGTGTCACTGCGCATGAGCTTTGAGACTTCACAATCCCATGTCATTCCCAGTTAGCTTATTCTACATCCTACCTGCAGATCAGAAGGTAAGCTCTCAGCTACTGCTCTAGCCTCATGCTTGCATGCTGCCACAATAGTTATGGACTCTAACCCTCTGAAGCTGTATACCCTCAACCTCAACAAATGCTTCTATACATTGTCTCGGTAATGGTGTCTTAACAAAACAATAGATAAATACTGAAGACACAGGTAAATGAATGGAGCTAGAAAAAAATCATACTAAGTCACTCAGGCAAAGAAAAACAAATGTGGCATGTTTCCTCTCATGGTGAATCATATCTTCTATAAATTTTGTCTCGAACAGAACCTGGAGTGCATGTGGAAACCAGGACACTAGGAAATGAAACACTGGCTGTGGACATCCAATAGTTAATCACTAGTAAGGGATAACAAAGAGGGATAAAGATACTTGGTGCAGAAAGGTTTAAGTCTAGAGTGGGATACATAGGAAAATGAGATGCTTGCAGGAAGCTTAGCCAGAAGGAAGTATACATGAAAAAACTATATGGAAACTTAAGATCTTCCAACCTGAGGAAAGTTTCAGCTAGAGGAGACACTGGAGCATAGGTGGCATGAAAAGAGGGCAGGAATGTACTTGAGGTTAAAGATCCAAGGAGGGATAAGGAGGTTGGGAACAGGAGAGAGTCGATGTCTAGCCATAACTACAGATATATGAAGAAACCTTTTGGAAGTCCAGTAATTTATACACAAATTTAAAATCTATATAATATATTTTAATTTATTTGTTTTAAACGTTATCATTGACGATGCAATTTTTTAAAGGACAATATATATTTCCAAAGGACTTTGGACAAAAGTATCTTCATGGATGGACAATGCTGATCTCAGATCTAAGGGTTATTAACTGAACATCTCAGTGTTAGGTATGGGGTACCTCCTTATGAGTTATTGGTCAGGGAGCAGAAGCAGCCCAAACAACACTTGGTGTTGACATTACTCTTGGTTTCCCACCACAAAGAGATAACACCCTATTACTGAAGACGCCACTCACTTTGAAAGTGGGACAAAGAGAGCGTAGCCTCGAACAGATCAGGACCCCTTTTCCCTGCTGACGAGCTTATATCATGGCAGATGGTGCTGTGCAGCCTCTGGGGACATCAAGGATCTTACCCAACACTGACCTGCTAACAAAATGTAGCCACTGGTTCAATAGTGCACACTTTCTAATTGACTATGAAGTCTGCTCCACAGTAAGGATGTCTTGTCTAGTACTATAAACCAGGTCAAATGTCCATGGCTGGGAGATTCCTACTGTTGTTGTTTTGCTAAGTAGTCACATTATCAAATTGCTTTCTAAAAATTAATACTTATGCACATACATTTGTGTTGCTTAACTTCTGTCAGAGAAGCTCCTTTTGCAACAGGTAGAAATTAATGCATTGATTCATAGCTACTTGAAATTCTGAGTATAGATAATTCTGAGTGCCCAGCTGTGGATAGGTCATCTGTATCAGCTTCCCACCCTCTAAGGCTCAGGGAACATCATGGAAGAGGGAGCAGAAAGAATGTAAGAGCTGATAGATGGGGAGGAGAGCTGTGAAGGACTGACTTCTGGTCTTGGTGTGGATTTTGTATGCATTAACTCACAGCAGCTGTGGTTGTTTGCATTGTAGCAAGCCAATGAAAGTTTCAGCATGAGTGGTAGCAGGTCCCCAAGGCCCTGCTCCTATCAGAGGATCTATTGGCAGTTGATGGCTACAGAGGGAGGGACAGTCACTCTGCTTATCATTGCTTATGACCCAAGAATAGATTGCTTATGACCCAGTGGATAGCCCTATACCCATGTGCATACAGATACACTAATTGGACTCAGGCATTTTTATAAAATAACATAACAAAATAAGATTGAATTAAAAGAGGACATGAAGGGGCTGGAGAGATGGCTCAGCAGTTAAAAGTACTGACTGCTTTTCCAGAGGTCCTGAGTTCAATTCCCAGCAACCACATGGTGGCTCACAACCATCTGTAATGGGATCCCATGCCCTTTTCTGGTGTGTCTACTAAAAGTGACGGTATACTCACATACATAAAATAAATAAATCTTTTTTTAAATAGCTTTTTTAAAAAAAGGACATGAAGCTAGGAGGTAAACAGGATGGTTATTACCAAAATATATTCTATAAATGTATGCAATTTGAAAATAGTAATAAAATTAAGAGACAAAATGCCAGTTCCCTCTGATTTTATGTGTGGAATCAGAATAGCATCAGGTGGTTGCTTTTACAGATGTAAATAAGCTAAATCTAGTAATTTTACAGACAGTCAATGGAAATGAAATAGGTAACACAATTCTGCTAAAGGAAGGAAGTTAAAGGACACCACTGTGGTGGTCACTGGTTCAATCACCATGACAACATAGCTGACAGAAACATCTCAGGGAAGGGGAGGCTTGTGTTTTCATGAGAATTAAATCCCATTGCAGTGAAGAAACATAGCAGGATGGCTCTGTGGTGACAGACATGTGGCATCTTGCAAGACATGAAAAAGAGAATGCAGGTTAGCACCAGAAGAATGTATAGTCTTCCAAAACCTCCTCCTGCTATCCAGGCTCCATACCCTAAAAACTCCATATCCCTCAAAATAATGCCACAAGCTGGTGAGAAGTAGTCAAGATATGAGACCATGGGCAATATCATATACTCAGATCCTGTTGCCCACAAACTTACCACAAACCCACAGTAAGCATGGTGGTGTGGTATTGGCAAAAAGACAGCCCCATAGATGAATTAAATAAAACAAAATAGAACCGCACAAATTTGGGTACAGAGGCAATTCAGTGAGAATTATCCCTTTAACAAATACCACTGGAAAAACTAAATATCCATACATGAAAGAAAAAAGTAAACTTCGATATATACCTTACAGCATTTATAAACCTAACCTAAAGAGCATCATAGATTGACACTCCACTTCCTGGCCCTGTATCTCTAGAGGCCTGCTGGCAACAAGGACAACCAGCTCTATCTGCATTCCCAGAGGCCTGCTACCATCAGGGACTACTAGCCCACTGCCCTGGCTACATTCCCAGAGGTCTGGTACCATTAGGTACTACCTCGCCTTACCACACCAGGGACAACTAGATGGCTAAAAGCTAGCATAAGAACATCATCAACAAGAGCCTGGCAATATGGCATCACCAGAACCCAGCTATCTTACTACAGCAAGCCCTGGATATCCTAACACAGCTGAAGCACAAGCAAATGATCTTAAATCCAATTTTATAACGATGATAGAGGCCTTTAAAGATTAAATGAATAAGTTCCTTAAAGAAATACAGGAAAATCCAATCAAACAAGTGAAGGATATGAATAAAACTGCTTAAAACCTGAAAACAAATAGAATCAATAAAGAAAATGCAAACTGAGGAAATCCTAGAGATGGAAAACTAGGTAAATGAACAAAAACTACAGAGGCAAGCATCACCAACAGAACACAAAAGACTGAGGAGAGAATCCCAGGCACAGAAGATACAATAGAAGAAATTGATAACATCTGTCAAAGAAAATCTTAAATCTAAAAACTTCCTGACACAAAACACCCAAGAAATGTGGAATACTATGAAAAGACCAAACCTAAAAATAATAGGCACAGAAGAAGCAAAAGATTCCCAGCTCCAAGGCCCAGAAAATATTTTCAACAAAATCATAGAAGAAATTGTCCCTAACCTAAAGAAAAAGATGCCTATAAATATATAAGAATCTTGCAGAATCTTTAAAATAGATTTAAACAGAAAGAAAATCCTCCCACCACTTAATAATCAAAACAGTAAATGTACAGAACAAAGAGAGAATATTAAAAGCTGTAAGGGAAAAAGGCCAAGTAACATGTAAAGGCAGACCTATCAGAATTATATCAGACTTCTCAATAGAGACTTTAAAACCAGAAGATCCTGGGCAGATGTCTTGCAGATTGTAAGAGACCACAGATGTCATCCCAGTCTACTATTCCCAGCAAAACTTTCAATCACCATAAATGGAGAAAACAAGATAGTCCATGACAAAACTAAATTTAAACAATGCCTTTCCACTAATACAGCCCTACTGAGGTTACTAGAAGGAAATCTCAACACAAGAATCTTAAATACACCCAAGGTGGGGGGGGACAGAAAAAAATCCACACTAGCAAAACCAGAAGAAGGGAAACACGAGGGCGTGCACACATACACACACAGACACCACCAATACCAACAATAACAACATCAATACCAAGACCATCAAACTAACAGGACTTAATAATCATTGGCCATTAATACCTATCAACGTCAATGGACTCAATTCCCCAATAAAACAGCACAGACTAACAGAATGGATGTGAAAACAGGATCCTTCATTCTGCTGCATACAAGAAACATGATAGCAACAAAGATAGACATTACCCCAGAGTATAGGGCTGGCAAAAGATTTTCCAAGCAAACAGACCAAAGAAGCAAGCTGGAATAGCCATTCTAATATCTAATAAAATAGACTTTCAATTAAGAGCATCATAGACCTAAATTTAAACACAAAACTAATAAATAATCTGTATTAAATCTCTGGGTGATTCACATGTCCTTGAGTTTGTCCTTAGTAGTGGCTAATAACCAACATGGAGGAAAGTAAGCACATTATTATCCAACAGACAGAAAAATCTGCTTCCAAAGAGAATGAGAAGAGAAACCTTTGATTATTATTATTATTATTTAGTTTATTATTTTTAAAGTACTTATAGATCAGATGCCAGATCTTATATCAGAATTGAAGCAATAATATAAAAAAAATTTAAAAGAAAAACAAAGAAAAATTTTGAATGAGCCAAGAATGAACCAGATACTTCTCCAGTGAAGACACATCAATGGCAAAAGCATCTGAAATATTCTTCACACAGGTCATTAAGAAAATTAAAGCTACAAGCTACAAAATATAAACCATATACCTATTAGCACCTATTAGAGTGGCTGAAACTTTTAAACTGATAAAGCTAAATATTTATAAAGACACAGGGTAACTAGAGCCCTCTGAAACCTTTGCTAAGAATGTAAAACAGCACCATGGATTTTGAAAACATTCTATGGCAGTATTTTTCAACCTTCCTAATACTGTGACCCCTTTTTAATACAGTTCCTCATGATGTGGTGACTCCAAAACATAACATTGCTTTGTTGCTACTTCATAACTGTAATGTTGCTACTTTTATGAATTGCAATGTAAATATCTGATGTGCAGGATATCTGATATGTGAGGCCCATGTGGGTCATGACCCAAAGGCTAAGAACCACTGCTTTGTAGATCCAAGGGATCTCTATCTCCTTAAAGAGAGTTGGCCAGAGGTCAAATACTGTTAAGTGCTGTTAAAATCACCATGTCATAGTCCTCACTATAAACTCTCTTTGTACTTACTTCTCTTTCAGATAAGCTAAGCTACTGAGAGATGGATCTGTTTATGACACTTTGATTGGCAGGTGTCAAATCTTCCCTTGAGCTGATTGCCTTGAGATGAGAGATGTCAACCAAACAGCTCTTCCTCAGTCAGCCAGACTGTCACTTGGCAACTGATTGGATCTGAACACACCAGGTATACAGGGAGACCCATGCAGGTTGCAGGAACAGTGCAATCACAATTTCTGTTCAGGGAGTCAGGCGGGGGGGGGGGGTCTTGCTGCAGTCACAACCTCTCTAGATACCTTGCACAAGTCAGGGAGGCGTCACATGATGGTCAGCTTCATGAGGAGAGATGGCTCTGGCCATCCTGTAGCAGTAAGAGGTCACCCCTTAGTGATTCATTAGAAAATCTGTGATGTGCTTATGGGAGGCTTGTGATTGGTGAAACTAGACACTGTCACAGGCTGCGGATGCCCCTCTTCTAGCAGATAAGCTGGCTGGTTTTCACTGTGTCTTACAAGCTTCTCTCAGGTGCGTCAACCCCCTGAATGGTTTTTGATGGTCTACTTTTAATCTTTGTCCAAAATAGAGGACGCTTAGCTGGTAACACTGTGGGTAGAAGCATCCTTAGCTTCCAGTCCCAGAAACAAGAGGTGGATGCAGAGGACTGCCATGACAGGAAGACTCTGGGCTTATAGCTGATGTGTCTGCAGCCCACTTAGGAGCCAGGGGGCCACCAAGGAGCTCCAGAGGGTAACATGGGAAGAGACTGTTCAGATCATGAAGGAAGGCACTAACACTAAGTCAGTAAGAATGAACAAAGAGCTGAGAGAGCAGAAGGCAAGAGGCTGTGAAAACCCAAAACAGTGAGAACAAGTCCTGAGTATTCTAGAGAGCTGGGGATGGGGTAAGAACCAAGCACTTCAATGGCTGAAGCTCAGAGGTCTTCTTAACCCCAACAGGGCCACTAGCCTAGAGGGCCCAGAATTTGTCTCTGTACTTGACAACTGAGCTACAAGATCTAGGTCTTGAGGTCTAGGGTGACAAGCCCCATGTTTAACAGCCCTGACTCTAAGCCTCTGACACTCTGGAATTTTGGACATTCCAGCCCTGAGGAAGCTGCCCCTCTTGTTCCAATAAACAATTGTCTGTCCAAATGAACACAGAATTCCTGATAGCTATGTGATGGTTTCTTTTAAAGTTAAGCATAAACTTGCCATCAAGCCATATATGCCCAGGTTAACTGAACATGTAAGTTCTCCTCTATACAGATGCTTGTAGAGACTATGTTCATTTCAATAGCCTGGATATGACCTAGATGGACCTCAGTGGGATGAATGCTTGCTCATGAGAAAATTATGCATCAAGGAAAAGGAACATTTGATTCACACGAGAATGTAGACTAATTTAAATCTACTCTCTCAGATTTAAAAAGTAAGAAGTCAAATTCCACAGGCTATGTGCTGTACCATTCCATGCACATGACACTCTGGGGGAAGAAAGGATGGTGGGACAGGAAACAAGTTATCAATTACCTAAGGTTGGGGGAAGGGGATGGACACAGAAAGATTCCTGTGCTGTAGTGTGGCGTTAGATGTATTCTGTGTATCTTACAGGCCCCATCTTACTGTTTAAACTATAAAATCCAACTGGAATGTTAAAGGCCCCCCCAGATGAGAGTAGTCTGTGACAAATTAACTTGGCCGGATCTCAAATGTATGGCCTGTAGTGGACACAGAGGGAGGTCTAAGTATTTTTGTCTGAGGCTGTGAGGCTAAAGACAATAAAAGAATTGCACATATATTAACCCTTGTCAGTTTGCTTCTCACCAGGATGTAAGCCAAACAATGGGCACTCTATGGTGGAACAAATGTTATAGTCAGGAAGCTAGGAATCTCAAGAAGAAGCAACAGTTTGTGCTGAACCAGAATCGCCATGTAAAATCAAGCTTCTTTTTTAATAGACGATATGACATGTGATTGATTGACAGGTTGATAGATTATCAACATACAAATTTGTCAATCCATAAACATATGTGTATATACATATGTATGTTCACAAATGTCCCACTTCTGGCCTTTGAGGTCACAGAAGCACCAATATCTCCACAGCAACAAGCACCAGGCTACTATTTAAATACATTTAAATACCGCCTACAATGCAGGACATAGGTCCTAGTGATGTGGAGTCGACATCATAAATAACTAGGGATAGGCCTGGAGGAACCTCTCCTGGTGCCAGGAACAGACAAAGTGTTCAGCAGGGGAAGAGATATAACCGGGGGGGAAAACCCAGGCATTTAGGACCAGCACCAGGCTTGGCTGAGCTCCCAGAGCAAGGCCTGGGAAGGCAAGCCCTCAAATAAAGAGTGGGCTATGGAGTCACGATCTAAAGAGAAGAGCAAATACCTGCTCAGTGCTGTAAGTAGATGACAGAGACAGGATAGCTCTTCCCTGCAGAAGGATTCCAGTCAGTAAAGGGAGCTGAAAGAAGGGACACAGAACATTCCCTTTACAACAACACGGGAGCAATGGCTGCCAGCAAACCCATCACCAGCTGCAAAAGCTTTGGAAGAACAGGATATTTGTCTGGTCTCCAAGTATCTCTCACAGATGTACATTAGATGGGAAGTTGGAAAATGGCAATGTAGCAGTAGAGAAAGGCGTCAGTCTGAAACATTCTACCATCTCACCTTCATGGGTGCACCCTGGTGTGATGTAATGAGAACGTGTGTCATATTCTCCAAGCTCAATTCTTACACAAAGCTTGTGACATATGCTGACAAAATGCTGGGCCTACACAGGTTATAGCAGACCAGGGAGACATAGCTGGATCTTGGTCTTGAGAAAATGTGCAGTTATATACAATGCAGTGTTAATGCCGAGTCTTACTTTTTTTTTTCTTCATCACCACACTAAGGCTGTGCAGTGAGATTGACCATTAGCAGAACTCAGTGTGACATCTGCAGAGGTTGTAAGCCTAACATCCTTTTCTCCCACCTAAGACAAAATGGCAAGCTACTGGGAGGAACCATTCCTAAAGTATGTATGTCGTAAAAACCACCTACCACTTAATGATACGGATTTTAGAAGAGTAGACAGGTTCATAACAGTTCAGGAAGCTATGAATACATGTAAGAATACTTTAAGATATGCAGAATCACTGTCCATTAGAGAAATATGAACTTCGCCATGACATGCCACTCCACACCAAACTAAAGAGGCTAACTGCATAAGTGCATGCCAGTGCACTTATTGGCGAAGGTGTGAGCACCTACAGTTCTGGAATGCAAAACGGAGCATATCTAGAAAACGTAATAGCAGTTTAGCATAAAGACAAGCGCACTTATAGGAGCCAATCATCCTCCTTCCAGGAGAAAAGAAACAAAAGCAGGATCATGCAGCGACTTGTATTCAAATATCTTTATCCACTGTAGCTCAAACCTGGAAGACTCCAGATGCTTATCCCTGGTGGACGCCCATGTGGTATATGCATGCCAGGGAATATTACTTGAGGAATAAAAAAAAAGTGGGTGGGGTGAGGGGACATAGCTCTTACACAGCACAGAGGTGAATGCCAAGGGCGCTGTGGGAGTGAAAGGAGTCATACTCGGTATAATTCCTCCCATGTGCAAGCCTACAGGAACTGAGATCAGGCAGCAGAGAAGCCGAGAGGTAGCCAGGGCACACAGGGGAGGGGCATGCGTGGAGAGTGAAGAGTTAGGGAGGGAATATTTGGGGATGCTAGGGATGCTACAGGGACCATGATCATGGTTATGCACACTGGGTAAAATCCACTTAATAAATATTAAAATGCATAGGTTTTAAGAGAAAAACAGAAAGTACAGAAGTCATTTTTTGAAAACCCAATGTTTATATATAAAAGTGCCTGTGTGGATGTCTATATGTTCCCAGGGACAGAGAAGGGAGTGCTGTAATGTGTGTAAACCGCCAAAACAAGCATTATCTTTTACTCCAATATTCTCATTTTTTTAAAAAAAATTATCTGGACATTACATATACAATTATGTTTAAATTGTGGCAGTGGCGAATGGTAGGGCTTTTCTACCACACTGGGTGGGTACTGGAGATATCAGGGTGAAGTCTTTCTACCCATCCCATAAACAGGTGGACTTCTTGATAGTGAGCAGTTTCCTTCTCACTGGCACAGAGGGCATCCTGGTGTCTGCAAAGCTGAGCTGAGACTTTTTGGTCCCGTGTGCATCCACCACCCCTAGTGGTGAACCTGAGAAACTACATCTCTTTCTAGCTCCAGACTCCAGAGAGCTTCCCAATCAATTGTTGTACTCCATTGTGTAAATGTACCACATTTTCTGTATCCATTCCTCTGTTGAGGGACATCTGGGTTCTTTTACTCAGGCTGGGGTGGAGACTTAGACATGGACAGCCTCAGGAGGTTCAACTGCTTCTGGATACTTGGCTCAAATGGCTTTTTGATGCCGCTCACAGGTCGTACTCTGGATATGATCAGAACAACCATAATCCCTAGATTTGCTCTCATGTTGCCCTCCTTCCAGAGAAAAGAAACAACCTAGAACAGCGGTTCTCAACCTGCGGATCACAAGGATTGCATATTAGATATTTACATTGTAGTTTATAACTAGAAAAATTACAGTTATGAAGTAGCAACAAAAGAAATGTATGGTTGGGGGGTCACCATGACATAAGGAACTGTATTAAGGGCTTGCAGCGTTTGGAATGTCGAGGACCACTGGTCTAGAAAAAGCAGGGGCCCTGGCACCTAGGAACAGATAGCCCAAAGGCAGATTGCTCATCCTTAGCCCTTTCTTCCCCATAGCTATGCAGCTGTTGGCCACTCTCTCCTGATTCCTGCGGCAACCCAGCCTTCAGGGGTCACTCTCAGAGATATTTCTGTCCAGAGTTTAGGGCGTCTTCTGTCTTAGAATTAAGGGTCAGAATTGGGGCCAAGGTAAAGGCTAGACTGAATCTTCTACAGTATGAGTTTCTAGGGTTCGTGTACTGGACATTGAATGCTCAGAGTGACCTGTGAGAAGCAAGGAGATCATGGAGGAAGAGCATTCCAGTTTCCCCAGAGTGGGTGCAAGGACCATGCTATACCTTTATCTGTCCTTGGCCCTGCCCACTCAATGCCACCCTGCCCAGACCCCAGTTCATTTCCTGGATGCCCCCTTCCTTTTCTGCCAGTATCTGCTCAGGGCAACTGCTAAGGGGGTGGAGGTGAAGGGCAAGGTAGCTGTGAGAGGCAAGGGTGGGGAGGGGCGCTGGCCTCCAGCCAAGCCGGGCGATGTGGGAACAACTGTCACTTTGTTTTCCTCTAGCGGAAGAGTGCTTTGATGCGTACATGGGTAACTCATTCTTTTATAAACTTCCAACTTCTCCACAGACTTTGCCCTCCTCCTGGGAGCAGGGACTGCTGTGGCTTGGACGGTCTCAGCTGTTCCTTGCATGTGCCCTGTGTGGAGAGCTGGCTTGAGTTTGCAGGAGAAAGTGAGGTTCTCTAAGTGGTGGTAAACAGTCATTGCATAGTAGCCTAAAGAACACAGGGAGTAGTGTGCCCAGAGCACTGTGGGAGCATCCTGAGGGAAGACACCCCAAGCCCCGGCAGAGAAAGAACAAGAAGGGCTACAGGATTAATTCCAGCTGGCCCTGACTCCTGGGCACGGCAGGGAAAGCACAGTGCCCTCAGGCTGCGGCAGCATTGGCGTCCTTTCCCTTGTTCCATTTCTGGGCAGAGACGCTGAGAACCAGAGAGGAGAGCAGACCTATCCAGGGTCACACAGGACTCGGGCCCAGGCCAGGCCAGGCACTCTGCTTAGAGTCATGGTGGGATCTACAGAGAGGAGTACCTCCAGGTCAAGCCCTTCCCACTTTTTCCTTTGGCTCTGGTTCTCTTCTTTCTCCACTCGACATGGCCGTCCCCTGTACTTGGGGAAAATTGTTGCCTGGGGAAACAGTGACTCGACACCACTTGGAGTTCATCCAGCCTTTAATGTATAGGGAAACTAAGGAAGGTGAGACAGAGCACTGTGGTGCCATAGTCTAAGCCCACAGTGACCTCTTAAGGTGGGACCCATTCTGTAGATGGAGAAAGAAACTGAGGCCACAGTGATCATTGAAGATCAAATGGCTGGTATCAGACCTCAGATTCTAAGCCAGGCTGTCTGCCTCTGCCTCATGTTGCCCAGGATAGCATCAAAGTCACAATGGTTGACTTGGAATTCCTAATTCTCCTATTTCCCCTTCCAGAGGGCTAGAGTTATAGGGGTATACCTCAATGTCCAACTACATATTTTATTTTATATTATTTTTATTTTTTAATGAAATAAATAATTGAAGTGCTTGGGAAAGCTGAAAGAGGCAAAAAATGAAAGGGTCACATTGTCCCAAGCAAAAGGGGTGAAGCTTGAGAGAAAGACTCAACACTGGGACACACACACACACACACACACACACACACACACACATACACACACACACACACATTCATTAGCTCCCTCCTTTTCCTGAGCACCTGGTGCTGAGGAGCCCTTCCTTCCATTTACAAACCTAGAGTGTGTCGTGATATGGTTCAGAGAGCCTGGAAGGAGAGCAGCCCTAATCCCTCTGGGAGGACATGGGGCTGGGCCAGGACTTTGCCCCTTGGGCTTCCTTCAGAGCTTCTGGGCCTGGGGCTTGGCGGGGTACAGGGGGAAAAAGGGGACGGGGGGGGGGGGAGGAATGATGACTGTCAGTTCTGATCTGAAGAGGAGCCTGTTCCTTGGGGAAGGGGTGTAAATCCAAGGTGGGGTAGAGACCTAAGGCCTTCTGCCTCCCCCTGCAGCTCCCCTCCCCACCTCCTACCTGATTTGTCTTTGTCCCGCCCACCCTTATTTATAAACCACATGTCCCCGTGTCCCTGCCTGCCCTGCCTGTTTGTCCACAGCTTCAGCTGCTTCCCCTGATAACCCAAAGACCAGTTCAGGGGGAACTGGGAGGGGCTCAGGGCGTTTGGAGTTCAGGGATGCTTGGACATGTCACTTCCCCTGTTGGAGAGCCATGCGTGCCTTCTTCCTATGGATTCTGAAGATGCCAATGCCTAGACTGTGCTCAAAAGTGGACAGCTGTTCTCATGTAAAATTTTAATTTCTATCATCGCCCATGAGCGATTATTTGCTGCTTAGCCAACAGCCCTGAAGTCAGTTAAGGAAAAGGAGGCTCAGGACAGGAAGTGAGCTGCCTTGACATGAACACCATCAGCCGCTGTTCTGCCCAACCAGTGCACAGATGCGGAAAGAACTCTGCCCCAGAACTCCCCGGCTTGGCTCCACATCTCAGTCTGCCTTTTCTAGCATCTTTGGGCTTTTGTTGCCTAACTTCTCTGATTTGTTCTTCATAAAATGTAAACACCACCCCTTTAGTTTAATACCCAGCAGCCAGAATACTGCCTGACACCTAAGGATTTCTCAGATGCCTTTAAGTACCAAATCCTTCACTCTCAGCTCATGTATCAGCGTCAAACGTGGCAATGTGTTTATAAAGTTCCTGTACATTGCCACACGCTGCAGGAGCGTTGGAGGCCCCTCTGTTCACTACTCTGAGGGCTTCAGTCAGGGATCCCCAATATCCAGGCCGGCCCAGACTCTATTCTGGAACACATACATACTGAGAACCCGAAACCCTTCCAGCAGTTCCCATGGCCCTTGTTCCCCAGTTATTTCACTATACCCTAGTCCTGAGTGCCAGGGAAAACAGTATTCCTGCCCTTCCTTCCGGGGCAACCAGTAAAGTCTGAGCTGCAGACACCCTTCTTCTCTCCATTGTTCAGTGACTGTCCCCATATCCTTGGGGACTCAATCAGCCAAAGGTGGATGGGTAAGGTTGGGAGGGTGAAGTCGAGGTAGGACAGAAGATATGTCGATTGGCTCAACTACTGCTGTCTGTGCAGAAGGATGAGAAGGCCTGAAGGCCTTTGAGAAAGAGAGTTAAGTAGGGAAAGGCTCATACCACCACAGCAGGCATTAGCCAGAAGCGAAAGCCAAGGCTAGCTCAGGGCAATGAAAAGGTTCTAGGCCACTGAGAATTAGTTGACTTAGATCAGAACCCCTCTCACTGACCTAAGTTTCTCATATAGCCCTCAGCTCTCACCTGACTCCCACCTACAGATGTGTCCATCCTAGGACATGCGTGTCAGTAGGTACCTTCTGTTCTGTCACACTGATAAGGGCTCACCTGCCCCATGAAGTTCCAGCACCTGCCCCGCAGGAGATCAGAAACAGAAGATTAGCCTCCAGGCAGGGAGAGCAGGTGGGAAGGTCAAGATGGCAGGGCTTTGCAAATAGGTCTTTAGGACACAACCCTCCAGCAACTTCCAAAAGTGTTGGGCTCAGAGGCTGAGGAGTCAGGATGCTGTTTTCATCTGGCTCCACTGCAGGGCATGTAGAAGGACAGGCAGGCACTCAAAGGCGGCTGTCTGGACTGGGTCTTATTTCTTTGGCCAGAGTACTAAGGGGTTCTGCTGCTGACCTGTTTCCAGCGTTCTTCTTGGTGCTGTATTTCAAGGGACCTGAGATGGAAAGGGGGCTACCAGGGTACCCCAGCTAGGCAGAGGCAAGATGGAGATGGAGGTTCCTGGGTACCAGAGCTCCCTAGGTGAAATGTTGGCCTGTATCCTCCTGAGGTGGCCAGACAATGGGGTCAGCACTGGATAGAACACCCCCCACCATGGGTGAAATCCCCAAGTCTGCTTAGTTGCTTTCAGATCTAACATTCTAGGATTTTTTTTTCCTTCCAAAGATCTCACCGAGGGTGACCTGGGTTGGCTTCCCACTCATATAGAGGATGGCAAGGGATGGGAGCTGGGGCTCTCAGAATCTTCTGGAAGCAAAGCCTCCCCTAGAATTTCTGATCTAGTGTCTCTGAGCCCTACATTCCTGGAGGCAGATGTTCTGCCCCTCCCCGCTCAGGAGGCCACTGTCAGCTGGGCAATTCTTGGAGTCCGTCTCGCGTGGTCGGTGCCCCCGGGCCATCCGCCACAGTTCAGGCGCATCAGTGATTCTGGGAACTTCACGAACAGTGGAACAGTCATTTCGTCTCAGGGCCTAGGAATCTGCGAGGAGAGCAGAGAAGGCTCTTGGGGTCTGCAGGATGATAGAAGAGAGAGAAATAGAGATCCTGCAGAGAGAGGCAGGGGGCACAAAGAGCAGATAAAGGAGGGCTTAGAAAGCCCCGCCCATTTCCAGGTGCAGGTGAACACAGCGGACGGACGCAGGGAAAACACATCGGGGATGCTGACTCCAGAACGATGTGCAGGTCAGGCCTCTTCTCATGCTTAGTCACCTGCTGGACGTGCCTCCCAGCGAGGGGAGCAAAATGGCATTGTGTGTGTCAGTGAAGGGAAGAGAAGGGTTCAGACATCTACAAAGAAGGCGGATAGAAACACTGATGTCACATGACCTGGCAAAGGCACCCAGGGGCTTTGCCTTGCTTGTTCTGCATATAACACTGAGTGACTCCACTCAGAAGTGAGGGCTACCCTGTGGCTGCCCTCGTGTCGTTCAAAAGTCAAGAAGAAAGAAAGGTGTCCTTGGAGTTCGAATAAATGAGCAGAAGGGTGTGAGGTGGACATGGGGTGTTTGTGCAATTGTAACTCTCCAGTGGATTCCATAGTCAGCTCAGATTCACTGTGGGCATTCCACAGGAGGGCCTAGCAGCCCTCTGCAGTGAACTGAGCACATGCAAGCGTGTGTGTGCGCCCACCCACCCCGACACACACACACCAAAATGACACATGAGATATATTAACCACTCAAAGGCATAAATGCCACCCATCAATTTTTAAATTAACCTAGACAAATTTTATTGCCTTCTTTGGTTTCTGTTTTCTATTTAAGTTGCATTACAAACAATATATGCTAAATTTAAAAAATAAGGAAGTTCATGTTAATAAGGTGTCAGGACACACTAGCCTCTCCTAGACTATCAGAGGCTGCAGCCAGTGTGGGCTCCGATCATGGAGAACTTTGTTCCATTATTAATTTTTCGGGTTCTCTTCCCTTGCCTATGATATCATAACTGCAGACATTATGAATCTGTCACTTACCTTGCAGCTGATTTTAAAATCTGTGCTGGCTAGTGCCCCAATAACCCAAGCTGAGCTAGTTAGATGTGAACTACAGCATGAAGGTAGGTAAAGCAAATGACAGCCATGCATTGAGTCTCTGGGGGCACTGTGAGTCCTGTGGCCTCTGCTTGTGTGGTAGTCTCGGTCCTGGACTAGGCCGCAAATACCTAGAGACCTATGTTTGTGTACTTCTCAAGGATTGAACCGGGCTTCCCCCAGATAGTTAACTACAGGGAAGGGTTTCTGGACAGACAGAAGGACAAATTAAAACAGGGTATGACAGAAGTTGACCCCACTCTCCAGCACAAGTGCATGTGCACGGACACTTTGACCCTTAATTTTTACTGAATGGACAACTCTATGAATTAAATTTGTTCTCCCACATGGAAGAATCACGGGTTTTTTTTAATGGAGACTAGAAATATAGCTGAGTTGGTAGAGTGCTGGCCTAGCATTCATGATGGAGACCCCAGCATTGCATAAAATACATTTGCTGGCCCAGCACTTAGGAGGTAGAGGTTGGAGGATCAGAAGTTTAGGATAATCCTTAGCTATGGTTAGGTATGGTTAGTCAAGGCCAACCTGGGGACTTTATCTCAAACTAACAAAACCAAGTGCAGCCAAGTCGCCCTACAGCTGCAGATAGGTGGTGTTACCCTCTCTCTGTGCCCAGTCAGTAAGCTACAAGAAGATCAACAGAACAAACTCTGCATGCAGTGTTTCTTGAAGTTGCTGGACACCTTTTATCACAAGCCCCATTGGACATTGATCTCAAAGTGCAAATGGGGACTGATGGCCCCCTGGGACTTGTGAAGATGGCCCTGGTAAGCAAAGGCTTCACCTGCCTCCCCTTTTGGCCCTAAGAATGGTAAACACCAGAACCTTTGGTCCTTGGCCTCCCAAGAATGGCCTCACCCCAGCCCCCTTGCTAGGAAGCAAATTCCAATCATCGTCTTCATTGTATTCTAAACCTAAAGAAAACAAGGCATCATGCCCAGCAGCTCGTCCATAAAACATTAATCACTGTCCCCTCCTTGAGAAGCCTCTGACCAACGAAGGTATGCTCTACAGGAGCCATGGAAAAATCCTAATGGCCCCACACATGGCCTGGCCACATTGAGGGTGGGGGCCTGGCACCAGTTCCTCCAGTGCTTTTCCAGCCAGGTTCCTAGCTGTGGTTCCAAGGATGCTGGGGACTAGCCTGGGAACCCCAAAGAAAAAAGAATCTTCCACACACCTATTAGGTTCCCCAAGGTATTGTGGTCCTTAGGGTCAAGTGACAAGTGGATACCTAGAGCCACCACACCTTCCACTGGAGCCTGCTTTGAGCCCACGGGTGCCAAGACCAAGGCCAGTATAATAGGTCACATCTCCTCATCAGGTCATCTAGCCTAGGGTGCCTGCCAAGACCCAGCACCCAGACAGCAGAATCCTCCTGATCCTAGGGAAGAATTCGAGCTACTACAAGAGAAAGAGGTAGCTGAGGAGATGGCGTAGCGAGTAAAAAGCACTTTGCCACACAAAGCATGATGATCCGAGTTCATGATCCTCAGAATCCACACACAAAATGACAACTGCAATAACAAATGTATAAGAGAAAGAAAGAATGCAGTCACATCTGTAAACCCATCCTTCCCCCTACAGGAAGATGGAACAGAGTTGGAAGAATCCATGTGGAAGTATAGAGGCCAGGGAGCCTGGCACAAAGAGACCCCTGTCTCAGACAAGGTAGAAAGGCAAGTACTGATACCTGAAGGTTGTCTTCTGACCTCTACAAGACTACTGTGGCATGCCTACCCCTCATACGTGAACATACACATACACACACACAAACACACACACACACACACACACACACACATTGACCTCTCTCTCTCTCTCTCTCTCTCTCTCTCTCTCTCTCTCTCTCTCTCCCTTCTCAAACACATATGCATGTACACAGGCTGGGATTGGAGGATAAGGATCTATCTGTAAGGATTCCAGATTTCTACATGTTTAGAAACAAAGAGCATTTACCCAACACTAAACCTCACACTGATAGGACACTGAGCACAGGGCTATGGCTGGTCCTCGCTGCAAAGGGGTTTGGAAAGTCTTCTAATCTGCACCAGGCCTGATCAGGAGCCTCCTGATGGGGCGTGGCAATCACAGTGTTGCAGCATTTTGCTCTTGTGAGTTTAATGGAAAGACAAATATTCTAGGATTCAGTGGCCGCTAGAACATATCCTGCTTCCTTGTAGGCCAGGTGCAGAAGGCACGACCTTCCGTGCTGTCTGAATCATCCTCGGGTTAAGGCTGTGGATAGTTTTGCTAGGGGTGGTTGACCTGTTGTCTAGTCTCAGCGAGATCACAGTTGGAGGCAGGTGTCAGGTGTCCCTCACCAAGGCACCTCACCTGCTACTCACCTGACTGTTCAGGAGCCTGGGGACAAAGGTTGAGTCCTGGAGGCTTTCAGGAAACTTCCTGCCTGTTTTAAAACCAGATTAGCAAAACATACCTGATACCTGAAGTTTGTCCTCTGACCCCTGCTTACTCAAGAAGCCCCATCCCATCCCATCCCATCCCATCCCATCCCATCCCATCCCTTCCCATCCCAATTACTTCCCAAATCCACTCATCTGTGTTGGGCCAGGTAGAACTTGAGCAGAACAAAGTCTGAAGAAACTGGGAGATGGATGCCTAAAGCACTGATCCCTTACAAGTGCCTAAGACAGTCTGGCCCTAAAGCTGTTGTACTCAAACCAATTGTGTATATAAGGCTTAGCTTGGTGCATTATTATCCCTCACAGTACAGCATTGGCCTTCCCCTGTTCATATACCCTACAAACAGGCTGATGAAATTCTCTCCCAGTAGGGAGTAGGTACTGGTTAATGGAAGTAGCCTCAGTCTGGTGGTGTCTCAAGCCATGACCATGTGTATTTGTCTAGAAGGAGCAGGCTTCTCACAGTGTTGGGAGTTCCAGGACAAGCCTTTTCCATTTTGCCTCCCTGTTGCCCTATAGGAATGGATGCAGCTGCAGCTCAGCCTTGCTTCTCTGCTGGTCCAGAGCTAACTCTACAAAGCATAACATCAGAGCAGTTCAGCATCACATAATGTACAATGGAGAAAGCCAATTGTTGAAGCCAGGCAGAGCAGATTCAAACCTCAACCCCAGCACCATCCTGCTGTGTAGCCTTGAGCAAATGATTTCACCTTCAGAATCCCACGCAACCTCTATCTTCTAATAATGCAAGTCACAGCAAGGTCTCTAATACTTCATAGGCACTCCAGAAACTCCAGCTACTTCTCCAGGAGCTGCCTCTATGCTCTTGGATTGTAGAAATTGCAACTTACAGAAGTCCTGCAAGAAAGGCTATATTGTGGAGTTGAGCAGAGGTGAGAGGAGCTGATCAGGAATTAAGTAGCTGGAGTCCACCATGGTAGGAGACTGAGGGGACTTGAGATGTAGAGGGTGGGACAAGGAAGAGGCAGGCTAAGAGGGACTGTGAGAGATCTTGACACGCCCTCACACATGAGTCTGTGAGGCTTTGGCCTAGCCTCTACAGTGTTTCTACAGCCTAGCAGTCTCTCATTCCAACAGCACATACCTCACCAAGAAGCTAGGGAAGTTTGGATGGGCTGAGGTAGCTCCAGGGTCCTTGTACACTGCAGTCAGTTAGAAACACTACACTAAGCCTGCTCCACTGTTACCTCCTAGGCCATCACTCCAGAAACATGATGGCATGCTGAGCATTCCCCATGCCGCTTCCCTCTCAGCCTACACTCTGGTGACATGTGTGTTTGCCACATGGTGAGTATTTCATGAGACTGAGGGTTCATGCCCCCTGGAGCAAGCCTCTATAGGAAGGAGCAGGCTTGCCAATACATGGCCTGTTCCCGTGGCTAAGTTCACAGCTGGCCCTGTGTGGGAAATTGCAGGCTGGTCTCCAGTTGAGCTGAGGTCTGAACCCCGATGATCATAATTCACCTACATGACACGGTTGGCGTTCCCTCATGCTCCTGGAACTCCAGCCCCTGCCTAAGGTACCACCTCCCACAGCCCCCACAAGAGAAGCATGGTCAGTAGTCACGTAAGCAATGGCCCAAGCTTCTGACCTTCAGGCTAAACTCCTTCCCAGTTACCTAGCAACAGTGAAGACCATAAAAGGGGTGCTCAGCCCCCACCTCGCTCTCTTACTCCTTTGTCCTCTTACCTCTCACTTCTCTCACTTCTCTCTCCTCTTCCCCTTCTCTTTGTCTTCTCCTCTCCTCTCTCCTTTCTCTTTCTCTCTCTTTTCTCTAGCTTTCCCCCCTCTCCCTTTTCTACATTCTCTCTTTCCCTTGCATTTCTATAATAAAGCTCTTAAACCATAGACAGTCTCTGCTCCTTCAAGTTCCACTGCGCACTCTGATCAGTGTTGGGAACTTCTTCCCCTCATCCCTCTCTCCTACAACCCCATTGGCTTTATCAAAGTAGCTCGGGGCGGGGGGGGGGGGGAGCAGGCAGGGCTGCTCCTTGGCCATCCCCTGAAGAGTGGGATAGAGGAATGCCCACCCAGGAATGAGTGGATAGGGTAGGTAGCAGCCCTCCCAAGCCTGTCTGGCCAGAGAATAGAGAAACTCTGGTGGGGCATGGACCTCTTTTCCCTTCTCCCACTTTCTCCAAGACCCCCCCTGGCTCCCCCTTTATTTTGTTCCCAACACCCCTGAAGTGTTTCAATGTCACACATGGGGCCAGTGTCAGGACCTTGGGTTCAAATCTCTGTAGAGCATAGCACTGGATTCCAGGAGGTTCCAAGACATAAGTATGGGTGGAGCTTCCAGGGTAAGCAGAGCTGTGGCTCCTCAGCTCTGCCCTGAGGAGAACACAGGAGCTATGAGGGTTTTGACTTTAACCCAGCTTCCCCTAACTCTTCCATCTTTCAGAACCCAAAGTGGCTCCTATCACCCCATTTAAACTGGCCTGAACTTTCCCTTCACTTCCCATGGCTGTCTCATAGAATTCCACAGCTTCAGAAATCTCCTTATTAAGGACAAGACCTTGTCCTCCTAGGGTTTGTGGTATAACTGTACCCATCCCCTGGGGCCAAAGTTTCCTTAGGGCACAAGTGCATGCCACGCTGGGAGGCATAGAAATGAGAATAATCTCCTCACAGATAGGAGTCCCTTTGTGGGGATGCAATACCAAGAAAGCAAAAACCACAGGAGGCCTCGAGGACCTTACAAGTCCTTTATTTTCTTACCATAAGATGAAATTCAATTGCAAAGAAACATACACAGAGCAGACAGATACAGGGTCCTGGTTCACAATGGCCAGAACCAGGTGGGATGGGCCTGCCCTGCCCCCTCCAGCACAGCTCTCACCACCTCCACCCCCACCCTTGTCCCTACCCTCACCCCTGGCCCTTAGCCATTGCCCAGGCAGAAACTGAGAATCTGAAGGTGAGAGGAGTCCACTTCATTGACCATGAGGTGACCAAACATGGCTTTGACTGTGAAGCTTAATCCAATATGATACAGTTGAGCATATGGGTCCTCAGTGCCCTTGTCTGTTAAGTGGATACAGTGCCTGCTAGGGAATGGAGAAGAGTGTGCAGCTGTGATATGCCAGTGGTCCATGGCCTCCTGACTGTTCTGCTGCTTCTAAGCACCTGAAGAATGTGGCTCTCGGTTCACAACGTGGTTAAGGGCACGGTGGTAGAGTCGCTCTGGATTGATGGGATTGAATGGAATAACCTAGAGCTAAATGCAAGCCCTGAGCTGACTGCGCCCTGAGCTGTCCTCAGGCTGCAGCAGAAGCTGTATCATTGAACCAATGCAGACAGAAGACTGTGCCTGGAGTCACAGGGTGAGCCTCTGAAGATTGTTCAGGCTCTGATTACACTCATCCAGCCAGGAGCTCATAAGCCAGGGCCAGAGTGAGAGGTCACTCTGATGCTCATGATGAACTATGGGCATCCAAACCCCTGCGTGCCCAGCATGGGCATCTGTCCAGGATCTGCTGCATAGCTAGCTGCTTCTCTCCTCAGACATGACACTGCACATAGCCCAATGCTCTTTAACAAACACACACATACACACACACACCAGATCTATACTGCAAGGGAGACTGGAGGACCTAAATAAACATCCAGTAGGTGCCATGTTACACGGGCAGACCCACTAGAGCTAGGTAAGAGAGTGTGAGCTCTTCTTCCACCACTAAATGACCTTCGTTCTGCCTCAGCAAACCCGCCTACAGGAAGGCTCTGTGTGTGAACAGGCACGTCCTGCATCCCACACTGCTTCTCTGCTCCATGGCCCATCCACATGTGCTCTCGGGCTGTGGATGCCGGGGAAAGAGCTCAGGCCAGGTACCCAAAGCAGTACTGTCCCTTCTAGAACCCGCGGCACGTCCACACTTACAGAGTCCCCAAAGCTATCCCTTCCTTGCCATTTTACAGATGTGATCACTGAGGCCTCAGCACAGGGACAATTCCAAGGTCTTAGAGTGAGTTCAAGGGGAAGGGTCCTGGAGGTAAGTCAGACCAAAGGGGAAAGTCAGGGGACCTCCTCTCCCTCAAAGTGCCTTTGGGGATAAGGTGCCTACCCCAAGGAAGGCTGCCGTCAAAGGCACAAAGCGACAATGGCAGAATCCCAGGCACCTAAGGTGGGGGACTTGCTGGGCAGCTTTGGAATGAGGGGGACTTCCTAGCACACTCTGAGGGGACAACTAGCAGGTGGGTCCCTCCCTTTCACTCCTCCATGATGTCAAAGGCGTGGGGTGCTGAGTTGATAAATCTTGGTCCCCAGGAAGCTCCGAGACCAGGAAACAGAAAGAAAGACAGTGGTATTACTGCCCCCAGACAAGGCTAGACCATGTGGGTCAGGCAAGTCTTGGGGAGTGACTTTGGTCAGCTTGTCAGAGTGTCTACAATATGATTTCAGCCCTCCCCTCCCTCCGCCCATCCCTGCCCCACCCCACCCCCATATAGATGCCTAGGCCAAGCCTCCTCTATTTGGGCTTCATCTCCACCCTGGAGTTGATGTCGTCAGCATCCAGGTCATACTCCTCCACTTGGCCACTGGTCCACACCTTCATGCGGTCTGTGAAGTCGCTACTGCGCGGGGCCAGGATGAAGTCATAGATGAGCACTGCCAGGGCACCCCCAATGAATGGCCCCACCCAGAAAATCTAGGAAAGAAGCGTGAGAGTTTAGAGGACAGCTGGCCACACTCCCTCTCCCCCTAAGAGTCTCCCCCTCCCCTGTCTTGAGTCAGAAGCACACAGACCAGCCCCCTACTTTTTGATCCCAGTGTCCCCTCAGAGTAGTCCCAGACCAGGGACATTTCCTTGCCACTGTACACAGCTCATATATCTCCATAACAGCTCATTCCTGAGGATGGCTACTACTCCCTTCCCCTAGCCTTGGAAGGTTCCCAGAGATGGGCTAGTCTAATAGAAAGGTGGCCAGGAACACACAGAGCATCAGTAATTAAAGCTAAAACCTATGTGATGTGTCCTCTCTCATAGCTCTGGTTGCAGACATGATCTTCCTGAAGTTGCTAAATCCAAAGGTGGCAGGGCCAAGACCTGACCCCCTCCCTCCCCTCTGCTGTCCACCACACTGTTGGGATGACAGGGCAAGGCAGTAGGCTCGAGCTGCCAAAGTAGAGACAACACAAATCTTTTCATGATCTGAACCCCTCCTCTCATCTCAGGGTTTGCTTTCTTGATTCCCTCTGTCCTACCTGTTTTCCCGAATCTCTATGAGAGGAAAACAATTCCTCAGAGGTGGAAGGAATTGGCTTCCACCATGCACCTGGCTGCCCACGGTGACTTACCCAGTGGTTTGAGAAGTTGCGGGTGAGGACAGCAGAGCCAAATGACCGGGCAGGGTTGATACCACAGCCAGTGTAGTCAATCTGGAAGCAGAGTGTGTAAGGAACAGGAATGTAAGGGAAAATAACAGGGAGGTCGGGGAGACAGAAAGAGCAGACCAGGAGAAAGTGGCATGATTAGAGGTCTCCATGTCCTTTCCGTGCCACCAGAGTGGGTCTGCCATCCCCCCCACCCCGTGGAAGTTCCATCCTGAGTACCACAGACACTCACCTCTTACCTGGCCCTGACCTCCCCATGACCCCAACCTGGGAATTCCCTTACTCACCGCCAGCAGGTGTCCAAGGGCCACAGACAAGCCAATGGCAAGAGGGGCTGAGCCACCTAAGTCTCGGCGCCGCCGGTCAGTGGTGGCCAGGACGCACAGCACCAGCTGCAGAGTGCCAATGATCTCAATGCCCAGGCCCTGGCCAGAGTTCACACCTCGAGCCAGCTGCAGAGAAGAGAAGCAAGAAGGCCCAGGTGGCAATCGTAACGAGACTCCCAGGGCAGCAGGCCCAGGCACCACAAGACAATCTTCAGCCACATCATCTTATTACTGAGCCTCTCACTGTGTGACACCCCCCCCCAGAGGGGGCCAGACACATACACGGCAAACGACGAACATCAGGCCTTGTCTCCTCCCACACCTGTTGTTGCTCTAACGTCATCCCCAGTCCTGTCTAGACGGCTCAGAGGCCCCCGGGTGACGTAGGGTCTCTTTGTTGGCTGCACGGCATGCCCAGTGTTACAGGTAAGAGCTGAGAATCAGACATGGGAGGTGGTCAGAGATGTCTGGGAGAAGAGAAGTGTGGGTAGGAAGAATCAAGTGGAGATCCTGCCTCATCCTTGAAAGTCCAATTCTGTCCCTATCTCCATCTCGTTTCCCTTCTGCGTCGCCTCTCGCCCCTCTTTTCCCTCCCGGCCTGCCTGCCTGCCCTCTCTTTGGCTACATGGGCCCAAGCACTGTGTAGTCTGGCTGCCCCTGCTCCTAAGCCACTTTTGGAAAGATGACTCATGCAAAAAGAACGGAGAACTGCCACGAAGTCTCTGGAGCCCTGTGGTACCTGCAGCTGCCCTGAGAAGATGCTCGCAGGGGATCCAGACAGCTGCTCCGGGTTGGGGGCTGAGGCCAGGTTCACCCCATGTGGCAGCTGGGGCATCTTGGTGAGGGTGCAGGGATGCCTCTCTTTGGTCTCGCTCCCAGGAGGGACAACTGAGCCCCACCCAAAAAAAAGCTGACACTGAATGCTCACTTCCAGTTTCTCCCCAACTGAGCAGGTGGTATCCCCAAAGCCAGCAGGTTTTCTTTAGGATAGGGGAGGGAGGGTCTTCCCGGTTCAGCCCTTAGGCCATCTCACAAGAACAATACTCTTCCCGCCTTTGTCTGCAGTGCTGGCTCTCGGGGAGTGACTCACATCCCCTCCACTGCCTTGAAGCCCCAGCTTTGGACCTTTCCTGGCCAACCCCAAAGCTGTCTCCCCTACCCCCAGTGAGTCTCCTGGAGCAATGCCCACCTATCATTTGACTATAGTAGAGGCAACAGAGGCAGAATCCCAGGGTTCGGGTTTTTACTCTTCTAGTGGGCACCATGAACATGGCTGTCTCTGGACCTCAGTTTCTCCATCTGCAAAATGGGTTTAAGGTCTCAGCTTCATCTAGACTCTAGAGCCTCCAGAAGATTCAAAGATCACAGGACATTTGGAGAAGGAGGCAAAAGTGAGAACTATCAGGTGGCAATGATGGAAATGAAGAATAGCTGTGTCTGCCAGCAGAGGCTGCCTGAAGCTGGGACGGCTTGATGGAAGAGTGACTAGAAGTCCATAATGGCTATCTCCACTTCTACCTGGAAAGCCTGTGGCCCTCATTGGCATTCATGGCTTTTCTCCCTCCATTTCCCCTACTCTCTTAGGCTGGCCTAATTGCTGACTGGCAGAAGTCCTGCGATGAACATTTCCTCACCAATTAATGGTGAGGAAGTCCCTAATCCTCCTGCTCAGATCCAATCCCCACCCTGCCCTTCTCACAGATGTAGCCAGAGCCAGTTTATGTCTTCCCCTGGTTCTTAATTAGGGTTGAGTCTCAGGCCCTATTCAAGGTACCACTTTCTGTCTACACAGAGCAGAGCAGGCCCTGGTTCCAGAGGTCTGAGTTTCCTGGAAGCAGGAGACAGCCATCTGGCCTGGGAACTCCAGAAGGGATCTGACTCCTGAGGGCCAAAGACATAGGCTGGCAGCCTTCCCCTTCCAATGCCCACCACCATCCCAGCAGCAGCTACCTCACTTGCCTCAGCAGCTAATGAGGCCTGCTCTCCGACCGCCTAATGGACTGGAGCTACTTATATCTCAGAAAACAGTAAGAGGGTTAGAGACCATAAAGGTCTGCGGAAACTCTCTGTCCAGGAAAGAGCAGGTTAGAAAAGTCAACCGTAGCGAGTGTGTGCAGCCCACTACATTTCAAACAACTGCTTAAACAGGGCCCAAGTCCAGTTATTGTCAATTATCCCTGGAGAAGATCCATGTTTGCACACGTGTGCAGTGTTGCCTGGATTCTCACCGACTCGAGTCAAAAGAGCAACACTCGGTTTTGTGAAAGCAGATGTGAGTGATTGAACAGGCCACGCAGCTCTTGTGGAGCATTCAAAGCTTGCTTATCACTCCACCCTGGCTGGCTTACGGCATGGTGCACCAGCTCTAACTGAGCTTTCTATGGGACTAGGCTTCTTTCTGCCACACTGTCCTGGAATCATCTGAGCAGTTGAGTATCACAGAGGAGTCCACCTGCCACCTAGCTGGGTGTTTTTGTCCCTCCTGGTCTGGGAGCCTTACCAGGTCTCTGCACACCTCTGAGGGGGAGGCTCATTGAAAGTGCAGTTTCCAGAACTCCCAGCCTCTCTGTAATAGCTGACTCCAACAAAGCCCTTCGAGTGAAGGGCCCATGCCTTCACAGGTTAGCTGGGAGATGACCCACCAACCAGTGGCCTTTGAGGCTAACCTGTGATGGGACAGAGCAGGTACATATACGCTCAAGGCCTAGACCCTTGCCTCAGGTTTGACATAACCCTAGGCTCATAGGCTGATGTGCTGGCTACAAGGGGACCAGACTGATCCCAGCTTGAAATAGGCTGCTGGCAGGAGGTGGCTCTGAAGCTGCCAGTGTCCCAGCCCAGGGTAGACACCTCTGCATGCCACGCTACCTGAACCTTCCCTGCCACTTGAAGGCAGGCCACCAGAACAGCTCACAAAGTCCCAGGCATGGGGCCCTGACTTTGGGTAAGGGCCTCCTGTGCCCCACCCTTGAGAAGCAGCAGAGTCCAGAGCCAGGCCTGGCTGAGGCTGAGCTTCTGCTCTCAAGGAACAGCTCAAGAGACATGGCTGTCTGCCCACTGCACCATCTCCAGTACTCAGCACTGGCCGGCCAGGGAGCGGTGGGCCCCACCTCGTCACCTCTCAGACAGCGCTTACGTGTGCTCGGTGTACAGCTGTGTGGGTCTGTGCCAGCTGTGTCTACAAGTGGCTGTGTGTCTGCTGTGGTTATTGCCTTTTTTTTGTTGTTAGACCTTAACAGGTTTATTGCAGAATAATTAAATGCTCTGAGAACTATCAAAATATTAGACCTATAGTCAGTAAAAACGATTTAGACTAAAATTAAGTTATTTTTTAAAAATGCACAACTACATGAATCAGATCAAACCATACTCAACGTGAATGTTTTTAATAATCCTCCCTTAGAAACTGATAGAATGAGCCAGTCCAAAACAAAAAGGCTAAGAACGCAAACAAGTGAGAATTAAACCACATAGGCAGCCATAGTTGATTAAAGGAAAGTAGGGAAAACCCTCACCTTGGGATGAGAGACTAGTCAGCTTTTTTTAAGTCCCTGGGAACATTTACACAAGCTGATAAGGTCCTGGCCAAGTCCTCCTGAGCAGAGCCCAGGATTCGCTGTCACTCAAGACACCACGCTGAGCATGCTCTGCAGAGCAGGGCCTCTCTGAAGCACACAGTCCCAGCTGGCTTCTGTGTATTTGCACTGGTGTGTCTGATGGCATTTCTGAATGCGTCACTATGTCCCTTGTGCCCCATGCCCACAGGGGTGGTGCCACTACTATCTGGAGGAGGGAAGAGAGAGACCCCTTGAGCGAGGGCAGCTGCTCTCAAAGGCCTTTTATTTGCTCCCAGAGCCAGTTTATCTTTCTGACAAGAAACAATACACAAAGCAACGGTTTCCAGCTTCCTTTCTTCCTTTTCCTTGCTGCAGGGCAAGGAGAGGAAGAGGCTCCCTTGAGGACCTTCCCCCCTCCTGTGTCCACAGATTGAAGCAGGGTGGATAGCATGTTCTTTGCCCTATGTCATGTGTGTGTGTACATGTTCGTAAGAAGGTTGAGCATGACCCTGCCCTGACATCACCCACTGTACAACCTAGACAAGGATCTTTTAACTTGCTTCGGTCTCTTTTTCCCAATAGCAAAATGCAGGCGTTGGCCTCCACTCTAGCCCCAAGCAATCTTCAGGTTCCTCCTTGACTGAAATCAGGTAGGCACCCTCTAGCCAGCATTCAGTAACCTGAGTTCAAGTCTCCATCTCCCATTCTCAGTTTGGCATAAAGCCCGTGGCACAAAACCTCTTACCGACCTACACTGCACCTCCACACAGCCAAGCTTGCCCAGAGCAGTTCCTTGTCAGGTGGGTCCAGCCTGAATATTTCTAGAGATAGGGGGCTCATCTGTTTAGAGGAAGCCACTTCCCGAGTTAAAAACAAAATAATAATCCTTTATACAGAACAGAAACTGCCCTCTGGAGAGTCTCTTCTGGAATTTCAAGCCCTTAAAGGGGCTTGATCATGCCTACCCGATGTCTTTGGTCTATGGGATTTAGTCTCCGTCCCAATGCTTGGGAGCATTAGCTGTTTGGGTAATTAAAGATAACCCCCCACCCTCTGTTCATTTCACTTGGGCTGTTCCCACTCATCCCAATGCTGTGGTTGAGGAGCCCCTCTTGTCTCCAGAAAAAGGACCAGAGAGAGGAGTCCCTGAACACTGAAGGCCTCGAGGACATTTTCCTGCTCTTATCTGTAGGCATGAGGCTCAAGTCAGGTGCTTCTAAAGAGTAGGGATAGGAAAGTTCCCAGGACAGAGAACTGCTACCAACAAGAACCTAAGGCTCTTCTGCCACCATGAATGGCTTCCAGTGGGGGAGGAACATAGGGGGGGGAAATAATGTGACCTGTGACACCCTGAGTGGGACCCTAAAGAGTAGGACTGCGTAGGGGGGTCTCCAGATGAGCTGCTGAAAGCTGCTCAGGCTAGAAAGGAAAGCACCAGGGCAGAGGGGCTGATGCTGGGGTGGGGGTGGGGTGGGGGGCAGGGTGGAAGCTGCTTTCCTCGGATGCCACCTGCATGAGCCCTCTTGGGGTGTTGTCTGTTAAATACTTGTCCCAAATGGACCACACTAGCTAGACGGACCCAGCAGACGCCTCAGAGGACCCAGCCTCAGTATTTCTGTGAGAAGGAATGTCTGTCCTGCCACAAAGCTCCTCCTCTATACACTCTTCCCCCCCTGCCCTTTCCCTCCTAGCTTCTGCCTGGAAACAATAATTACAGGTCCCAGCTATGCTGTTACACCCAGCCCCCAGCTCTGTCACTGGCCATGCTGGACTTGGTCAGGGCATTGGAAATGTGCGCTTCTTTTCCATAGCCCACTCCTAAGCCCTAGTAGAGGTGGCAAAGGACTCAACCCTGGTTGGCCTACAGGTAAGAAAGATCCTCTCTCCTCATGGCTGGGGAAGCTAACACCGAAGAAACTGAGAGGAATTCAGGCCTTACACACACACACACACACACACACACACACACACACACACACACAAAATCTGGAATAGCAGGCAGAAGCATTTCCAAGTATTTGGGTCCCAAATCAATAAGACTTAGAGATGACCCTGAAGAGAATAGGTGTACCCTCTGCCTGAGACCCCCAGGAGGCTAGACTGGGAGGCTCTGGGAAACTAGTCTCCTCCAGAAACAGAGACCAGACAAGGACCAGAACTCCTACTGCTTTCAAAAATCCAGCCTCCTACCATGACCCCAGCCTGCCCTAATCTCATGACCACCTCTACTCCTCAGCATCCCTTGCCTCTCTGCCTCAGCTCTACCATGAAGCCCCTTCTCAGTCCACATTTGAGTTCTTACAGGACGATCTCTGGAGCTCTCCTGGCCCTCCCATCCTTTCAGTTCAAAAGTTCCCTGGCCCGCCCTGACACCTCTTATCTCACCTGCCTCCTGCCTGGTATCACAGGCAGCTGGGCAGTTTATCTGGTCTCGGGCCCATGAACTGCCCAGAGTGGGGAGCCTGGCTGACCCAGCCTTGCCCTCAGCACCCAACAGCCCCAGTCATTTCTGCAGGATGAGGGCCAGAAAAAGGAAGAATGAAAACAGCCAGGATGCCAGGACTCTACGGCTCCAGCATCCTCAACTCTCCAAAGCCGGCCACACCCTCTTGTATCCTGTTCACGGGTTCATAGGTGGGAATTAGGGCCATCTAAGCCCAGCCTATTGCATGGAGCAAGATAGGGTGCAGGTGCCTGGCCCGGGGCTGGGATCCTCAAAGCCTATAGCCAGGGGTGTAAATTGGGCTCTACCTCTTTATCCCAGAAAGGACCAATGGGCTTATAGGAGGCCCATGGTCTCTCTAGGGCGTTTCCTGAGCCCTGACTTAGTCAGGAGAAAGTTGTCCCCACCATGTCCCTGGGGGACACCCCCTGACTCACCCAACCACTTCCTGCCGCTTTCCCCTCTATTTTCTTTGGAAATCTCCATGCCAACAACTCACCCCACCCAGGTTTTGGCGGCAGGGTGAGGGTAAGAGCAGAGGGACTGTGAGAGACTTCCCCAGGGATGTAGAGGGAAGAGGCTGCCACCTGTTCCACTTACTGTTGTTCCTCTAAGGGACTGAAACCAGTCTCAGCCCCTCCATAACCAGAAGCCAGTGCCCCAAGAGAGCCACATGCCAAAGGCCCATTGTTGTTTGGATGGGGTAGTAGGAACCTCAGCCCAATGTTCGGTCCCTCCTCGATGCTGCTGCTGCTGTGGCTCCTCTTAGCCAAGCCCTTTGGGGGGGGGGTCAGTAATTTAGCTCCAGCCAACAATATAAGCTAGTAGTGTGGGAGTAGCAGGAATGACCCCAGAAGCTAGGCTCCTTTTGAACCTCAGGATGCTCACCTCCAGGAAGACTCGGTGGCTAACAACAAACGGGGCTTAGGGGGCCTGCCTTCTTCCCCAAGCTGTTCTCACACTGGCCTGAAGCGTTTTCCCCTGCAGCTTTATATATCCTGCCTGACACAGATACTCTGGCACCTCTGGAAAACTGGGGGAGGGGGTAAGGAGTCCGAAGTGGGGTGTAGCCAGGCTCAGGTGCTGCCTCTGCCTTGGATGACCATATTAGAAACGCAAAGCCTCTGCCAGCAAGGGCATAGGTCTTGCTTGTCACTTGACTTGGAAGAGACCAGAGCGAGGAGGGAGCAGGGCGCTGCTTCCATCCTCCCCAGCCCCCACCTCGGTGGGAACTTGAACCTCCTCGAAGGAATTCACTGAGGCACCTAGCCCTGCTCCTATTGGAGAGACTGAAGTCTAGAGGGACACGGCCTTTCTAACCCTGCTCCTTATGCCTATGGCAGCCAAGTTTTCTCCAGCTAAAGTCTAAACTCCAGCCACGGGGCTAATCTTCAATCTCCGGCTGAGCAGAGGTTGACTTAAAAGTGTGATGGTGAGGTGTCACTGAGGTACAGAAGTGTTCATCCCTGCAGCGGAGCCACAGCAGCTGCCCTCTGCACCAGACTTGCACCTCCCTCCCGGTCTGCATCTCCAGGACCTGAACTTCAGCTGGGAAACGAAAGACATCTAATCACGCATAGCTATCCAACTCACAGGAGTCCTGGCCCGCTCCCTTGCACCTACCCCCATGAATCTGCCCTGTTGGGGTCCAGCCAGCTTCGTTTCTCTGGGCCTTATTCTGTCAGTCTGCCATTAGTCTTTGCCTCTGTGAGGAACTTCAGCCTATTCCATTCTGAGACACCCTATACCCTTACTCAGACACTCCTGCTAAACTAGTCCCCATTAAACCCAAGTGAACTCAGTCATCATGGCACTTAGCTAAGAAACTGGAAAAGGTCTGTGGCCAGGCAGCTACCACAGAGGCCACTTAGCCATATGGAGTAGCCCAGGGACAGTTATGTTGAACAGTTGCCACGTACTGTTGCCAGCGTCTGCTTATCATCAAAGCCAGGAATAATGGGTACAAGTGCTTACACACCCTCCAACAACACAGCATCAACTTGAAAATAGTTTACACACGCTCGGGACCCAGGCAGACATGCGCACACCTTCAATTCCACCTCCACACACAACGAGCAAGCATGCCCCATGGTTCAGTGGCCAACGACTGCTGAGCTGAGCCCTTCTCCCGAACTGGTATCTAGAAAACCCTCCCAAAGCTCCAGAGAGAATGTCGTTCCCTCAACTTTGACTAACTATTGGGAGCAGAGGGAGGAAAGGGGGCTGTCTCCTTACTTTCTGAGGAAGTTGATTTGGGGACCTGGCTAAGGATTAGAAGCCAATTAGAAGCCCAGGCAACTTATCAAGAGAGTCACACTCCGACACTTGCAGAAGTGGCTTTAAACACACTGGGTATCCGGAGAAAGTGTACTTGGGGATATAGTAGGTAGAGGTTGCCTAGTGCATGGGGCTGCAGAAGAGAAAAGTGGCTGTTCAGGTAGCTCAGAAGAGAGCCAAGAAACTCCCCTAGAGGGGGAGGACCTGCTGGCATGCACTAGCTGCCCCTCCAGCTCATTCCTGGCAGAAGCTACTCTGCAGGGGACTTTGGCACAACCATATTGTCTTGCTCCTTCATGCTCACAGCACTGACCAGCAAAGAGACCCTGCAGCGTAACTGAGTTCTGGCCCCAGATCTCAGCATGACCCCAGAAACCTTCATCCTTCTCTCTATTCTTCAGTATCCCCCACCCTTGTACAGTAGGCAAATGGAGCCAGCTCCCTCTCTGTCTTCTCCTACAGACCCCCTAAGCCTGAGATACCCCACTCACGTCATTGCGGCCAAGTGAATTTTCGAGTAGGGAGGAGGTGATGCCCGAGAGAATGGCCGTAGCGACGATGGCTCCCACACACTGGGCGATGATGTACATGACGGCCCGGAGGATGCTGATCTGACAGCTGAGCAGGAGCCCCAGTGTGACCGCTGGGTTGAGGTGAGCACCGCTGATGTGACCCACACTTTGGGCCAGAGTAGCAATGCTCAGACCAAAGGCCAGCGACACCTTCACGTTGTCCTGGACCAGAGTCTGGTTTCTCTCCAGTGGGTAATTGAAGCCTAGGGCAGAGCCGATGCTGATGAAGACGAAGAGGGTCATGGCCAGGAACTCAGCCACCACAGCCCTCCAGAAGAGCTTCTTCTTGATTTCGCTGGCCATGCTGGCAAAGGGGTTCGACTTAACCGCTGGATGCCTGGTGCTCAACTCCCTCCAAGAGCTGAGCCACAGCCTGGGCTGGGCCTATTTATAGGGCTGGGTGGGGGGAGCACAAAGGGAGGAAGGCCTCTCCTTGCTCCTGGCCCGCCCCACACCACGCGAGCCTCCTCGCTGCGATGGATGCAGACAGGGCTCTGCTGTCTGCCTGCCAACTTTTTCCTTCCTCCTCTCTCCCTCCTGCCCTCCCTTGCTCCCTCCACCCGCCTCAGCCCTCAGCCCTGCCCAGCCTGAGGAGGCAGGAGGCAACCGTTGCTCTAATAGGCTTTGGGAAATTCTTCCAAGCTGGCCCTTCTCAGGGGGCCAGAGAAATCCAGGTGTCCCCGCCCAGCCTGCAAAGCTCAAGGGTGCCTGAGGGCAGAGGCTGGCACTCTAGAAGGGGTGGGGAATAGGGGTTGTCTGGACTCCCCGGACATTGCCCTCCCTGGAGGTGGCACCAGAAATTGCCTGCCTGTCCCATCCCACTCTGAGCAGAGTTAGTAATCTGAAGTTCTCAGGCCCAGAAATCTGTGGGCCAGTCTGGCCTCCAATGTCCTGGCCTGAGCCAAGCAGCTGCATGTCACTTTGGGGATGTGCCCTTGCCACCGGGGGCCTCAGTTGATGGGAGTAGAGAAGCTTTCTGGAAGCCACCTATCATTCTGCAGACAACAGCAGGCGTTAGCCAGGCAAGGTTGCTGGAAAACTTCCCCAATTCCTCAAACTTAAAACAATTTGAGCCTGTGATTTGAGAGGGGGTGGGGAAGAGAGTGATGCTTAGGTTTTTTTTTTTTTTCTCTCTCTCTCTCTAGTAGATAAAGTACCTAGCAGGTCACTAAAGAGATGGAAGGAATGACAGCTGGACCTAAAAAGAAGAGAATGGGAGCCATGGGCTGGGGCTAAGAGACAGGAGCAGTGATGGGATGATAGTCAGAACAGCAGGAAACATTATCCGAGTGATGGTGGAAAGTGGAAGAGGTTTCCAGCCAGGCAGGAGACAGTGGCTAGGCTAGGGATGTGCTCACGCATACAATACTCAACTGGGCACTGGATTCAGTCACTAACATCACAGGAAAAAAACAGCACGTCAGAAACAGGAAGAGACAAACCGAGCAGAGGAGACATAGGGCTGGACCAGAATCGAGATGCAAAAAGAGGAGAGAGGAAGGTAAAGGGGACCGAAGGCCCTTTCCGACACCAGGAGGGGCACCCACCATGCTTCCTGTGTACCCCCAAAATCTGGAGTAAAGGACCAGAGGACGGGTCACTTGCCTACTGTTTGAGTGTGCTGGAAGGTACACCAGGCCCATAGGGAGGATCTCTCTGTGGCCACAAGGTAGGACCTGTTATCATTGGTCCCCTCTCTTCCCATCTTAGCCCTTATCAGAACCATTGCTTCTTACCCATCAGAGGTGGAAAAACAACGCTCACTGAGAAAGAAGAAATGTCTTTGAGTCTGATCTGTCAAGATAGGGCCAAGCACCCTCTATCCTGCAGCAATTGACACTGTCTCTTAAGGGCCAGCTTATATTCAGCTGCAGTCCTAGAACCTGATGTGACCTACAGAAATCCTGTGATACGTTTGATGGGAGCAGGTGGCTGGTTGGGAAGTAATTTACTACCACACACCTAAACACTTAGAAGGCCAAGAGGAGTGGCTCTGAGCAAAAAGGTGGTGTAGTAGCTGCTTGGCAGATGGATGCAATCAAAGACTTATTAACCCTCTAGAGAGGCAGTCAGGATGATGGAGCAGGCACTTCCTGGAAGCTTTACCACATCCTATATCCTGAGAGCTTTCCCAGTGACATTGCCCCCTCAAGGAACTCACTCTTTGGGTCCAGGGGCCTCTAATCAGAGATCTGTCTGCAAGGCTGTGTAGGACTCAGATCTGATGCTGTCTGTCTCAGGGACTCAATCAATAGGATTCTAGGAAAACAGTAGGGAGAGCTGGCCCCACATCAGAACCAAGTGAGGAATATGAGCCTTTGTGGACCTAAGTGTGTCTGTCCCAAGAGGCTATGGCAGTACCTGCAGACCAAGTTTGTAGCTGAAGTATGTGGTATGCTAGTGTGTGTGTGCATGTGTGTGTGTGTGTGTGTGTGTGTGTGTGTATGTTTGTGTGTGTGTGTGCGCGCGCGCGCGTATAAAACAGTGGTGAGATTCTCTTGGATATTACTAATATTTTCTTTAGCACAAGTATTTTATTAGTACTCATGTCATGCCAAACACCATCCTGGAGACCACAGGAACATAGGCCACAAAGACCAGCCCCTTGTCTTCTTGAATCTTCCCTTCTGCCACATAAGCTCATAAACTATTTAGACCCATTAACAACTGAACCTATGAACATGGCTTCATTCTTTGGGCAAAGGAGATGCCATCAGAATGCAGGCATTGCCTGAAATATCAGAGTGAACCTTTTCTGTCACTACTTCCCACAATGCCCAGGGGCCCCTGCAATTCTGAACTGGCTATTTGCATGCTAAAGTGGAAAGTTTTCTGGCTGTATGTCAGGCAGAAAGGCCCTATATACCTCATTCTTTTGTCCTGGCCTGTCACAATCCAGGCTGGTTGGCCAGGAGAGGCAGTCTGAAATCTAGGCAGTGCCTTGCTGAGCCTGGGGTAGCCTTCGTTGATATGCCGAGGGAAGGAGCATTGGGATTAGAACGCTCCACAATTTAATCCTAATCCCAGAGTTTAAGTACTACCCCCACAAGGAAAGGTCCCTGAGGTCCAGGTTACTCTACCCAGGTCACTATCCCAGAACAAAGGCACAGACCTTGGGCTACAGGCCTCAGGATGGACAGGGGTGCTGGTGAAAGCAGTTCCATCTTCCACGCATAGCTGGGGTAGAGGGGGCAGCAGTGATCTAAGGTGAAATCACAGAGGAGCAGGGTGCAGCCAGGGCCCCTACAATGTAATGTAGTCATCCCTGGGAACCTAGGTCCAAGGCCTGGTGCTGGTTGTGTTTCTCCTTTAGAGTATCCCAATGCCCTAGGGCTGGCCCCTGTGTCTTTCCTGTGAACCGGCTCTCAGGCTTAGGCCAGACTAAATAAAGCAGACACCCTCCATCCTAGTTCCCAAGCTTCAGGCAGGACTTGTGTCTCAGGCCCTGATGGCAGCCACCATTTTGTCCTGGCAAGTGCTTTTCCAGATGTGCCTCACTCCTGAACTGCCCAGTAAAGGCCCACGCCAGTCAGAGTTGACAGTTCACAGGATGATCTGGGGGCTGCCTTACTTCTTCCTTCAGAGTTCCATAGAAAGTCAGTCTCCATCTCTGAAGATGGTGACCAGAGAGTCTCAGATGCAGGATGAAGAGAGGAAGCTTAGGTTGTGCAGAAAAGAAACATCTCTGGGCTGGGCATGGTCTGTCTTTCACTACTTAGAAGCTTTGGTGACATGCAGGGCAGAGAAGCTGAAAGGGTTCACACAAGCTCCTGCCAGCAGAGATTTTCTGTATGAGCCAGGCAGAGAAGTTAATGGCTTCATTCCCTCCAGAAGGCCCACCAGCAACAGAGCTTGGGGTAGGAGGAGACTTGGCAGGCTTGTAACTATCCGGCCAGCATCAGCTCCCCACCAGCTTGGGTGAGTTTTCCAGGCTTGCTCCGTCCGGCTTTCCTGGGTTGGAAGCAAGAACAGTGAAGCAGGAGGGGAAGACAGCATATTCCCTGGTGGGACTGAGGAAAATGGACCCCTTTCCCCTCCTGGTTTACCCACTGGTGATCCCAGCTTTGTCTGAAACTTTCCTCAGCGGGGCACCTGATTATATCCCTCTGCTGGCTTTGATCCAGGACTTGTCAGCCATGCCTCTCTGGCTTGTCCCAGAGAGGCTGGTCATCTTAGGAGTTCATAGCCAGAGGTGCCAATCTGGAGCTGTCCTTGTGAGACAAGGCCAGTCCCTCCAACAATGGGGGAGACAAGGTCAGCTCAAAGCTATGACTTAGGGCCTTGGAAGCTCAGCTTCTCTACACCAGTGTTCAGGGTCCTCACAGCCCAGTATGGCTTCATGACAGCCCCTCCCTTCCCAATTACTATGCCCTAACTCACCACACCTTCTGAGGCCATTCAGTGGGCATCCCTCCTCCTTCCTAGATACCCCTGAAGACCCCCCCATTGTGATGGCACCCTGGACCATCCCACCAAGGCTGGGTCCCTAAGGCTGCTGAGCAGAGAGCTGGGTATGGTAGGAATTCTGTCCCCTGTTCCTGCTCACAAGGGAAGGACACCTGCCTCTCCCAGCATCTGAAGGGAGGAACCTCCTTGTCTAAGAAGCAGCACCCGGGCATGTAGGCATCATGTGATCACTCTTAAATCAAAAACGGATTTAGGAGGCCCCCAGTAATTCAGCAGGAATGGAACAATTTAATAATTTTCTGGGCTTCTGTTTCCTATTCACCGTACTCCTCCCTGTCCTCACCCTCACCCCTACTTGCCTTGAGTCACAAGCCGGGCTTCTTGTCTTTGGGGTGAGGGGCAATGCCACACCCACTTCTGGACAGTGGAGGTTTCTATTTTAATGTTTTACCAGCAACTCTCCCTAGCTGAAGAGTCACTGGAAAAAAGTTGCCATTGGCCTGGAGGAGCCTACACAGCTTTGATCCTTATATCATGCCCAGGATTAAAAAGGGAGATTCAGGAATCAGGCTCAAGTCCAAGGAGGGCGCCTGAGGTGGCAGGGTTGCCCCTGCCTCTATTTCAACCCATTCATGGCTGGCAAAGACCTCCATGACGGCGTATAGTCACAATTTCTCAAGCCTTATTCTGCAGTGAGAATCCCTGATGGCCCAGGAGGGCCGTATCCTCCCACGTGCAGAGGACACTGCTGGTGGTTTCTGAAACGGGCAGCCAAACCGCACCCTTGGGGAAGGCAGGGCAGGACAGGGGCTCTGCTGCTGTGTGGGGCCCTGAGAGGAAGTGTCATGTGTGTAAGTGGTTTGGGAGGATCTTCCTCACTCTGGGTTCCTTCTCTGCTCTGGGCCCAGGCCTGCGGCAGTGGCTTCCTGCTCCTTGCCGCCCTAGCCTTTTTTAGACATCTCTAGTCTTTGCCTCGTTACATTATAGAACTTCAAGAGAAGAGACCCAGAAACCATTTGCTCTCAAGTCCTTGGAGAAACTGGGGCTCAGAAAGAAAAGGAAACATGGTTCAGAGCCTGGGGTGAAGGCATCTGGGTGGATTCATAATGATAGTCTGGCATTCTGTGTTCTTCTGATCCGCTAGCCAGACCCAGCTTCCCTTTCTTCCCTTCCTGGTGGAAGGTTACCTCCTCAGACAGCTGCATGGGATTTAAAAAGAGCTTTTCTTGAAAGATACCACACTACAGGGGCAGAAGAGAGGCCTGGAACCTACAGAGCAGCCTTCAACTGCCCCTCCAAACCAGCCACTCCCCTGTCACCGTCATGTCTGCTCAGCTTCTGAGGGCTTTCATAAATCCACATCCAAGCTGTCTCCTACTCTCCACGATCCCCAAAGATTCTGCCCAAATGTTCAGACCCAGGCTACAAAGTCAGGGCTCCAGACCTTGGCAGTGTCTCCCTTGAAGGCACACTCCTTCTCTGAATACCTCTGGGCTGTGCCTTCTCTGGCATTGGGGTCTTGTCCTGCACCTCTCAGCCATATCCGGTTTTCTGGGCTCTCTTCTGATGATGCTGCAGAAGAATCAGAGACTTCCAGGGCCAAGGTCTGTCTGGCATTTTGGGGGGTTTCAGGTTTCCAGTATGCAAAGCCCAGTAGGTCCCAGACACCATCCCCACGAAAGCCTCCCATTCTGGGCTGTGTCCCCAGTGACACTGCTTGCCCATAGGCATGAGAGGGACATTGCTCTGCTGAAGAATTCAGAGCCCACAAAAGTGTAGTGTGGCTTGATCCACCACCAATAGTCAGGAGTGCCCTCAGCAACCACAACAACTGCCCTGTGTTGCTAAACTCTGGTTAACCTCTCTAACAAGCTCCCATGAGTTGGTTTCGCTGACTCTCTCCACCTCAGTCCCCCTTAACAACCCATCCAAGCTCTAACACTACCACATGTCGCATTATAGACCAATGTCCCTTCTTCCTCTCTATGACTGTGTATGGGCTACATATATTCATACACACACACACACATGCACACACTTATGTGCACATATACACATGCACAGGACACATGTTTGCATAATTGAACCCACAAATGAAAACAGGCATAATTTATGCCTACTTAATAGGCACTTACATGTGATACATGTATGAAGCATATATCACATGTAAGTGCCAGGCATATGAATGTGTGCACATAGGGATACTTACATGGACACATGAGTGTGCCCACAAAGAATAAGATAGCCCTTCATACATCAGCTCTTCCACCATGCACTGTGGCCCTGCTATCAGTAGCCCTGGTCCCTTACTTCTGTTCCATACCCATTCCAAGTGCTCACAGTTATTGCCACAATCCAGGGACCTGACTTTCATCATCCACTCTATGGAGATGACTTTAATGATGTAGAGGGCAAAGCACAAGAAGAGGAATACAGCAGTGGGACTTCCTGGAGCCACCTTTCTTTTGGGGACACTGTTTGCTACAGGTGTGCTAGTCTCTCTTCATCTCTCTGCACCCTGAACATCCTCTGCCCATGGCCAGGAGGAGAACAGGTTCTGCAGACGGGATATCTAGGGAACACTCTCTGAATGGAAGTAGGCATCTCCAACCCATAAGCCAGCCAGTGCCAAAGTGAGTGCTAGGCTCCCTTGGAGTAAACACAGGGCAGGGCACTGATGAGAACATTCTTGTTCATGCTTTATCTCCTCGGGATCATGGAACTGTGAGCCAGGCTAGTGGGCTGAGTTCTATGGGTGGGAGGTAGAGTGAGTAGAGCTAGTCCCTCCCCGTTGCCTTGAAGACCCCTCCCCCTGTGTCCATCTGAGTGTTCTATTCATGTGAAGCCAACATTCCTGGAGCCCACCGACCCAGCAAGAACATCTCATACAGGCAATTACTGTCTCATCTAATAAGAAAATGATGGATCCCTGCTGTAAAGCCTGTCTGAGTCCAACCCCCAGATCCACACATATTCTTCCTGCTTTGGGGTGTTGTTCTATTACTGTGTCCCTTGGTCCTACCAAGTCACTTTCAAGAGACTTCCTGTCATCTACTCCTAGCTCTCTAGGAGTTCTGTGTTGAGCTCCTCCCCTGACTCTCAGGACATCTGAGCATGAAGGCAGCTGGGGCTTTGATCACTACAACCCCATTGCACATAAGTAAACTGAGGCTATAGACTCAAGTGATTCCCCAGATATCATACAGAGGAGGCCACACCACCTCCCTCTGCCAGGGAGAGTGGCTCTAGCAGGGTACTGGGCACACCAAAAAGGACCTGCCACTTCATGGGCCAGGAATTGCTCATCCGCTCCTTTCTGGTCACTCTCATGGCTGAGCATGGGTGGTCACAAGTGGAGACCAGAGCCCTGGTCTGCAAGCTGTAGGGAGCCCACACTCATGAGAAAGATGGAAGAGACCAGGGCACAGACAGATGTCATTGAGAATTGGTTGGTTGGTGAGGCAGAAGCCTTAGAGGCCTTCCTGGAGGTGGCAGGGTTTGAACCACAGATGATTTGGAACTGAAGGGCTATAAATACATTATCAGATGAGAAAGCCCCCTTGGTGAGTCCTGTCCCCTGGCTGACGTATCTTCCCTTCCAAGCGCCTACTCCATGGCAGGGCTCTGAGCGGCTCCTTTCTTTCTGTCCTAGTTACTCAGCCACCTGTTCCAGGGCTGCACGTCAAGGCCATAGTCCAAGTGTGTTCTTCACCTCCCCACGGTAAGTAACAGCTCTTTAGAGCAGAATGGGGACTCGAGGATCTATCTTCTCAAGTTGTAGCTTCTTGGAGGGCCTCTTCAGGTCTCTAGAACTGGTTGCCCTATCCTAATAGCAGGACAGCTCCTGAGCCTGTAATGATCACCATGTCCCTGCCAGTTACTGAGAAAATCCTGTCATCACAGAGGATAGCCAGTCCCTCCTGATCTGGGGGGCATCCTGCCTCATCCTTAAGAAACTATGGTGTAAAGTACACAGTGTATGCAGAAAGCTCCCACACTTCTTGGAACCCGATCATGCCAGAGCAAAGTCTAAGGGTCAGTCAAAGCCAGGCTGATTTTGCACAGACCGGAGGGCTACCAAGAAGCCTGAGGGTGTCTGGAAGTTGCAGAGGATAGAAGAGATCCATAACAGGCATTCCTTATGGAACTGTCACATCTGTTCTAGAAACATTCATCTAAGGAGTCACCAGTACTTCTCAGCTTTTCATAGGAATGTGACTTCTCTAGGAGCTTTCTTAAACTGCAGCCTCTGGTTCCTAAGTCTGACTGGGACTTAGAGTTCCATGTTCTAACATGCACCCAGGGAATACCAACTAGTCCCAGAGCTACACCATGAGCAACAAGGGACTGAGTTGTTAAGACTCCCAGACACAGCAAGCTGTTTACCCAGCGATTGAATACAATGTACTGTTACTTTCATCTGAGCAGCTAGCCATTGAAGGAATGGAAAGAGCTGTTCGATAATTCTTACTTTCAGATAACCAGTGCTGCTGTCTGTTATCAGTAGAAAGTATTTTCCTGATTCTGGCTGCGAGGGAATTGACTAAACATATCTTATAGTCAGAGACTTGAAGAGCAGTCGGTGCACCCACTGAGTGTGCTATGGGAGGGACTGGGGCTCAGTAAGGGAATACCCTAATCCAAAAGATGGTTCAGAAACAATAACATAGTGCTCCTGGTGTCCACCCTTGCCAAAATTGACATTTGTGCTCGGGGGAGGGGGAAGGGGGGACGTCTACACACTGTAAACTGGCTTGGACCCCAGCCAGCCGAGCACCCTGTCCATAAACAGGATGGAATGTAGGCCTATGACGCTCCATCATGTAACTCTGCAGGGGATGGGCGAGACGCAGGCCCAAGGATGGGAAGTGGTTACGTGGGTCTTCGGGCAGTGGAAGAGCCCCACCTCTTCTCTGCAATCTGGAAAGGTTTCCTAAGGAGGGAATATGGCAATAGATTTGTTTATATCAAGGAAGGGAGGTGGTAGTGTAGGGAGAGGAAGGTCCAAACAGAAGAAGGGATAAGGCTGGCCTTCTAGCCGAGCCAGGAACATACAAGGTTCCCATGAGGCCTCTTTGCTTTGGCTGAGTTTGACTCTAAGAGAGGGACTTTAAAAGAGGGACTCCCTGCCCTGCTATGTGAGTCTGTGTTCTTCCCACTACTCGAACTCTTAGCAGTGGCGATCTCTGCAACCCCTTCCTCGGCTCAGTACAGATAAGGAGGCCCAAGCCAGTCTGGAACACACTGATGGAGATGCTGGAAGGTGGAAAGGCTATAGGCTTTGCTGGAGAAAGCCTACTCGTCCCACCTGGCCAGTCAGGGGTGAGAACAGAGCTGAGTGAGGAGTCAGCTCTCAGAAAGTGAGTGTGAGCACAGGGTGGTAGGACAGAGACAGAGGAAAGACCTAAGCAGGTCCATGCTGAGGGGCCACGGGGGAACTTCTGCCTAGCCCCCTTTAAAATACATTCTTACCAGGTACACTCAAGTGACCTGAGAGGGTAACAGAGAGCAGGTCCTACACACTCAACTGTCCCTGGCACACGTCCATCCCTTCCCAGACTCTCATGTGAAAGCAGCTTTCTAGACCTTGAGGATTTTCCAGAACAGGGAACAGGAGATTATTGGAGGTGCAACCCCAGCTGTGTGCGCTGTGGCCGGGAAGAGGGGAGGTGCTTGGCAGTTTCTGAAGTGGTTTGGAGTGATAGGAAGCAGGCTCACAGATACCTAGGACCAGGCTAGCTGGCTGGCTTCCTCCGGGGTCTGTGGGCTGCTGATCTGTCACTCCCTAGAATGCTCACTGTTGAGGAGAAGGCTGAATTGAAGGAAAGACCAGGCTCCCACACAATAGGCCCTGGGTGTGGAATCAGGACACCCAGATACATGAGCTCCTAGAATCTCAGGAAACCAGGGGAGATAAGAGGGGAGGGGCTGCAGGAAACTCCACCCACCCTCAGCTAGGGAGATGTTCTAGAGCACCCACTGCTCCTGCTCAGAGCGGCTGAGCAAGGAGGGAAGATGAACATCACAAAGACTTAGCTTCCATATCTGGTCCCCAGGATCTCTGAGACTGCACCCAGAGCTTGTCATGGTGGCCTCCAGTCTCATTCTCAGAAGCGGTCACTGCAAGGAACAGAGGCCAGCACCAGGGCCCATCATCTGGCCCATTCTCGTTTTCTAAACCAGAGACCAATGTCTGATATGGGGAGGACCAAACAACAGAAGTCATTTCTCCATGCGGCCCAGGAGGCACAAGAGGGCAGGTCAGAGGTGTCAAAGGGAAAATGGCCCACCATTTGGGAGGGCACTTTGGGAATGATGGGGTCAGACTCTTCTCCAGGATTCAGCCAGCATGAATGAGGTCCAGCCAGCCTCGCTCATGGAAACATCTCATCTAGTCACATCTGCATCTCAGGCCCTCTCTCTAGCTCTCAGGAGCAAGGCCAACCATTGCTTAGCACGTCTGGTTGCCTGCTCTACTCTAAGCACTCTCGGCAGCAGCTACACATCAGAGGGGCCATATGTGTTCCTGTTACTGCCATCCCAAGAGTAGAGAAACTGAGGCACAGTTATTTCACTTGTCTGCTTTTTTGTCTGCACTGTGAGGCAGTCTCATGCAGTGTGAATTCACCTTGTGTTTGCTTTATAGCCAAGGACAACCTTGAATTTTTTATTCTCCTGCCTCCATCACCCAAATGTTGGGATGACAGGTTTATATAGTAGTGGGAGTTGAATTTAAGACTTTAATATCAATTGAGCTCAGTCCCAAACAGTCGTTTTGTAATTTAATTCGGATGACATAAATGGGAAAGGGGGACTAAGACCAAGCAAATTCCAAGTTCCAAATTCAAAACACCCCAGTATCCCATCATCTCCCTATTTTGTCTTATAGCATACATCCCATGACTGGTGCAGCAAGGATGCCCCAAACCCAGGATAACAACAGCAGAGGAGACAGATGTGGGCCTCTGCCCCAGTGCTCTAGGCAAGCCTGACACCAAACAAGGACCAGAGTTCCATCCTGGGGCTGTAAGTCAGACATCTGATCTTCTGGTCCTCAGGGGTTGAGCATTTTCTACAATGGCCTCTGAAACCCCAAACAACCAGAGGGTGGTGGGACTCTCACACCTTCAGAACATAGGGACACCAAGTGACCCCCATGGTAAGAGCTTGCCAAAGGCTACCAAGGTACTGAGAACCATCCTGCCTGCCTGGCTGTATTCTGCAACACTGGCCTTCAGGAGCCAAGCAATTCTTGCCATCAGACCCAAGGTCAACAACAGTGAGGGAAACAATGGGCAGGGGGTCCAGGCATGGACAGAATCTGAACAAAGGCTTGGCACCTCCCCAAGCTGAGGCCCCTCCTTTGTGGTTTGCCAAGGCAGACAAGTAGAGGAACCCTGCATCTGAGGCTGGGATGTTTTACAGACTGTTCCTGGAAGACCTGTGGCTGCCCAAGTAGCCAACAGAGGGGGCAGCTGCTCCAAGCCAAGCTCGCTTGCCTAATAGGAATGACAGCAGGACTTGAATCCAGGACATGGCCCCATGCACCTGGTTCCTAGGCTGCCCCGTTCTCTCCCACCTGGTCCTTTAGCCTTAGTGCTGAAGTTGGTCTCTTCTCTGCGGTCTACTGTCCACGTTGTTGGCATCTTAGTCTTCTCAAGACAGCTTGGAACCCCCTCTACCCTAAAGCCTTCCATGGGTCCCAAGTACTCATGGAAGAAGCAAATGAGGGCAACCCATTTAAAGTCCTTTTTGATTCCTTTCTGAGGTCTTTAGCTCCCATGATTCCTGGATTCCTCCGTTCCTTCCACCTGATAGCAGTGTCCCTGCTTCTCCCAACCCTAACCCCACCACAGTGTGGGCGGTGCACTCTCTGTCTGCTCCACCCAGTCATCCAAGAAGGGCTTGCGAATTTGTAGGGCACAGGTCAGGAGATCAATAGTGAACAACCGTTCCTCAGCATAAGGTTCCCATGCAGTGACTGTTTACACTCTGTCCTCCTGTAATTATTAATCATGCACCATTGCTTCCCGTGCTGGGGCAGGAAGGGGCAGGGCGGGGCAAGGCTCAGGGATGGTATTGACACCAAGTGTTTCAAGCACCTTGAAAGTGAGCGGGCCACAGGGAGGTGGCCAGGCACTGTGCTTATCACCAAGAGCTCTGAGGCTTCCTGGAGAAGTTGGAGTTTGTCAGACTTCATAGACTCAGAGTACTGAAAAAAAAAAAAAGATAAACACCCAGGATCACCCTTATCAGAGGCCGCAGGAAAGGCGGTAGGTTTAATCTCAGAACAACCTGAACCAACGGTTTAGATGCCCAGCCCCAGTGTTCGCTGACAGGCTGTTGGTGGAGACACATTTTGGGGAGTGACAGGGCAGGGCTTCTCAAAGCATGTAGCTATAACCTTCAGCTGGATTTGTACATGAGCAAAGAGGGAAGGAAGAGCCCTGGGCCGAAGGAAGAAGAGGAGCAGGACAGTGCCTATGAGATGGGCTGCACGTGTGTATGTGCGTGTGGTGGCATCCATGTTAAAGGGGAGCCTGCGGACCAAGACCCTATGTCAGGACCAAGACCCTATGTCAAGGATCTGGAGTGGTGGCAAAGAAGTGAAGAGCATCATGAAAGTACCTCAGAGACTTCCCAAGGCAGGCTTTGGAGACAGCCCATATGATTGGTAGGGTGTGACAGCTGAACCTGGAAAACGGAAGGCAAGGCGGGACCCAGCCCTAGAAAGGAAGGCTACAGTAGTGACAGATTCGTGGGGGAGTGAACACTGCGGCTGTGATTTTTAGGTGGGTGGAGCTCACCTCTCGCTGGAAGGGAGGCAGGAAGAATAAGGGAAGTAGCAGGCTCAAGTATTACCTGGTGGTCTGGCTCCAAGAGCCTGCCACTAAAGACAAGTGCCTCAGTTTCCCCATCTGCAGAGACAGACAAGGTCTTTAGTGACTCTCTTGGAGAGGAATGGTGCATAATAGGTATTTGTGAGACTGTCACAGGAGAGAGAGCATGGTGAGGCCACCTGCAGGCTATGGCCACCACTCAGCCCTCAGCCTGTCTGGTGGTGTCTGAGCCCTCTCTGCAATTGTTACCTACTGGAAGCTTAACACAAAAGCCTTGGCCATATTATGCCTGGCTACGACATTTACCCGCCAACCCACCATCCTGCAGTGCGCATGAAGCAATCTTCATTATCACACATGCTTGGCATTTTTGCCTGATAATCACATCTCTCACAGCCCCATGAGGAGTAGGGCATGATTAGAGAGGAGGGAGGACTCTGGTAGGTGGAGCCAAATACCTGCCAAGAGGCTTGGCAGCCTAATTTGATTGCCTCCTATAACTCTGAGGATCCTTTGAGGGTTTGGTAGCCGTGTTAGGGTCCTGCACAGGACATAAACACCATGCACTCCTTACCTGTGACGCCCTCCCACCAGCAGTCTACTTCTCCCCTCACCTGAACGGATAGAGACCTGATAGAACTCTGAGCAAATCCCCTTTTTAAGGGAAGTACTCCACTCTGGTCTATATGGGGTCTTCATCTGCTTTTGGCTCCCAACAGTGGTCCTGTAAGAGGACCTCTATTCTTCCAGGATGAGACAGACATCTCGACTGCCATGTCTGTCTGCCCACACTGTCCTTCAGTCTGGAATGATCATTCAATCAGTTATTTACTTGTGCTTTAAGGCCCACGGTAGTAGCTTGGAGAAGTTTCTTCTTTGTCCATTGAAGAGATTGGCAAGCAGCATCTATTGAGCCCCCACAATGTGCTGGGACTTGTTTTAAGTGCTTTTGTGTGCGATCTCGCTTTATCTTAAGAATGCTGCGAGGCTGCAGCTTCACACCCAAGATACAAAAGCTCGGCAAGCTCTTCAGGCCACATGGATACCGCGGCAGCTTCTTCCTCTCAGACCTACAAGTCGAGTTTCCTGGACCAACAAGTTGAATGTCTGTGTGTCCCTCTGTACTTCATGAAAGCCACAAGCTCTATCTATACCAGAACATCTCAGACTAAAATAGTCCCACCACTTTGAAATGCAGATTCTGGTTGGGCCAGGCTGGGATGGAGCCTGAATGAGGAACTGCAAGCAAGCTGCTGCTCTGAGTTAGTAAGGTTAGCATCCAGAACCAGGGGGAGTCCTCCGCTGTCTGCTTAGCAGAGCTGAGTGCATATGGAGACGAGGTCTCCTCACTCTCAGCAGACTGGAGGCAGGGGGCTGCTGTCCCTTGGTCAGAGCTGGTGCCATCCCTGTGACACAGAGACACTGAGGGTAATCAGACAAAGTCTGAATGCACCTTTACCTTAGGACATCTCCACACCCTGGCCTAGTTCTGACTGCCAGGACTCCTGCTGTCCTGGACACTGCTTTGTGTGGCGCCCCAAGGGAATAGAGCCAATGTCCTCCCAAGCTACCCATCCTACCCTCTGGCCATAGGGGAATTTGGATCCCATAGTTAGCAAGGGTGTCTTGTATAGAGGCATCAGATGCAAGGACAGAAAGAGCTGTGTCTTTGCTCCTAAAGCCAAGTAAGAGAGTCCCCAGGACAATTTCTGTAAAGTTTGCAGCAGACTTCAGAGTACATCTCCAAGTAGATCAACAGAAAGATAACTACAAATCCTTAACACACTGGTATGTGAGGGAGCAGTTACAATTTTCATACTGGTTGTGGAAAGGCTACAGGCCACAGAAGCCCACCCATTTACTTCATCCCTAGAAAAACAGTGCACCCAGACAGACGGTGATGCACACACCTTTAATCCCAGCACTTGGGAGGCAGAGGCAGAGGCAGAGGCAGAGGCAGAGGCAGAGGCAGAGGCAGAGGCAGAGGCAGAGGCAGAGGCAGAGGCAGAGGCAGAGGCAGAGGCAGAGGCAGAGGCAGAGGCAGAGGCAGGTGGATCTCTTTAAGTCTGAGGCCAGCATGATCTACAGAGCAAGTTCCAGGTCAGCCAGGGCTACACAGCAAAATTCTATCTCGAAAAAGAAAACAACAACAAAAAGAATTGTCTAGCTCCTGCCCTCTAGAGCATGGCACTGGCGCCTGTTTGCTACACCACACAGCATTGATTGTGAATGTCACCCAGGACCCTGTCAGGCACATGGTCAGATGGAAGCAGGAGTCACCACAATGTGCAAGTATGTGGTGGTTAGATGTAAGAGCCACCACAGTGTGCATTGTGAAGAAAGATAGACATGGAGACTGGAGGGTGGAGAGGAGTAGCCTGTTGTGAGTGACCAGCCCTGTCACCCGGAGCCATGGGGAGGTCCAGGGCCATGTTTGTATCTGTGGCTACGCAGCTGCAGGGATCAGTGTGGATGCCCATGGCTCATATTACCACTAGAGAACCTGGAACGTCCCTGGTAGGGCCAGCTACTGGGGACTATGTGGACGTCCAGGGGCTGCGCAGAACTGACTCCACCCCTCACTGGCTCTGGCACTCTGGAGAGCTGGCCCCATCTATCACTAATAGTGAAAGGTGATTCCCCCCACCTCTCGCCATCTCCAGCAGTTGAGAAAACTGAGCACAGGAGAGCTAGCCCGCCCCTCACCAGTTGCAGCATTCATCAGGATTGTAGGCCCTGCACCTTGACTGGATATTACAGCAAAGCAGAGCTGACCAGGGGTGTGGGTGATACGGCCCCAAGAGTGTGAGCTGTAAGAGGGACAGTGGGCCTGCCACTGGTCTGCTGTGAGGTGGCATGGGTGCAGGGATAATGCCCTTAACCCCTTCATTCCCCACCACCTGCAGCAGTAGAAGAACTGGCCGCAGGGGTAGGGGAGGGGTTGTGAGAGCTGCAACACTTGGGAGAGTGGGCCCTGAACCTTGACTGGGCAGCAGAATGGAGCTGCCTCTGGAGCTGTATGTACACAGGAACCAGCCCCAAGGGCATGAGAGCAGGAGAGTTAACCTTGCTTCCTGCTGATGGCGGCACTGGGTGGCCTAGCCGGAGCAATGCTGGAGGGATCACCCTGGTGGTGCAGATAAGGGAAAGCCGGTGTACTGGCTAGCTCAGCTACAACCCAGGCCCAGATCCAGGGCTCTGAGTCAACCCACCCCAAAATCTTCATCATCTGTGAGCAGCTGGGACAAGTAAAAGTAAAAGGGCCAGTCCTGCCATTCTGAAACTGCAGAACCTCCATGACACAGGGCAACAGCAGGATAACTGGAAGGAGTCCCAATAAGGATCCAATATTGATGGTGTCACAGAAGAGCTCGCACCAGACTAATGACTCATCGCAATTAACATTTACCTGTAAAGATGTGTGGACAAAAGGGTATACTATGGACACACTGGGACACACTGGGACACACTGTAGCTCCCACAGTGAGATATTTTCTCTGCTTTATTTTTAGGGAGGGGGGTTGGTTTTTTTGGTGTTTGTTTGTTTTGTTTTTGTGTGTGTGGGTTTTTTATTTTGCCAGGGAGGTTGCAAGGGCAAAAGGATGGATGAGATGAACAGGACTGAGGTGCATGATGGGAAACTCACAAAGAATCAATAAAAAGTAAAAACAACAACCAGCCCAACAACCAAATGTGGCTGAGCCTCTTCAGTGTAAGAGCCAGGGGCAATGCAGGGTCTGGAAGGCTCCTGGAGCAAGGCTGGGAAGTAAAAACATGCTCCCACAGTAACCTGTTCAAACGAGCATCCCAAGGGAAGGGAGGTCCTTCCTCCGGGGAGTTTGGAGTTAAGTGGCCATTACGCTGGTTCCACACACTTGAAGTCAACAGTCATGGCCTGTTTGTCCCTCTCTAAATCAAGGAGCAAACGCTGAAGAGAGCAAAGTCAATAGAAAAAGACTAGCGGGCTTGTCCAGGAACTTGTCTCCATTCACAGAGCAACAGAGACAGAAAACTATTGACCCTTAGCACACATGTATGTGAGCACGAATGATTTTAATACAGTTCAGGAGAGGGCTATGAGGCACAGTCCCCTACCACTGCACCCCTAGAGAACAATGCCCACTTGTGATGAGGTGTTTTGGTCCTGGGAGTGTTACTGAGAACGCTAAGGCTTCAAGCCTGGGAGTAGTTGTACCCAGCTCTGCCCACCTTCCACTCCGCGGCATAGTACTTGTGTGTCTGCAATCTGGCCTCCTAGAAGAGCAAGCTCTGTGCTTTGTTGGGTCAACCTTCTGCAGTAATGCTGGGAATTGTTTGTTTTCCTCTAGCCCTGCCAAAGAGCCCCTGGCAAGGAGACTAAGTGGGTTTCATTGAAGAGATACTTTTCCTCCCCAGGCCGATAAACAAGGCCATTGCAGGGAAACCAACTTCCTCAGCCAGGCACTCTGCAGCTGCCCATCTGCAGCCAAGCAAAACAAATGCATAAACATTTCGAGGAGATATAGGAAGCATTTCTACTGGGAACCTGCTGTGAATGGCCACTAAAGTTTACACAGCAAGCCCCGTGGGAGCCTAGGGCAGGACACAGCCCTTCCCGCCCTCTGCTTCTCCTATGGCATGATTGACTCCTCCTTGCCTCTTCAAAGGTCTGCAGTTGGAACACAGTGTGTGCCCTACCCACAGGAACACGTGACAAGCTCTGTAATTGTCCCCACCAAACCCCTAACTCCTTCACAGAGGGATTTCTCCTTACAGCAAGGGAACTTCTTGTTGCGGGGGACACGGCCTAGAACAGCTAGGCTCCTAAACTCCATGGGGACACATGGAGGTCAAAGATGGGCTGCCAGGCTAGGGGTGGAGGCACCTGCAAGCTTTACCATTATTTGGGTCCTTGTTTCTTCCTGGATAGCCATATGACAGGGACTCTGAGATCTGGAGCTTCAGCCTCAGGTTCCTGGTGTGAACTGCTACAAGCAGCCCTGGACTCTGGCTCTGAACCATCCAGTACCTCCAGGAGTTCTTCCCTAGCTACCCACTCCTGCTTTATCACATTCCATGACGAAAGCCAGTGGATATACGCCATATGGTAAGTGAAACTCAGAACATACCATTTTCCCTTCTAATCTCTCTCCTTATTCTGCAATGTGAGCCCTTCCAAAGCCCTGCCCACTCATGATGGCAGTCAGCTCTCCCCACAGCCACAGGGACGTGGACACTGGATCCCTCTGCTTGACCCCATCTTTTTTGCTCACCTGGGCAAGAAGTCATTCCCTGGATACCTTTCTACCCCTGCCCATCCCAGCCTCTTTCTAGGCCCACCCCAGCCACATGTGGCCTCACAAGAAAACCAGATCTTTCCTGAAGTGGGCTCTCCAGACCTTTGGCTGTTCTTAGTAGCTTGTATCTGGGTGGACTATGCTGCTCCACCCAGACAAGTGGCATCTCTGGGACAAAGGGCTGGGCTTGGCCTCACATCTTGGCTAGGAGATACTCGGCACGCCGGGATCCTGGGCCTCTACCTCCCTGTCCCATCTTAGCCATGATGAGAGCAGACCTGGGTTCTACTCACACCAATGAACCAACCACAGTCCAAATTTGCCCTGGTCATAGGCTTGACTTTTGCTTTATGGAAGCTGCAGTAACAAGACTCCAGAGTCCCCAAAGCCAGGCACACCAGAGGCCTTGGAGAGAGGATTATCCAGGAAGGATGCAAAGGAAAGGCAGTAGAGTCTCTGGTGGCCTCCCTCCTTCCTCTCTTTGGCAGGCACAGCTGGGCCAGAAGGGAATCTCAACAGGACCCTGCCACGGCCCTTCATGGAAGGAACTGGAAGACTCAACATGCCTCTGTGGACATGCAAACTCAGGCAGAGTGACTCCTCTAAGAGACTTGACCCTAAGACCTGGGATCCCGGGGTCATCCCAGTGATGAGTGCTGAAGCCATAGAACTCCATGTATCCAAGGGTCACAGGATGGGGTCTGAGCCATTCCAGTTCACGGATGCCCCCTTCCACCTATGAAGACAGTAACAGGAGAGTGTTAGAGCTGCAGGGACCCAGGAAGTAGGCTTTAAGGACCCCCACCCTGCCTGCTCACTCTCCCATACTCTCATCCAACCTAAATACCTATATGGCATGCATAAAAGACTCCAAGGACCCTGGTAACAACAGGGAAGACACAGGAAACTTGTCCTTTTGTAGCATAGCTGACTTGCTATGTCGCAACAGCTTTCTAATGATTTAATTCATCCATGTACATCCAGACCCAACTCTTGTCCAGCAGTGGCCCTTCAGGGGCATCTGGGTAGGACCAGGGGAACATAGTCTGTGATGTTTATGGTCCAAGAAAGGAGCAAGTAAGGTGAGAAGAAAGATGCAGAGGAGACTGGACAGCCGACAGCAGACCAGGACATTGCTCTATAGGACACAGGAAGCTAGGGAGAGCCATGAGTACCACAAGAACAAACAGGTTTTGAAAACTAATTTATAAAGCCTTAAGAAGAACTAAGTAGATCAAGTGCTGGTATCTCAGATCCAATGGAACAGTTACTGTAGGTAGGACCAGGGGGTTTCCAAACATCTGTAGGGATGGTTTTCTAAACAACCAAGGGGAATCATCATATTTATTGCAGATTGAGAATTATGTAAATCTACCGCTGCAGGTAGCCTGCCTGCATATGGATTCTAAAACAACCTGCGTTAGAATGTGGCGAGGTAGCTCTATTGTCAGAGCAGCAGACTGGGGCTCAGCAGTATTTCACGGTGTATAAAGTTTGGAGAGGGAACCAGCTTTATGGTTTCAAAACCAGATGTTGAGTCCAAACCCTAACTGCCACAGTCAAGGGGCAAAGAGAAGCTATTCTTGTTTTAATTCGGCAACTCTCTGGGAAAGCCCAAAATCCCAAGACTGGAACTTCAACAAGAGAGAAAACAGATCCACTCATGGTTAGCAGTGCAGCATTTCCCATCAGAATGACTGGAAGCAGGAGGCCTTATTTACAGAGATAGGGCTGGAGTTTCAAAGGTCCTTGACAGGTTCATGGTTTGAATTCTTGTTTCCTGCCTGTTGGTGACAGTTGGGGAACCTTTAGGAAGTGAGAACACTAGAAGAAGGTCTCTGGTGATGATACCCAACCCCTGGCTTCCCTCAGACTCGGTTTTCTAGTCTGCCATGCTGTGAGCTTCCTCTGACACATGTTCCTGCCACTAAAGCCAAGCTGCTTCCCACACAGGCCCTCCCTGCCAGGACAGAATGGACACCCAGAAACCATGAACCAAGTGAAATCTCTCTTCTTTAAGTTGTTTGTTAGGTACTGTGGTCCCAGCACCAAGAACACATCTAAAGCACTCTGGTTTCCCATCCTCAGTTCAACCATCTGTAGAGATCAAGGAACAATAGCAACAAGCCCCCCCCCATCCCCCAAGCCAAGAAGAAACCTATACTGAGCATATAAACCTGACTTTTCCTGTCATTATTCTGTACACAATGCAGTATAACAAGTGCTTGCATATTAGATATTATAAGTACACAGCGACTAAACCATACAGAAAGATGTGTAGCCACATGTGAACAGTATATGTTATTTTAAAGAAGGGATTTAAGCAGCCTCTGACCTTTATATTCTCAGTCCTGAGTCCTCCCCATCAATGCAGAGCAACAACTGAATGGTTCATCCTGGACCCAGTGGTCCTCACCCTTAGCCCATCTTCCAACTCACCCCCCACCTTCTACCTCAGAGCCTTTTTGTCTTCTTCAGCTCTCTGCACTGCTGCCTCAGTATATCTAGTTTTTACTTTTTCCAGAGGTAGCAGAATTCAGACTCCCTCTGTCTTCTAACTCACTTTCCTGTAGGTTATAAGCAGCTTTTGGGCAGATTTATAAATTATATTTCCCGTTTCATGTTTTCTATGTTTTATACCATCACATTTCTCATCAAAGAAACAAGCAGATTTTCATTTGAAAAACACAAAACAAAATGACAACAAATCTTAGCTGGAAACTCTCTTTCTCCCATGGAATGCTTCTGTATGGAAGATAGTAGCTACACATAGCCACAAAGGGACAATTAGCATCACGCTCTAGCCCCACCAGGGTACAACAGGGACAAGATATACTTCCCAAACCTCTGAATATGAAAGACAGACGCTGCCCTAATGTATACCCTCGTCAGTGTTCCAGGAAAACTGGGTTTCTGAAATTTTTGTAAAAACCAATCTGCTTAAAAGACTAGACATGTGGGGAAAACCAGCATAGGCATAAATGTTAATTTGAGGAAATGTTCCCAAAATTCTGTGTTCTCTTTGGTGTCATTTGATAGCACCCAGCAATGCTACCCAACAATGTTGAAAGATCTCACCATGCAGCTTATTGGCAGTCAACTCTTGGCTTCCTGCAGGAGAGGCATTTGGTTCCATTTTGGTCACAGTACTCAGAAACAATTCAAAAGAAGACCTTTTGAGAGCTAATGCTGAAAGAATCACCTTCGTAAAATCCATTTTCCAGCCTAACCCTTTGCTGGGACTGGAACACCAACGCAATCATCACTGCCCAGGCTCCTTCCTGATCATCAGTGTGGAATCCCAAGGGTTAATCTTGATCTACTAGATTCAGGAGAGCCAGGTGCCTCAGTGATCTCTGTTGCCCGAGACCCCTTCTCCAGCTTCTAGTTCATCGGGAGGATCCAGGGGACTCTATCAGGTTTGGTCACATAGATAGGACACATCCACTTTGATGGAACACAGCAGAGCCACTGCATTTGCCTTCACTGAATGGTAGACATGGCCACTTGACGTAACTTGAGAAGTTAATTATTATTATGTGAGGAGTCTTCTGTTGGTAAGATTTGAGGGACTCTCATGAAGCTCCAGGGGAGACAGCATAGGTCTCAGAAGGGGAAACAGAACCTGCTCTGACTGGCACCCTGAATAGGTGGAGAGGTACCCTGAATAGGTGGAGAGGTGCTGAACGCAGGTTCTGAAGGGTAAGGCTGATCTATTGCAGCTACTGAGTTAGTCGTGGTTCAGTATCTGTAACAATCTAATCTTTTTTTTTTTTTTTTTTTGAAATTTGTAATTATCTTTTCCTATTCATCTTTGCTGTTTTGGGATGTACCATTAAATAACCTTTTCTTATTCTAGTAAGATTTATATATAAGTATTAATGTCTTGGGTAGCAAGAACACATCTTAGATGGCTCAGTGGTGGAGATCCCCAAATGGTGATGAAAGGGGACACAAAAGAGAGAAACAGATCCACCCTCAGCCTGGTCCCCAGGGACTACACAAGCACCCTCTTCATAGCCTCTCAAGCCCTGGACTCCACCCTCCCCGCTTGCAGGCAAGCTTAGGCTCTCCCAGGGGCTCCCAGCACACAAACTGGGGTTTGGTCATATTCACCCACCACCGAACAACATCTGTATCATGACAGTCATGGAGCCTCACTGGCAGGATGCTAAGTCTGTGTTTGGTTTTGAAGTCATTCACAAGGCATCTAGCCCTCCCATCCTGGCCCGCAGGTGGCAAAGGCAGTGGAGAGAAGCGCTTTGCTATGGAATGGGAAATCAGGGCCATGTGAAATGCTGGAAGGGCGAGCGTGACAGTTGATCTGAATGGTCTAGAGTATGAAGAGCTTTTACAATGCTGCAGCAGCAATGAGAGACTGCAGGGAAGTGAATGAACGGGTGAGATGGAGAATCGGGGAGTGAGCAGGTGGGATGGAGAGATGCTTGAATATATAGCAGGAGTCAGCAGTCCACGCTGTCACCTGCAGTAACTCAGGAGGCAGATCCCAGGTAAACTTCAAACCACCTTGCCACTGGATGATTCTGGTGTGGGAGGTGTTCTGTTCACTGTAGGACATTTTGTGCCCTCTCCCAGACTATAATTGCTGAAAGTATTTCAAGACTGCCAAATAATCCCAAAGGTATAAAACCACTTCACCAAGAACCGCCAACTTAATAGTTGAGCTTTGAGCTCAAAAGTCAATAGCAATATCACAGAGAAGGCCATGCATGCAAATACCCACCTCACCCCACCCCACCCCCAGACTCAGATCAATAACTACAATACAGTCAGCTCCGGTCTGAACTCATCAGACCACTGATGAACCTGATGTACTTCCTATAGGAGAGGATCCCACATGGGGCCAACAACATCAAAAAGAAGGCAGGCCTGTACAATGCTCCAAACTGCTTCAGACACACCCAGGGATCTGTTTGCTGGTCTTGATTTTCCAGACAAACAGCCTGTATGCAAGTTTCTGTCCCTGCACTCAGGCCATTTCAAATCAGAGGTGGCTCTAGGGATAGCCCAGCATGCTGCCTGCCACCTGTGCCCTTGGCCAGTCCTCCTCCTGGCCCACCCAACCTTCTCTAGGCTCAGATTCAGGCCGCTTGCAGAAGAGATCTAGTTTGGAGGTGGCCCTCAGCACTTGTAGTAGGCTCAGGAAGGCTGATAGTACCTGTTGCCCAGAGTTCGGAGGTTTGGGGACACTCATCCACCCCAGCTCTCCCCTTATATGCCAGCTCTGAAGACCACTCCTCTCCCAATTTTCAGCAGGGAAATCTGGCTCTTTGAATATTCACTCTTTACACAACTCAACACACTGTCCGGTACTCACCTCCAAGCCCCGCCCCGCCATCCGTGGGCTCCTTCTCCTGCCCACCTTCCCCTGCATGTTCAGAGCCCCTGGCAAAGGTCAGGAATACACCTGTGGTTCTATGTTCTATTTCACAGTGGCTCGGGAAAGAGAAAATGATGGCCGACAGCTGGGCAGAAGTGAGTTCAGGAGGACAACCCATACGATGAGACAAGCCGGGGCAAAGTGGGACTATGTGGACCGCAGCACATCAAAAGGGTGCGTTCAACATAAACAGTGGAATTCCAGGCCAGGGCATCAGCAGGGAAGGGGGTACTTAGGTGGGTAGAGCATCCCTATGGAGGTGAACACTATCCAGGCCTCAGAGACACTGACTCAGTCTGGAACTAGTTTGCATTTCTTGTCTGAGCCTCCAAACAGAAACATCTGGACCCTAGCCCCAGGCCCAGTTACGGGCTCTTTCCTCTGCTCTCTGGACTNAATTCCAGGCCAGGGCATCAGCAGGGAAGGGGGTACTTAGGTGGGTAGAGCATCCCTATGGAGGTGAACACTATCCAGGCCTCAGAGACACTGACTCAGTCTGGAACTAGTTTGCATTTCTTGTCTGAGCCTCCAAACAGAAACATCTGGACCCTAGCCCCAGGCCCAGTTACGGGCTCTTTCCTCTGCTCTCTGGACTGCTGACAAGTGTTTCATTTTTCTCTCACTCCAGTGAGGATGGAAGCCTGGGAGAGGTCAGAGCGTGCTATTAGAAATGACCCTCAAAGAGTCTGGTTCTGCTGATGTCGTTTCAGAACAACAGGGAGGGGCAAGAGATGGATCCCACATTCCTGACACAGCAAAGGTAATGAGCCTCTGTGGGGCTGAGATGTGCGTCATACTAAAGAACAAGGACAGCACAAGGACCTAGTGATGGTTCTAATCAGGATGCTGTTCTCTGAAGGCAAAACCCAGAGTCTGGGCCTGTGCAACGCCTCTGTGACAACAGAGCCAGGTGGCAGGAAATCACACTGTCCGCTCAGTGACCTACCACCCAGCTGGGACAGTGAGGGTCTGAGCTGCTGGTGATCCAAGCGACTTGGCAGAGCGCTATGTGGGAAACCTTTACCTCCCCATCTATGAAAGAAAGGTTAGATAGGGGGAAGGGGATGCTGGGCAAACCTCTATGGACTAAGCATATTGTCAGATGGCCAGGTATAGGGGAGGCACATCCTATAGGGCAAGAAGGCTGGGCTTAAGGATAAGAGGTCATCTTCCCCTGGATTGATCATGGTTGGTTCTGAATTTGATTTCCATTTGATTGAACTCTCTGAGAGTGAGAACAAATTCTTATCCAGCTGTTTCTTCTAAAGAATCAAGACAGAACTTCCATGAGCCTTGGCATGTTGGGAAGGAAACTCCACTCACCAGGTCTCCAGCTAGCCACTCTCCCCATACACGGACAGGAGGACTTAGGGCTCAGCTGCCTCTCACCAGGTATGTGAACTCTGACTCTGAGTTTGGCATGACCTAAGTATGGACTCTGGCACCATGTGTGCCCTTCAGGCAGCAGGGTTTGCCCATAACCTCACCCCCATAGCCAAGACCCTGCCAGCAGGTCCCCACAGTGACCTCAGAGGCTACTTTCCCAAGTTCCTCTGAGCTGTTTGAGAATCTGTAGCAAAAACAAAACGCAAAGCCTTTGTAATTCAACCCCTTGGACTAGGATTCCTGGCCTGCTGTTTCCCATTACAGTGGCTTGTTATCTGATGAACCAAGGGGACAGGGACCCAGCCATTCCACTCTTCATTCACCCCTTTAGCCTTCCGGGAATAATTCTGGTGAAAACTCTGGGAAAGTACTCCCATGGTAACTGGCCAGGTAGACGCACCATGGTGAATGCACTGAGAACATACAACAGGCAAAGACCTGGTGTTAGGAAGACAGTTCCCTGGCCTCTGTCAGTCATACAGACAGGCTTGGTACCTCCCTTAGTAACTGACATGCAAAAGCAGGCTCATAAGGCAGATGGACATGGATAGAGCCAGGGAGGCCTTACCCCCATCATTAGAACAGCACTTCTCAAAAGTAGGGCCTAGAGAGATGCTTCCACAGTTAAGAGTGATTGCTGGAAATAATGAGGACCAGAGTTCAAATCTCAGTACCCAGGGAATAAGCTGGTCTAGACTATCCAAGAAAACATGAACCCCAAGTTCATCAAGAGACCCCATCTCAAAGATACTGGGTGCCAGGTGGGTAGGTATAGAGGATACCTGCTGCCTTCTTCTGGCTTCCATAGTATGCATAGGCCCGCACGCGCACACACACACTGTAGACACGAATCAATGAATGTTTTCTTAAGTGATCCTAGGGCTGTGGCAGTAGCAGCAACCAGTAACTACATATCACATCCTCAGGCCTCACCACTGAGGCCCTGGTTGGCCTGGAGGTTCCAGTTCTAACATATTCTTCGAAGGAAGCTAAGCCTAAGACCTAAGCCCTAGGGCAAGACTCCCCAGTGAGTAATCCAGAATTCACATGGGCTTCCCTAGCCATCCCGGGGATGGATGGTGTCTGGGACCCCTAAGAGCCCCTAAGCCTGATGTTCCGAACCCTGACTATTTTTATGCTACACAAACAGTCCTCTTTCTCTCTATGACCAACACTGAGAAGCACTTCCGAAGATGCCATCGCTCTGTCTCATCCAAGCCCCAGACAGGGAGCAGAAGTGAGAACAGAGAAAGCCAGGCCCACTCCCCAGCGCAAGCTGCTCTCCAGCACTTCATCAGGCATCACTGGGGATGGGGGGGTGGGTTTGGGATCCTCCCAAGAGACAAAAGCACCAACAGAACAGGTCCAAACCCACCCTACATGATGATGATCATGAATTATGCTCCATACCAGCCATCTCAGGCAAGAGGCTATCCTCAAGGTAGGCCAAAACTCCAAGCCATTCTCAAACAACTGACCATCAGACTGAGCTCAGAAAGCCAGTCAAGGCTGGGCTTGGGGGCTGCTTGGCCAATCGGAAGCAATCTATTGTCAAAGGAGGGCAGTGAAGGACTAAGGGGTACTATTGGTGGGAGGGGTACAAAGATAAAGTCAAAAAGGGATCTCAAGAAGCATCCCAATCCGAAAGGGACAGAAGCTGTGCCTGGGGGCCAGTTGGGGCCCTTCTCCTTCAGAGAGGTCACCCTGTGGCCTCCTCTGCTAGCCTGCATAGGTGCCAAGGCTAGGATCACCTTCTTTCCCCTTCAAAGCCTTCACTCATCACCTTGAATGAGTGGCCCTTTGTACTTGAAAGGACAGCGACCCGCATGTGCCCCTAATCCTCTGATGAAGGCAGCCAGCCTATGACCCTGCAGGAATGCTGTATCCCTGTGGGGGAGGGCAGGGAACTGGCACAATGGGGATGTGCCTGCAGCCCTCCCACTTCCCCTTCCTGATGCTTCCACAGTGCCAAGGCAGTCTGTGCTCTGTTCCCCAGCCCCACTCAAAGCCTTGTTTGTCTACAGGGGACCACAAGCCTAGACTCCAGGCCTGCCACATGTATCTCAGGTGCTCGGGATCTCAGGGCCGGGCTGTGACTCTGGCCCCAGCTGGGAAACAGATTCCTCTTGACACAACACAAATCACAAGTGCCAAGGACCATGACAGTGAGAGCTAATGCTAGAAAGCACTTAGGAATAGCCACATGGGCTCCAGGCTGTCATTGTCCCCACTTTACAGATGACCAAGTAAGTCAGACAGGTGAGGTCGTGTCTCACAGTCAGCCTGCAGGCTGGCTCCAGAACACATGCTCAGAACCACACAACATACACTTCATCCCTGGAAAAGCAACCAGAACCTTGTCTCCCTTGAGACGCTCCTCCCTGATTCTCTACTACACACTGAGATCTCCTAGTCTAGTCACTATTGCAGACTTTGAGAAGAGCAGCCCAAATGAGCCAGAGGCTTCTATTCTCGATAGCCCACAGGCCCTACAGAGCACAGCCCCAGCCTGGAGCACAACAAAGCCTAGAAGAAAGGAATGGACTTTTCCCAACTCTAGCCTGGGCTGCAGCCTTCCCTAAATGCAGAAAGTCGGGATGAGGTGTCAAGACCCACTGAGTGCCTCAGAGACAGGAGCTTCGCTGCTCAGTGTTCTGAGTGGCTCTACCACACAGAGTAGGGAGGTACTGCTGTTGTGGTCACCCCATATTCCACCATGTCCTGGCTACCCCATCCCCTCTTCCCAATTCTATTCAGTCCTTCAGCTCCTGAAAAGTCAGCAAACTGTCAGGCCAGTGGAGACATCTGCTTCAGTGTAATCGCCCAGGCCAGTGTCTAATCAGCTACATGGTATTACCCGACCACAGCCTTCTAAATCAGGCCACCCTGGAAGCTGTTTGTCTTTCTGTCCACAGGTTTAATATCCCCAACCAATGCCCATTCTGGCCACTTGGGTGAGTTTTATGAAGTTAGAGGCAGCCCCACTCACTTGGTTCTGATACAGAGCTCAAGAGGAGGGACAAGGTCACTGCAGCTGTCCTCTGGGGCCGTCTTGGTGGTATCTAGGAAGGAAGGGGGAAGAGCACTATGTCACCTCAGGGATATGCACTGACATTGCGGCCAGTTCAGGCAACTCCGGGGGCCACCCCAACCCTTGGGTATGATGGACCCATCTTCATCTTGACTGGATCCTCCCCACTTCTTGGTCATTGATTCTTACCAAGACAGTGCACTGGCCTCTTACCTCCAGCCTTCACCAAACCCACACCTTACTTTAGTTATCAAAATATTTTTTAAAAGCAATTGTGGTTTCATTATTCCTCTACCCTAAAACCTCCTATGACACCCTATTGCCTGAAATGCAAATCCAAACATATCAGCATAGCTTACAGGGCACTTGCATGTGGCCCTAACTTCATCTTCCATTCTTAGTGCCATGAAGCGCTCAAGGCCCACGGCCCTCTCTTGCAGGACGGCCAGGCTAGCATCACTCTCTGGCCACCCATGATTATCCCAAGAAGGTATGTTAAGGCTGGTTCTGGAGCAGCCTGGAGGTTCCCTGAAGAGATGCATTCGGGTGTCTCACCAACAGTCAGCCGTATCTCCTCCTGCTGGTTGGCCAAGCCATCATAGTAATACAGGTCAAAGAGCCGCTCAGACCTCCAGTCGCACAAGAGCTCTGGCTGTAGGCTGAAGAGGATGCTGAAGTGGCTCTCACTGCAGACCACCCAGATGGGGAACCTTGGTGTCTTCAGGAAGCAGCCAACCTGAAGGACAGAAAGACCTGAGGTAACATTCTGACCAGCTGAGGGGAGGCTTGCTTCCCAGAGATCCTTGCTGTGATGCTAGGAACCCTGCCTGATGCCCAAACAACAGGCCCACCTTCTAGAGCTGACTACCCCACATCAAGGATCACAGGGAACGCATACACAGTCCCCTACACACACACACACACACACACACACACACACACACACACACACACCATACCCATTGGTCCCAGGTGACATCCACGCCACAACCCAGTCATTTAACTCTCTCTTCTCCTTCAGTCTCTCACACACCTCACTTGTGTTTATCTCAGCCAAGGCCTCCTGCTTCAGGCTGAGCTCCTCAGTCACTCAGCTCGCCAGTCCCAGGGCTTTCCCATTCTTTGTCCTCCCTTCTGAGAGCTTTATCACCTCAGCTGCTCATTCAGAGAGCAGGTTATCATTGGCTCCTTCCAGTTCCCCAGGGAGCATGTCACTGAGCAACTGCCCCCTCAACCACAGCACCACAGTGCATCATTTGCCTTGCAACACTGTTCAACAGGTGCACCGCTACCGTGAGACCGCCCAATGTGCCAGCAAATGGTTGAAAACTGGAGGTCCTCGGGAATAATACTGGACTTCAACTAGAACTGTGCTTTCAAGACAGGTAGAACTGGGGGCCCTGGGGAGATAGGAGGGGAAGGATTGAGCAAGCAGTTTATGGGTGAATGGCTGACAAGTTCAGGGTATAGCAGGCTATTTGGTAAAGGAAGCCTGAAGTATGAAGCTGAGGCAGCACCAGAACATGGGGAAAAGGCTCTGGCGACTGCTAGCCAGGGACTCCATGGCTGGCCAAGGGTGTGTGGGAACAAAACAGAGAGCCCCTGTTAGCATTCTCTTAGCAACAGCCAGGTAGGCTGCCTGCACCCTCCTCACTCTCCTGCTCGTCCTTCTTGCTCCTCTCTGTCCCCTCGCCTCTTCCCCCCTCTCTCCCCATTTCCTTTCCCCCTCTCTCTCCATGTGCCCTGAATAAACTCTATTCAACACTATACCTTCATAGTGTGGCTGGTCCCTCAGGGGGGAGAGATGCCTTGGCATGGGCCTGCTGGTGCCTCAGGACATGAGAGGGAGGGAGGGGGAGAGAGAAAGAGAGAGAGAGAGAGAGAGAGAGAGAGAGAGAGAGAGAAAGAGGAGGCCAGCCATAAACATGTGGAAAGAGAGAGGGAAGGGGTGAGGGGACAGAGGGAGAAACAAGGGAAGAGCAAAAGAGCGAGGAGGGGGAAGCAGCCGCCCTTTTTATAGTAGCTCAGGCCTACCTGGCTGTGGCTGTGGGAAGGAGCTTAGAATACTAACACTCATGCGCCCCCCACCCAGAACACTGGCATGATGCTTCCTGAAAAAAAAAAAAAAACTGTTTTCTGAGCCCTTGGGCAGGCAGCCCTCTATAATACACTTGTGTGATCGCCCTAGGCAGCACCTGTCTAGGGGCAGTATTAGGTTATTCATCAACATCGAGCTGGTCTTGTCTAATCCACAGCCTCCCCCAGGAGATGAGATATTTGCTGCTCAGGTGTTTACAGTCTCCATTGTGGATTAAGGAAAGAATTAAGCTATTTTTCCAACACGGAGAAGGGCACACTTGCTCTAGGACCCACCACAGAGTAGAGAGTCAGGTCCCACCTCAGGGGTAATGCTGAGCTACAGCTGCCTGGGATAGAGGGGCTGTGCTCAAGTCCCCCATGAAGGACTTGCCTATTAAGTGGAGTGTAGGAACCACATTCACAAAGTACTAGTTGCTTTCTTATGTACAATATAAAGCCCCTCTCCACTCAGCTGTGTGCTACACTCTGTCCCCTCACCTAACGGCAAGCTTGCTCCTCCTGAGATATGGGGCATTTGGGCACACCTGACCCCCACCTAACCCTTCTATAAGCTTAGCTTCCTTTCTGTGCTCACAAGAGCCTTTTCTTGAGAGACAGCGCCTAGCTCTGTGCTCATTCAATACAGGCAGGGAAAGTGCCTCCAGGCAGCCATGGGCAGGCCTGGGCACCATCAGCTCCTGAATTTTCCAAAGAGGGACAGAGGGCAATTTGCCATTTATAAACAACAGTCAAAAGATTAAGAGCAAAACAGCTGCCCAGAGGGCTCATAAATGAGAGTGCTCATTCACAAGCCTTTTCCACGAGGAGATATTTTCCAAAGAAACTTCCTCAGGGGTCTTAGGGAGCTGGGTGTGCCATTTCCTTAGTGAGGGCCAGGCTCTCTCCTGTGGGCCATGATACACTTTAATAGGCTGTTTATGTTTGTTTGCTTTTATTGTTCTAAACTTTTAAACCTACTTTTACTGTTGAGGAATAAACACAGGAGATTAGGGCAAACCTGAGCTCTGCCACCAAGCCACACTCCTCGCTCCTGATATTTTATTTAATGCCATTCAAATTTTTTCACACCAGCAAAGAGACATCTATGCTGTGAGTTTTGACAAACACTATCTAAGTTAGTAAGATTGACCTTAACAATGATCTGATTCTGAACATGCAAATGGGGGCCTTTTGAGCCACAGGTGTGCTTTAGAGTGCACTGTTTCTCGGAATAGCTTCAGAGTCAACGTTTTGAGGTCTAGGATCCACCTTTCAATGTGCTGTACTATGTCAAAGTCTCCCCCCACCAGCTATGGACAGAAAGGCCAGATCCCTTCACAGCCTCACAAGCCTTTGTGCCTTTTTCATCTCGTTCTTGTCGCTCTTATTGAAACTGTGAAGCTGATTTAATCTCGATTGTCAGGCTGGTGTGCTGGGAACATTTTTCATGTGAGAATGTGCCAAATGACTGGTAGACTCCTAGATTTTTATCATGACCTGCCACCGCATTCTCTTGGGTTTTGTCGTTTGGGTTTATTTTTAGTCTTTGTTTTATGGGGGTAATTGTTTGTATGTTGTTGAATGGAGACAGGAACTCCAAATGTAGCCCGGGCTGGTCTTAAAATTCTAGATTCCTGAGTGCTAGGAGAACAAGCAAATATCACATGCCTAGGTCTCCTGTAATATTTTATATTAAGTGAACTACCTTTTCCCCATTAATTTGCAATCTAGCCATTGTGGGGGGTGGGGTGCACATGTTTGTGTGTGTTTTCATAGATCCATTTGTCTATTTTTTTTTTTTTTGGTTTTTTTCAAGACAGGGTTTCTCTGTATAGCCCTGGCTGTCCTGGAACTCACTTTGTAGACCAGGCTGGCCTCGAACTCAGATATCCAACTGCCTCTGCCTCCAGAGTGCTGGGATTAAAGGCGTGCACCACCACGCCCGGCTCCATTTGTCTATTCTTATGCCTATATTTTGAATACTGTGGTTGTCACTGGGCTGGTGGTTGCAAACTGCACTACTTCCAACTACTTGGCTCCTCCTGGGCACTTGTTCTTTCTTAGATATGCTACTCTGCAAAGCCTTTGGGATTTTTTTCTGTTGATGTGCTGGGGCTTTTTGTTGCTGTTGTTGTTGTTTGTTTTGTTTGCTTGTTTTTTGAGACAGGGTTTCTCTGTGTACCCCTGGCTGTCTTGGAACTCACTCTGTAGACCAGGCTGGCCTCAAACTCAGAAGTCTGCCTGCCTCTGCCTCCCGAGTGCTGGGATTAAAGGCGTGCGCCACTACTGCCCGGTAATGTGCTAAGAGTGATAGGCCAGTGCTCTACACCGAGTAATGTCTGAGTCCTGTTGAGGACTTTTAATTTTCAGTTTAGGGACAGTAGTATCTTTATCACATGGGATCTCACTACTCAGACTTGGGATGTTACTCTGATCTTTTTTGTATGTCAGAAACTTATCTAGAAATCTTGAATAACCTTGGTTTTATTTGGCCCTTGTTTTTTACATGTTTTTTTTTTAATTTCCATTTTTGAAAAGTATCTTTTTGGGTTTGCATTGTCTTTATCAAGGATGTTTTTTATTGGTTTGTGTGTGTGTGTGTGTGTGTGTGTGTGTGTGTGTGTGTGTGTGTGTGTGTTATATCCAATCACCTTTCTAAGCTTTCAGAAGATGAATATAGTGGTTTTCAGTTGGTTTATATTTATTTCTGAATAGGTCACTGCATCCACATATGAATTTTTAGGGGAAGTTTTAATTTTTCTTAAACATTTAGTTACTTTGTATGTCTGTGGGTGCATGTATATGTGAAGACTGGAGAACAACTAGGGGTTTAGGACCTTCCTTCTACCACATGGGTTCTGGGTCTTGAGCTCAGGTCAGGAGGTTTGGTGGCATGTGCTCTACCTGCTTAGCCATCTTGCTTGCTCTCTTTAAATCTGGATCTTAATCTCTCCCAGAAGTGGTGAACGGCTCCAGTCGGTACAGACTGCGGCATTCAAGCACTTGTTCTCAAGGATCAGCACTTGACCACAAGCAGAGTTACCTTCCTGTCTATGATGGCAGCAGTCATTTGATGCAATTACACTTTATCCTCGGCAACACAAAAGACTCTGGGGACACAGTGCTAGAGAAAATGAGATCGATGAAGACAGCAGAGAGAAATCACTCAAACGAATACAGATGCGCAGCACCTCACCCTGTCAGTCACCACCATGACTCCTGTACCCAACAGAGGCAGCTGCTGACTGCGTGTGGACACACCACGAACTAGAACAGTGTGCCATCATTTCAGAAGGGCTGAAATGTGAGAAAACGCCCATCCTAGAGGCAATCAAATACGATGCTTAGATCAAGGAAAGGCCTACGAAGGAATCAGTTGCTTGGAGGGAAGGTGACAAGGTGAGAGAACTCTACTCAGTTAGAGTAGAGTAGTCACAGAGGTGACTAAGACTTCCCTTTTAGAAAGAAACATTAAGGCAAAGCTTGAAGAGTGGGGTTGGGCAGAGTAGGTGGAGGGTCAAGCATACATACACAGAGGCCCAGAGGAAGGAACGACCCCAAATAGGCAGGTGTAGCTAAAGGCCCAGCATCCGGAGCCAAATGAAGAGGGAGGGGCCATCTCTGGGAGGGCCATAAGTCAAGGAAGCTTGGAATTTTAATCTTTGCATTAGTTATTTGTACTCAGGCCACAATAGCAAAGACCACACAATGCGTGACTTGAACAACGTAATCTTATTGCCTCAAAATTCTGGAGCATTCTGAAATCACGGTGTCATCTAGACTGTTTGCCAGGGATAGCTCTCTCCAGCTTCTGGTTGACTGCCATTCTATGTCTCACGAGGTCTGTCTGTGTCTATGCACTAATCTCTTCTTATGATGACGCTGTTGTGTGGATTAGGGCCATCCTGGTGACCTCATTCTAACTTAATCACCTTCTTAAATACCATCACCAAATACAGTCCCGCTCAGAGGTCCCGGGAGTCAGGACTTCACATGTGAATTTTAGTGGACACATTGTAGCTCATGATAGTCTTGCAAAGTGAAGAGCCCTTACTTTTGAGCATAGGATGGTGTGATTGCATCTATCTTTTTAAAGATTACATTGCCTTAGTAAAGGGGCAGGATTGGAAATGGGGGTGTCAGGATCAATGATATTCAAAGCCTGTGTCTTCCTTCTGGCTATGTTATTGCTATCCAATAAATGGGGCCAGCTAGACCAAGTATTTGTCTCAGTCCAGACCTTGAGTGTTCACCTTCCTTGAATATGACTGATAGAAGTATTAGTGCCATGGAGAGGAGAGGTAGTGTTAAGAAGGTGAAGGCTGCCAGGCTCTGCCTGGGTCTTTAGGAGTTACTAAGGCCAAGACCCAGCCTTGACTTCTTGAGAGAAAGAGTGAGTGCATCTTTAGTGGACTTACCATGGTATAGCACAGGAAAGTATCTATTCCTCACCTGGGACAATACTCCCAAGCTTGATCAGCAAATGGTCCATGTGGGTTCAAGGAATCTACAAGAAAACACCCACTGGGCCCACGTTTTTCCAACAGTCCCTTCATTCTGAAGGAAGAATGATCTTGACTGTTTTTCTCACCATTTGTTCCCTACTGATCAAACAGATTATTTTTCTCAGGCAGTCTGGACCATAGGAAGACATCAGGGCTCATGCTTACCCTGGAGTCTATGAAACTGGATAAGCTAAGCCTGCTCAACCTATGGATTGTCAGGCTGGGGAGTATTAGAGCCCACCAGGCTCTCAGTGCTTCTCCTTGGCCACATGGTCAGACTGCTGCCTTACTCCTGACAGCAACACAACCAGAAAGGAACTTTCCTCTCTAGGCAATTAGAACCTACAATCTGACGACTTGGGTGTCATTCAGATAGGGGGTCAAGAAGAGGCAAATCGCAAGATCCATGAACAAGGGACAACATACCTAAACAACCGGTCACCTAGGAAGAGGACAAAACTCCCAGCCCCTTCCCACTCTGCAAAGTCATTTACCTAACACTCTAGGGGCCCATACAGTGAGACTTTTCTTCCAGTGTGTAGCAATGTTGTAACCCCATCTATGCCCTCTTAGTGTCTGAGTGCTGTCAGCAATCTCCTGTTAGCCTCAGAGCAGTGCTCCTCTCATCCCCAGCCAGAGAACAGTGGATGCTCTGGAGCCACTAAGAGTGAGTTCTAAGAAGGTCTGAATGCAGTTGGCAGCGGGTCTGATCGAGAGCACCAGTGGATAGCCATGGCACAGTCGCAGTGCCTCACCATATTCACTTAAAGCCTGGGCCTTTACAAGTGCTCTTTCCCAGCAAGACAGGAGGTAAAGGGACCACACCCAACAAACAGGCCAAATGAAGCTATTGGGCTGTGTCCCCTCAAAGGACATATAAGCCCTAAGTGTCTCTGACTAGGATCTTATCTGGAACTGGGGTTGCTGTACATGCCACTGCTTAAGATGAGGTCATACTCGAGCAGTGTGCCCTTCATCCAACTGAGGTCCTCCGAAACAAAGACGTAGGGGGCAAGCAGTCAAGTGACAACAGAGTCAGGCCCCCGGATGCTGCCTCTATAAGCCAGGGAGCACCACAAGTCAAGGGAGACACGAACAGGTTCTCCCTGTGGCCTTCAGAGGGAGCACACCTTGGTCTGGGAGCACTGGGGTCTAGGACTATGAACAAAGGGACCTCTCATTGTGGCAGCCCTAAGAAAGTCATGTAAAGCCTAAAACATCAAGCTCTTCGCTCCCTCAATGAATACGAAATGTACACATGCATGTACACACACACACACACACACACACACACACACACACACACACACACACGAGACAGCCACTCTGATGCATAGCCACATTATGAACCCTTACAAGTTCTTTTCAGCTTTCCTTGCTGGAACCCAGCATCTGCTCTTTGAGTCTGAAGTGTTTGGCATAGGCAGCAGAGTTGTATTTCTCCTAGGCTGCCCGGTATTCAGGCCGGACCTGAACTCAGCTTTGGGAACCAGAGCCTAGCGTCCCTTCCTCCACGTCATCCATCTCATGGGTCCAGGGAATAAGGCCGCTGGGGTTCTGGAGTGCATTTGTGTACCTGGCACACATTGTAGTGTTCAAAGAGAGATAAGAAGCCGATGTCGCTGCGTGCCTCGATGCCTCGGAGGAGTGTGATGTTCCCGTCGCCTGAGTCCAGCTCCACTACATCATTGAAAACATTAGACACAGCTCTCCCGGTCAGGAGAAGATTGACAAGTTCCTGTTGATGAGAGAAGGGGAAGCTGCATCAGATCTCTGAAATCAGCCTTGGGAGGGAGGGCACACAGGAGGCTGAGAACAAGGGGGAAAGGGTGGAGGAAGAAAGAAACCAAGGAAGGCGAAAACCAGAGTGCAGAGCTGGGACAGCAGAGTCTTGCTTCTTCCACAGGTTCTGATGGGAGAAATCTGCCAACTGCTTCCATCAAAGCGTTTTGAGGGACTCAGCAAGCTAGCTGCAAGCATTCTTTAAACAAAGACTGTACCCAGGAGCCTGTCAGCAGTCAGAACTGGGGGGACCTTAGAGAGGCTACAATACAGCTCCATGCTCCGGGTCAGCAAGGGAGGTCAAGGATGTATCTGTGAGGTCGAAACCTAATGTAGGATATGAGTAGGGCTATAAAAATGTGTGCACTGTGTTCCCTGCACCACACAGACACAGGCACATAACCAAGCGTGAGCAGCTTTGTTGGAGAGGGTCTTGAAAAAAATGTGTTTTTAAAAATAAGCATTTTAATGTTTGAAATGACATTAGACTTCAATGGAAGTTGCAAAAATAGTCCAGAGAGTTCCTGTGTACCCTTCACCCAGTTTCCCTCAATGATAATGTCTCAGAGAACCTGCACATCTCCTAGCCAGGGAGCCAGCCAGCCCTGCACACTGTAGTACCAAGGAGATACCCTAGTCTTACCAGAGACTCACAGGGATGCTAAGGAAAGTAGGGTGGGGCAAGAACAGAGGCAGAGAGGGCAGTGAGAAGGTGGTGTTGAGCCTGCCTTGGATAGTATCCAATGGACCTGTGGCTCATGCCTCACACCTAGCCAAGCATCAAATGTGCAATCTCAGACCTGGACTTGGTGTCAATGGCTGAATGGCATCTCCAGGAGTATCCATCTCCGGAAGTTGTACTGCAGCGGAGCACTGAGGCTGGACACCCCTACATCCCACCAATGGTTAGGAATAAACAAACAGCCTGATGGATGAGAAAGGTCTTGTCCTGGCCATGTAGCCTGAAAGTGACTGGGCTGAACCTTCCCTGACATCTGCTGAGAGGGGCACCCTTGTCACCTTTGCTACCCTGGTGGCAATCCTGCCGAGACAAACACTCCAGCTGAAAGGTGGCAGCTTCCGAGGACTCTCTGGGGATGGACCCTGATTAATTCATCCCTAGTATTCAGATAAGCAGTCCCTCTGTGCTATCCTCCCCAGCAAGGCTAGCAAGCACACAGCTGTCTCCTAGGCCGCAGGAATGGCGTGGCCATCTCTACCCAGCCTATGCTCTGCAGGGCAGAGTTCAGAGAAGTGTTTTCTCTTGAATTGTGAAACTGATGTTCCGGGTAAAAGACACAAACACCCCTGTCCCAGTGACAGTTAGGCCTCCACTGATGGTCGCCAAGGGGCCTTCATTAGAAGGAGACAGTAAAGGGCTTCATTGTGTCCTTGAAGGGGAAATGACAAAGTAATTCAAAGGAAATAACTGTTCTGAGATACTGTACCTCAGGTCAGAGGCCACTAAGAAAGGTACTGTCTTGGTTCTGTGTGTGTGTGTAGGGTTTTTTTTTTGAAAGTTTTTCCATCTGGTTTTCAATGAGAAGAAAGGTCCCTGCTCTTCCATCTGGGAAGTGTTCAAAACATCCCTCCCAGCAGGAAGTCTTCTTGAGCTGGGAGGAGCACGTACCTCCTGCAGCACTTAGGTGAGAGGACCTTGCAATAGCAAAGCTTAGCCACCATCCAGTCCATTGCTGCTCAGAGTGTGTGCTTGGGACTGCTTCTGCCCAGCGGGACTTTTAGAAATTCGTTCTCCATGGGGCTGGGGTAAGGTGGTACATGGCTGTAATCCCTGCACATAGGAGGCTGAGACTAGAGGGTCTGGAATGCAAGGCCAGCCTGGGTTATGTAGCAAGACACAGTCTCAAAAGAACAAGAAAATAAAGAAGAAATTCCCTGCTGTAGACCCAGCCCAGCCTAAGTCAGAGCCTGCTTTTCAATACGACCCACAGGGACTGGTGTGCAAACCAAAGCTCGGCAGCCAGTACTGGGCCAGATGCCTCTTCCACAGGAAGGGAAGTCAAGCTCAGGAAAGGAGGAAAACATCTCATCTCCTTCTTTAAATGTAGTGAGAGCAGGCTCGAACCCAGGCCTGGTTGATGCTGGTCTAGCCTCCTCCCCGCCCCCCTCCTCTAGGCAGCTCCATTCTCTACCCCCTCAACAAGAGTAAGCTCTCTTGGGGCAAAAAAAAAAGGAACCCAGAAGGAGAGCAAGGCCACCAGGCAATCCAGAAGAGCAGACATTCTCCACAGCTTTCTTCCAAGGAGGGGCAGAAGCCAAATCCTTACCCCTCTGTGGGTGTCTGTTATACCACAGACCTCAAACCTGTCCTTGCATGGGACCAAGGGAGGTTTCCAGGGTCAGGCACAAGTGAATCAAAATCCCAGCTGGGGCAGAAGACTGTGAGTTCTGGCTCCTGCGTACCCAGAGACAACATGTTAATATGACCCACAAGCACGGCCATTCTTAGAGGACTTGGGAAAGGAAGCCGTCTTCATGCAGACTAGCGAGGCTCTTTAGTGATGCTCTTCAGTGGCATTACCTGACAGAGAGTCTGAATGACAAGTGAGGTCAGGGTCTCTCTGCTCCCTAACAGGGACTTTTTAGTAAAGATGCAGAGGGAAGGGTGGTTGCGAAGGCAATGACCTCTGCACGTGTAATCGATGCATGCTGCTACCCAGGGTTACCAGCCACGCTGGGGCATGTTTCAACAGCCTGGGCTCTGTGTAGTTCAGCACATAGTGGAACTTATGTTCCACCTCTTCTGCATCCCTGTGGCTCTAAGAATACCAGTCAGCAGGAAGCGTGCTAAATGTGGAAAGCAAACTGAGCTTTCTTCCCAGGTCTCCATGACAGTGAAGCCCAAAGGCAGGCTCACAAAAGCTGCCTGGAAGGTGTTTTAGATGAAGAAAGAAGGAAGGCGCTCAGGATGGGGAAGGCTACCCGGCTTCCCCTCTGCGGGCCCCACTGCCTCCTGACCTGTGTGCAGTATCCGTGAGCTCCAATGAGATGGCTGCTGGGGACATCGAAGTCCTGCCGGACACTAGAAAGCATGAAAGAGAGAGGCATTAGAGTGTGTGTGTGTGTGTGTGTGTGTGTGTGTGTGTGTGTGTGTGTGTGTGTGTGTTTTGAATGGAGGAGCCAGGCAATCTCTCTGGGCCTGAGCTATGGATTCCAGATCTTCTGAGAATCTAAGCATTCTTGTTGCATTGTGACCCCTCTGGGGAGGTCGTGACACAAAAATGGCCTCCATTTTGATCACACCAAAATCTAGTAAGTGAAATGCAAAAGGCCGTTGGGCTGGGAATCCAATGTCAAAACTTCACACCACAGCTACCAGGAACAATGGTGAGGATGGGATGTATGTGTCCGTCTCTGGGCCTCAGTCAAGCCAGTCTGTTAAACAGGAGGAATTGGCTGGAACAGACTCTAATGGCTTTGCTGTGGTTTCAGTATGGCAGGAGTATGTCTCCCAAGGGATTGTGTGCTAAAATGTAACCCCCATTGTGAGGCAGTAAGAGTGTAAAAAGTGTGTACATGCATGTCTAGAGGCCATAGGCTGATGTCTAATAGCCTCTATAACTCTCCACCTTATTGATTTTGTGTGTGTGTGAACACACATGAACCCCACGCATACATGAACAGGACTACTTTCAACCAACAAGAGTCGGTTCTTTCTTCTTTCCTCCATGTGAGATTCAGGGATTGAACTCAGGTCACTAGGCTTGGTGGCAAATGCTCTTCCCACTGAGCTATGGTGACAGCCTCTGCTTTATTTTTTAAAACATTTTCTTTGAGAATTTTACATGCTCACACAATGAAATATGGTATCTACCCCCTTTAGTCCTAGGTCCTCCCAGATCCTCCAATCACAACCTCGCCAACTTCACGATAGCCCACTAAGTGCAGGTAGTGTTGGTATATGTGGGTGGGTAACACTGCCTTATGTAATTTTCTTTTTTAGACAGGGTCTCTCACTGAACCTAGGGCTCACCAATCTGGCCAAACTGGCTGGCCAGTGGGGCTCACTGCACCATGGGTCCACAGGAATCCTGTCTCCTCAGTGATGGGATTACAGCTGTTCACAGCCACACCTGGCTCTATTACATGAGTCCTGGGGATCTGAACTCAAGACTTCACACTTAAGAAGTGAGAACTTTCCCAACTAAGCCATCTCCCTAGCCCAAGAAGGTAGACTCTTAGTAGCTATGGTGTTTAGAGTTGAGGCCTTTAGGATTAGACTATGGTTGGGTAAAGTCATTAGGATGAAGCCACTATGGTTGCCTTCTGATAGACTGATCAGGTGAGAGGGGGGGAGAGGAGGGGAGGGAGGAAAGAAGAGAGGGGGGTGGAGGGAGATGGAGGAGGCATGCATGTACTCCCTTTGCTTTTGTGTGGTCCCTGTACCTCCTCAGGACTCTGCCAGCAAGAAGATCATCATGGGATACAGACCCTCACCTCCCAGAACCATAAACCAAAATATACATTTCTCAGTTAAAACTGACCATGTCCATGGTATGAAGTTGTTGGCAATAGAAGTCAGCTTACCATAGAAAGCCTACTCGAGGCCATGACAACAGCCATTGCCACCTGAGCACAGCTTTTGTCTTGGACACCACACTCCCAAGATTCCCTACCCACACAAGAAAACCCTGTCTCAAAGAAACAGCTGGCTTGCCAAAGGTCCTTCGCTCATGGATGATGGGACAGTGAGAAACTCTAGTGTCCAAGGCCTGGGTACCCTCTTCCTGTTACCTATGTGGATCTGTACTTGGGATAGAACCTCAAACAGCACAGAGTGAAGAGCCTCTTTACCAAAAGAAATTCTCCAAACCAGAGAAACGGGTGTAAGCCGAGAGGAAGCTGATGGGTGGCTCTCACTGAACCTATTTGATGGCCAGGAAGAAGCATCAAAGTGTGCAGCCTCAAGCTCTTCCTGCCATCACCCTAGTCCTACCATAGGATTCTGGTCCTTCAGGCATCCTAAAGTAAGTCTCTCTGGATGCACCAACGTTATATGCCCAGTCAGCCAGCACACAGGAAAGTAGCCATGGCCACTCACCACACATGTCACGAGGCCCCCAAGCAAGAAAGACTGACTACATCTATTTAATAGATGTGGAAAGAGGCACGGACACTTGGCCACTGGGAGATGGTAAGGTGAGAGCGCCTGAAACTTAGGCCTCCACGGCTACACACAGACCTGAATGCACACTGCCCACCTGGCCCTATGCCCAGGGCCTGATCTGCTTACTCCATCCACAACCCAGAAGAAGCACTGAGCTGGGGCCAAGGGCAGCAAGGGCTCAGCGACTTGTTTGTTTTTCCATTTAGTGAAAGACAAGCAAGAACCTGGTCTCAATAGATGCTGCAAGTCTAAGGTCCCCAAAATGCACACTCCAGTCCTCTTCCCTTCCCAGATAACATCACAAACTCAAACTCCATCATACTTCCCCCACCCCCCCAAAAAAATATGTGTGTATGTGTGTGTGTGTGTGTGTGTGTGTGTGTGTGTGTGTGTGTGTGTGCATGTGTGTGGTTTTATACCTGATAGTCAAATGGGAAAGCGGTGCTCAGGAGATAGACTCCAGGTAGAATCACAGAGACCCGTAAAGAACCACAAAAGCCCAGGGTCCTCCGGGAAGGTCTGTAGGTCTTGCCCACTAGAAGCAGACCAGCGTGCCTGGGAGAGAGCCAGCAAGGGGTGACTCACGACAAGCACAGTGTTGGGCTGGCGCTAGCTGAGACAGAAGAATTGATGGAAACGTTCTCTGTGGCATATACAACATCTTCTGACGAGAAGAAAATAACCTCAAAGCAGTCCTGGGGGGACTGATAAGCATCACTGGCCGCCGGCCACCTGTGGCTTTCAGAAGCAGCCCGATCTTCATAAGCTCTCGGCCGCGTGTTCACCCAGCGGGCTCGAAAGCCTGCGTCAGCTGGGAGAAGAGGGACTAGCAGAACGGACAATGGGAGGAAATGGTAATTGCATCCTTAGGTGCAAACACGATGGGAAATTCAGAAGTTGCCTGGATCTTAAAAGGGAGGGACATGTGTATTTCACATTAGGGCACCCGGGAGACGCCAAGGAGCAGCTTATGGCTTAAGAGATTTACAACTTTGGCAACCGGCAATGCCCAGTCTCCCCTGGGGAGTTCTGACAAGGCCCACGTGTGAGGAGTGCTGGTCAGAGGCCATCCTCCTCTGCTTTGGCTACACAAGAGATCAGCTTACACAGAAGCCAGATTCAGCCCTGAGTTCTAGTGCCAGCCTGCTGTAGAATAATTGCAAGCGTTTCTCCCCTCAGCCTCAGCCTCCCATTCTGGAGCAAAACGGTCTTTGACTGAATTATGTCTCCCCAAATCCATACAGCTTATAATCCCAGTGACTCAGGAGGCAGAGGCAGGAGGATTGAAAACCCAGGGTCAAACTGGTGCTGCGGTCCACACCTTTAATCCCAGCACTTAGGTAGAGGCAAGCAGATCTCTGAGTTCGAGGCTAGCCTGATCTACAGATGGAGAACCAGGCCCAGAGAAATCCTATCTTAAAAAATAACCTCAAAGCAGTTGACAAACAAAATTAAAAAGAAAAAAGAAAGAAAAGAAAGAAGTCCAATGTCAGCTGGGTTAGAGTAAGACTGTTTCAAAATTAAAACATTGTTTAGCTCAGTAGTAGAACATTTGTCCAATAAATGTGAGGCTCTCAGTTCAATCCTCAGTATAGTAACATGTACACAGACACACACAGAGACACACACATACAGACACATACACACACAGACACAGACACACATACACAGACACACACACACACAGAGACACAGACACAGACACACACAGACACACACACACACACACACACACAAGTCCCAATCACCTGTGAGACCCTCACAATATGCATCTAGGGAAAGTGAGGACCTTTGAATGGGTGCTTTATATTAAAATGAAGTCAGTAAGGCGGGTCCTGACCCCACCACCCTGCAGAGTTATAAGAAGCAGGTTCCATATCCAGGGCATCTGTGTCTGTACTACATCAGTGTGTTCCCAGCCTGTTAGCACCAGCCTAGGATACTAGGACAAGGGACTTCCAATGTCACTGTAGACTTAAAGCTCTCTTTTAACAAATCTTCTGTGCAGAAGTCCACTTTACAGAAGCCAAGGACAGAGCTTCTATGTTGAAGGTGAAAATTAGCTTGCTCCATAATTCCCACTAGGATCCTGAATTACAAAAGCTAAGAGGCCAGGGTCCACCCATATGACCATACCATATGCCAGAAGCTGTCCTATGCTTCAGGTCCGTCCAGCAAACTGTGCTTTCCAACACTGCAACTCCAGGAAGCACACAGAGGGAAAGCCTCCGTTAACCTGGCCTGGCAGGTGGGACTGAGTAACTGCTCCCAACACCTCAGCATTTGGGAGGAATGGGCCAGGACCAAGGAAGCTGCCCTGGGGGTCACCTAGTGACAAGAGGCAACAGGGAGCACTACTTGGGAGGCCAGCAAAAACCAAGCCCCTCGAATCTCTTCGCCATCTGGAAGTCCCTGGGCCACTAACCAGAGCTGGCAAAGAATACAACAAGAGAGCCTCAGGCCAGGAGAGCCCTATGGGCTCAAGGTAGGCTCTGGGAGAGGACCAGTCCAAGCCAGTGATGGATGTCATTCAAGATTCAAGGCCCGAGGCCAGTTTCCACACATCTCACAACAGTTGGTGCTTCTGCCATGGAGCAAGCTGACAACACAGGATAGAATGTGTAACTGCATATCCTTCCAAATGCATTCTTCTCTCAAAAGCTTTGGGAAGCCAGGAGGGCAGGACCCTCATCTCTCACTGATGGGGAAACTGAAGTCCCAGAAAAGACTGGACTTCATTGTTGTGTGGCCACACGGTAGGCAGTGCCAGTGTTCTACGTGGTCTGACATACAGCCAGACATTAGCCTGGCCAGCCAGCTCCAGGCAGGCCAAACCCCTAAAGCCCCACCTAGGTTCGGTTCTATCAACCCTGGCTCCAGCCAGCTTGTCCCTTCACCTAAAAGTCTCCCATGTGAACTTGGCATTTGTCACAGAAACTTCTAAACAGAAGGGACAGTAATAGGCACATATAGCCTAGAGACATGGACCCATCTCTAGCCCATTTACCTGAAAAAGGCAGGTTAGTGGCCAGCTCAACCTGGGTCTATCCAAGTGACCAACTCCTATCTCCCTCCTAGCCGGAGTCCACACTGATGGAATGAGAGACCAGGGAAAGATTAGTGATCTCTGGGAACTTCTGGGATGGGAACAAAGGTGCTTGGTCCCTGACACTTATCTTTGAAAGCCTTGTGTGAACAGAAACCAGCCATCCCTTTTCTGCCTAAGCACTAGTACTTGGCTTCTGCAGAGCCATGTCCCAGGGTGAGCTCTTACGCCCCTGTCCAAGAACTGCACTCCTGCACCCCCAACCTACTTCAAAGGGGTGAATTTCTGCAGTGAGACAGGCAGCTGTAATACAGCTGAGAGCATCTGGGCTCTAAGTCGGTGAGGACTGGGTTTAAGCCCAAAGGCTGCCATTTAAAACTTGTTCCTTATTGGGAGTCTGTGTCTCCAAAGGCCACATGAGCATGGCAATGCCTCCTATTATGGGTTACTGTGAGAACAGAGTAAGATAAACTATATAAAGCCTCTGGCATGTGGTAAATGTCACTTCCTTTTTCTTACAATCACAATAATCAAAAACAGGAAAGCAATGACTGAGAGGTCACAATTCCTGCCACCTTGACCATTCATGTCACAGCCAAGAGCCTATGGTGGACCTGGGCCTCCAAAAAGGTCAAAATGTAGCTGAGGACATCTACAAAGGATTGGGGGAGATGGTTCTTCCAGGAAGGGCCAGAGGGACCAGACAGTGGTCAGATGTGTGAATGTCAGGCCTCTTCTTCCACGGGTGCTGTGGTCCCCTAGGATAACAACAGCTACCCTACAGGGTTGTTATAATGAGGAATCAGACCATGGAGAAGTCTTGCACATTGTGAGAGCATCATAGCAGGAGGGTCCTTCCCATGCCCAGGCAGTGAGAAGAAGAGAACACATGGTGGAAGGAAGCTCTGCAGAGTGAAGAAGAGCCTGTCAGAAGGAAGAAGAAAAAGAAAGAACAGGGACCCATGGTCCCCACTACTTCCCAGAGCATCCTCAAGGAGCCCATGACCCTCACTAATGCACGGTGTAGCCCCAAGCTGCCTGTGCCTCCTGATTTATGATCTCTCCCTCTGACACCATTCCTCTCAGCTAATTCCTAGAGAATGATTCTTCTTCTCCTCCTCCTCTTCCTCCTCTTCTTCTTCATCTCCTCCTCCTTCTTTTTTTTCTGACAAGCCCTAATTGCCAATCCTCACAGCCCTGCTAAGAGTTCCTTCCTCCATAAAGAGACCCACACCTTCTTTACCTCAGAGTCAGAATCTCTCATCTCTCTTCTCCTTCCTTCCATCCTTCCTATCTCCAGGGCCCATACCAATTGTTCTCATATGACCACTTTGCTCCTCTAAGCAAAGGGGGCTTTTAGGACCAGGTAATGTCCTATTGGTTCCTTACTGGCCAAAACTGGGCTCCAGACCCTGCAGATGCACAGCAAGTAATTAGTGGGAGAAGCTTCGAGGAAGGGAAACTCTAATAACAGCTCCCAATAGCTAGATTCCAGGTGGCAGGTTGAGGAAGGGATAACAAAGTATCCCACCCTTAGCCCAGGCTGCCCTTAGCCCAGGCTGCCCTTTTATAAGGTTCAGTGTGCTACCCTCCTCTCCTCCTACCAAGGTCTGTTTTTTTCTTCTGGATACCTGAACCCTCAATGGAAGAAATAGGGGGAATAAAAACATGCCCTATTGGTCTACAGTTCTACACTAGACCTGAGGGTCAGAAGGGCCGTTCACTCAGCTATCAATCACACTGCATCCTGGACCACAGAGTGGACCCCTCTCATGCACACACACCCAGGCTCAGTGTCCATTGGCAGAGCTACTGCCCACAGCTAGCCCTAGTGGGCACTCCCCAGCTAAATCTGCCATCTCTGTAGCCTGGGGACCTAGCTCAGACCCTGACAACTAAACTTGGAAGTACAAAAGGCCATCAAGTTCCCAGGCTAATGTGGGCCTATCTAGAGCCACTCCTCAGTCATCAGACACCTGAGGAGCTCCTGTCACTGTCCCCTAGGGACGAAGATAAATGTACAGTCTAATAAACTGGAAGCTACAAGACAAGTGACACCATCAGCTAGGCCAGCAAATTATCTTTCACTTCTCAAAGACCCCTGAGAAGTAGTAGAATGGTCTCAGGCTTGTGGTCTGTTCCTTGGGCTACCACAAGATCACAAAAGCCCAAGGTAGCAACCAGGATCCTCTCCTCTTCTTCTGGTGAGACTGCCTTCTGAGTTCATTGTATATAGACTAGATTTGTGTAAACGTGACACAAACCAGTCATCTGAGAGGAGGGAACCTCAATTAAGAAAATGCCTCCATAAGGTCGGGCAGTAGGCCGGCCTGTGGGGCAGTGGGTCTCACCCTCCTAACGCTGCGACCCTTTAATGTAATTCTTCATGTTGTGGAAACACATATACACATTCCTGCCACCAACCATAAACTTACTTTCTTTGTTTCTTCATAACTGTAATTTTGCTACTTTATGAAATGTAATTAAATATTTTTCAAGACAGAGATTAATCAAAGGGATGTCAACCCACAGGTTGAAACCACTGCTGTAGAGAATTTTCTTTATTAGTGATTAATAGGAGAGGGCTCAGCCTATTGTGGAAGGTGCCACCTCTGGGATGGTTGGCTGGTCCTGGGTTCTATAAGAAAGTAGACTGAGCCAGCTATATAGAACAAGCTAGTAAGCAGCATGTCTTTGTGGCCTCTAAATTAGTTCCTGCTTCTGGGTTCCTGCTTCTGGGTTCCTGCCCTGTTTGGATTCCTGCCCTGGCATCCTTCAGTGATGAACGGCAGTGTGGAAGTGGAAGTCCAATAAATGCTTTCCTCCCCAGCTTGCTTTTTGGTTGTGGTGTTTTGTAGCAATAGAACCCTGACTGAGACACATTCCTAGAGGGGAGGGGATAGAAGACCCTGGCCACATACACATAAGAGAATCTGGGTGAGGCATCTGCTAAGACACAGGACTTCCCTTCCCACTTGACCTTGGTCTCCATCAGTTTAGCTGGCAATGTTTGTTAGTATGGTCTCCTCTCATGGGAAGTACTGTCGGAACTCACTGAGGGACTTCTTGCCATCTCCCAGCTGGAGTCTAAAGATCTTAATGGTGCATCCTTGACATCCTTGAACATCATGGAGGAGCTCCAGGTAGGAGAGGACTGATGATTTGCCTGGCAAGCCTAGAGTTGTCTGTGGGAATAAAAGCCCAGGAACTGGGGCTCCTGGTCTGGGTAGCTGTTCCTTCTTATTATCCAGGACTGAGCATGTTTAGGAACTCTGAGGGTGCTGTCTGCCAAGCACTGTGCACACTTCATCATGATCAAAGCCACACGTGTAGGGACAGCAGGTTCCCAACAAGAGCTTCCTAGCTCTTAGCCTCACTGCACATGTCTCTGGCCTCCCAGCTCCCCTGGGGTGAGGGTCTGCAACTGGACTAGCTTTGTGCCTGCCTTTATTTCTTTCTCAGAAGAGACTATGGAGCCATCTCCAAACTGACCTTGGCTCCCCTACTCTCCTATGCTCCCCATGTCTCTACTTCCTGAGCAAAGCCAAAACATCCTATGGCTGGACAATAGAGCAAACCTTTGGGTTTGAACTGTCTTCCTGGGGCCACCCCAAGTTTCACACATTCTATGTCGAGTACAGCCAAGGCTAACCACACAATGCCTGGGAGCCTGACACATGGCAGGGTGCAAACTGAGGGAAATCTGGTTCTTCTTAGCAGCACAGCTGGGATGTAAGAGAGGGATGAGGATGCAGAGAAGACGCAGAGGACCCAGGTCCCAGAGACAGCACTGACTCCCGAATGTCCTTCTCCTCCGCCTGTGCTTTACACGAATGAGTTAATCTTTGGCTTCTGCTTCCTGTGGCCAAACTGACGTTCCATCACTTGCCTTCAAGTCCCCATCCATGGCTGACTCTCACTTCTGGGATATTTTCTCAAGAAAAAGAAACTTCCACCACCACCCCGCCCCGGCACTGTTGTTTCTAATCTCAAGAGCTTTGAGGTCAAGAGTCACATGATGAGATACAGCGTGGCGAGGCCCTGGCCCTCAATGCCTGGCTGTGCTGCCCAACATTGTGTTTTTGGACTTTCAAGATTGCCCATCTGCTGCCAAAGATGCTGCAGTCATGAGTACTAATGGTCACTGGATAGAAAACGTCTTTTCAGGCTTCTGGCATGACTTCTTGCCACTGACAGGCACTGCGTCACTGTGAGCCAGGCTGTGCTTCTGGTAGCACGCCCCTTCCCCTTCCCACCCCTAGCCCTGGGTCACCCAAGCCCGACTTGGGGCAGTGCCCTGATTGTGGGGCTCTGAGCATCCCTGGGGGTTGCAAGAACTCCCTAGGGAAATCTCTAGGCACACAGCTCAATGTCTAGAAGTCATGAGAGCATGAAATGTAACACAGGCTTTACTGTAAGTAACTGCAGATCTTAAGAAAGAATACAAACAGCTTGAAATCAGGCTGAGGAGAAACAACCTACACAGGCTCCTCCCTCCCCAAGGAAAGCAAAGCTCAAAGGCCGCTCCTGCCTGCTCCTGCCTGCTCCTGCCCGCTCCTGCCCGCTCCTGCCTGCTCCTTCCCGCTCCTGCCTGCTCCTGGGAGCTACTGGCCTGGGTACGCTGGGTTTGCATCTGCCCACAGCATGCACCCTAGCTCCACAAGTGGCCTATGGGTGATATTAGAGCAGTCTCTGGGCTGTAGAGAACCCCAGCAGGGAGGGCAGAGTGTGCCTCATATCACACAGTCATCATGCTCTCCTCTGCACAGTCTCAGAACAGCAATATCCACCTCAGTGCCCACCAACCACACACAGACACACACACACACACACAGACACAGAAACACACACAGAAAGAGATACAGGCACACAAGCAGGTACACACACACACACACACACACACACACACACACACACACACACAGGAGAGGGAGAGAGAGAGAGAGAGAGAGAGAGAGAGAGAGAGAGAGAATTTGGAATGAACTAGGGAGGCTTTCCCAACCCAGCACTCTCATGGCTAAGCAGCATTTGATATTAAATCTCTGGTCTCCTAGGACCTGTTTCCAACTCCCACTCAAAGTGGTAACAGACCATCCAGAAACAGCATCAAAGGATTCTCCAAAGCTGACTCGGAACCCAGAGCAGGAAGGCCCTCGGCCATCATCTGTTCCCTACATTTTTAAGCAGAACTGGGAACAAGGAAGAGTCATGCCAGATGCTGAGGGGCAGGCAGGGGTCTTGCCCGCCCCACCCCACCATACTCACCGGCCCACCTAGCTATACCTGCTTCACACAATGGGCTTTGAAATGGCTTTTTTTTTTCTTTTTCAGAAATGGATTTTTCTGAAGAATAAGTTAGATTCAGTTTCATCAGCCCCATTACGCTAGTGAAAAAGCATTGAAGACATTGGCCAGCCAGGTGGCCGCTGAGTGACGGTGGACCTAAGTGCCCTTCATCTACAGTGACACTGTAAAAGGTTTGCACTCATGGTTTCGCCAATAGGCCACTTGCTGTCTGAGCTGAGTACTATCTGTACATCTGTGTCCAGATGCCTATGAAGAAAGGCCTTTGAGGGATGCTGACCCCAAGGTAGTAAATTCCGGGAAGTTGGTATGCCCAGCAGAGCATCATCGTTAGCTGGGAGCTGAGGGCTGTGGCCGTTTCAATACCACTCTCAGAAGCTGGCAACACTAGGACTGCCCAGGCTCTTCCTATCCTCATGGCTATCCATCTTTCCTCTGAAGCAAGCCCCTGGATCACAGGTGGTGCAAGCAAGGTTAGTCCTGCTGGGATGCTCCCATCTCAAGCAGCCTTCTGAGAGTATGTGCAGAGGCCACCCAGGATACCCACATCTGCGCTGGTCCCCAATGAAGCCTTCAGTCCACATGCCTCACTATACTTGGGCGGCTCAGAGGTAACTGCTGCTACTTCAAGTTCCCTTCACACTGGACATCCCAGGCCTGGGGTCAGTCCTCCCACCAGGCCCATCTCAGGCTCCATGGTGCTTAGATATGGCCAGGAAGTACATGCCAAGGATGAGCACTGTGAAGACCTGGTCCATGCTGAGGCTGTGTATACTGAGACAACCTCATAGCTGTCAAGACAAGATTGAAGGGAGGAGTGACAAGACCTACTAGAAGCTATAGCATGTAGCAGAAGCACCATCCATCTTCATGCTCTCAGAGGTTTACCCAAAGTGAGAGCAGAGATGACCTTCCCCAACCTAAGATCCAGGGGCTTCCTGTGGAGAAAAGATGGGGCAAACCACGAGGGATACTCAGGAATCTCCAGTTCTTAGGGGAAGAAACTCCTGATTGCACAGAGGAGCAATCAGGCCTGATTCCAAGTCTGTCTATCATCAGAATTCACCTCTGTATGCAGCAAATCAAAAAAAGCTGCATGGAGCCAGCCTGCTAGACTAGCCTAGGCAAAGCATTTGACTCCTAAAGCCACAGTGGCCATAGTAGATCCATGCAGTGGAGCAGGGTACAGGCTCCATGTTCTCCAGTATGACTGTCAAGGAAAGGGTTGGGCACACTGAAGCTGCATCAGCTACTGGCTGCCGTTATTCTCACTGTACATGGCCCTGTCCTCTGCTTTGGGCTCTAAGGGAAGGTGAGGAGAGACCTCTGTTGTGAGATAAAATCCAACCCACAGCAGGTCCCTATTCAGGTCCTTGGGAAGGAAGAGGTCTAACCTAAACTATCATGCCTTGCCTACAGGGCTCAGAAAGCTACCCAGAGGCCCTGGAGTCAGTTGGACTGTACCTCTGTGTTCATGCTTCAGATGCTTGTGTGAGCTTACCTGGTGTCTATGTGTCTGTGTGTGTGTGTGTGCTGTCAAGACTGTAATATCCCCACACTGATGAATGCCCACAAATAACAGATCGGATAGAGACTGCCCTTGCCCTTGACCTGCGTGGCCAGGTCAGATGGGTCAGGTAGAGGTGGCAGCAGCTCTCCAGCTCTGCCCAGCGAGAAGATCACTTAGATGTGGTGCCCTGAGTCCCTTCTGGAAGGAGAGGGTTACATGCAGGAGCTTGCACGTGGTCGGGGTGCCCACTCACTTCAGGGAGCTCCAATGAGAGCAGCAGTCACCATCCCCTTAGACAAGACAACCTGCGCCCTGCACTAGAAGCTCCGGCACAGCTGGAGAAGCTGAAGTTAGAACTACCAGGTCTGGTGCCCAAGAGCACAGCTGCCCTCAGTGAGGCTGAAAGCTCCCCTATCCATCCCTCCCACCATCCAGGGATTAGCAAGCCAAGCCTGGGAGAAGTCAGAAAGGCTTACAGTCTCCGTGCACGTGAGCCCATACCAGGAATGAATCATATCATTATGGCAGGATTAGAAGTAAAATGCCATTAGAAAGTGCTGTGCACACCTACTTTAATAAGGTCAGCATCAGCAGGCAGCAGGGGGCCAGTGCACGAGGCTGCAGAGCCCCATGCCTCCTCCCATCCACAGCAGAGGCCCAGGGAGACAGCACTAGGCCGCCAGCACAGCTGACATCCACAGGGGAACAAATGTTCTTTATGCCAGGGCAACCCAGGCTCAGCCCTTTCCCCAAACCTGCTAAGAATTACTTCCTAAATCTCCCTCACCAGGTACCCCTAACGATACCCCATCCCCCAGAGTTCCATACTCTAACCCTGCCTATGCGTGGAAGGAATGGAGGGTCAATCGATTGTACTTCACAAAAAATTCATGTGCTATTAATCTGCTGGGTTCCCTAATGGCAGTGGCCAGGTCTTTGCCTCCATTATCCATCCTTGCACACATATCAGGAGAATCTCACTGAGTGCTCAAGCCTGCAGGTTCTGCAGTCGCCTGCAAGGTCTCAGAGGAAGGGAGGGAGGAGGTCTCCCCTGCTACCCCCTGCCATACGTGAAGGCCACAGAGAAGGCCACCCCAGAAAGATGTGCATATAGACTGTGACTACTCTTCTCCACCCCAACCAGCTTTCCTTCCTTGTAGCTTTATCAAAGGCCACCCAGGGAACAAGCTGGACAGCCCCTGTCCCGGGATGAGGGCGGATACTCACAGCTCCAGGGACCTGGACAGGATGGCAGACAAGGTGAGCAGGATGCAGCCATAGGGTCCAGCTTCGAACTGCGGGAGGAGGAAAGAGGACCTGTCAAATGTGCATCTCCACCCTCCAGCCACTTGTGCAGCCAGACCCAGAGCATAGCCCGCCAGGGTCCTGGCCTCATGGCTTCCAGCACAGCCACAGGAGTCAGTGAGTAGCCACAGGGAGCATAACCTAGTCACATCTTCCATAAGGACAGAGGAACACAGAACTGAGCCCCAAAACCTGGATGACAGCAATACCACCATAGAGCTCATGTGTGACCCCAGAGGCACCAAAGCCAGAAGCAACAGGGGTGACACATTCCATTCTGGGACTACTGTCACCTCTGACCCTGACAGAAGGGAGCTGAGCTCTGCTGTTATTATCCCCTGTCCGAGAATGAGACCGCCCGGCTCCCTGGTAACGAACGCACTGGAGGTCTAGGGGCGCTCGCTCTGATTGACATAGCTCTGATACAGAAGAACTGAGCTGTGTGGTCAGCAAGTACACAGCAGATGCAGAACAGGGCTGGCATCCACTGGAAGCTAGGGAGTGCCCACCTTTGCTACAAATTTATTATTTTTTTAATATTATTATTATTTTTAAATACCCACTTTTGATTAGCTGGTTATCTTGGGTTTGATTTGTCTGACATTAAAATGTTGCTGATGCTGCATCAGGTCTATTTTGCATCTTAGTCACCCCACCTGGCTCTGCCACTCTGAGCCTGCCACTTGACTGGAGAGAGGTTTATGAACTTCCTGGTCCCTACCCCCTTTTCTCTACTGTACAATATAGGCAAAGTAGGAGTCTCTGCTTACAGCGGGTTATAAAGCACTTGCAACAGGACCACCCTGACACCCACAGCAGCTATGGTACACTATGGTTCAGCCCAGGGCCTGCTGCCATTCCTGCTGGTTCTGGTATACTATGGTTTGGTTTGGGTAACTTGACACAAGCTAAAGTGACACCCAGTAAGTAAATGCTCAGTTGAGAAAATGCCTCCACCAGATTGCCTGTAGGTAAGTCTGTAGGGCATCTTCTTGACTGGTGATTGATAATATATTTCATTATTATCTCTTGGAAGCTTGTTCTGTTCTAATGAGAGACAGAGAGGGAGTGGATCCAGGTGGGAGGGGAAGTGGGGGGGGGGGCCTGGGAGGAGCAGAGGGAGGGAAAACTGTAATCTGAATGTGTTATATGAGAAAAGGATGTATTTTCCCTAAGAGGGGAGAGAGTAAAAACAAAAAAAAAATTTTTAAATAAAATAAAAATGCAGTATGAGCAAGCCATGGGGAGCAAGCCAGTAAGCAGCACTCTTCTGTGGCCTCTGCATCAGCTCCTGCCTCCAGTACCTGACTTCACTTCCTGCTCCAGGTACCTGCCTTCACTTCCTGCCTTCAGTACCTGCCTTCACTTCCTGCTCCAGGTACCTGCCTTCACTTCCTGCCTCCAGTACCTGCCTTCACTTCCTGCCTCCAGTACCTGCCTTCACTTCCTGCTCCAGGTACCTGCCTTCACTTCCTGCTCCAGGTACCTGCCTTCACTTCCTGCCTTCAGTACCTGCCTTCACTTCTTGCTCCAAATATCTGCCTTCACTTCCTGCCTCCAGTACCTGCCTTCACTTCCTGCCTTCAGTACCTGCCTTCACTTCCTGCTCCAGGTACCTGCCTTCATTTCCTGCTCTGACTTCCCTCAGTGAGAGAGTATGACCTGAGAGTTGTAAACTGAAATAACCCGTTTCCTCCCAAATTGCTGCTGGCCATGGTGTTTTATCAAAGCAATAGAAACCCCAACTCAAACAATAGTCTACAGAAATGAAGAGTCTACAGCTCCCAGCCCCAAACCAGTATGAAATTTTGCTCATCCCACTTTGGGCAGGATGAACCGTGTTTGAAGATACAGTTATAATAGTATTCCTTGTATGTCAACAATAATTTTTGGACTTAAAGCTAAAAGGAGAAAAGGCTATTTTTGACAAGCATGATGTAACTGAGTACATTTTCATTTTTTCCTTGGCTACCAAGAAACTCAGAATCAAATATAGTATTCCAGTTCGGAAACTATTACAGCTCAAGGTTCTAATAAAATTATCTTTCCTTTAAAGTACAGTCTTTGTTTTCGCCCTGTAATTCAAACAGGCAGTTAACTGATCATAAAAACATAATAGTGAGTGAAGTTTCTGTACCAAGAGCATGTTCCTCTAGGCACGGGAGTGGCATCTGGGATCTCTGCACTGGCAGGCTGAGAGACACGGAGACTTGGGCCCACTGTGGGCTAGAAATGAATGTGAGGCCAACCTGGGCTACAGAGAGACCCTCTTTCAAAAATAAACAATACATGAGACGGGTCTCTACAAACTGCGACCTGAGAAGCAGGTGGGCGTGTCTGCTTGGTAGGGGTGACTCGAAAAGAAAAAGAACTTAAAATGTGTGGAGAGCGAGCGGCTTGGTCACAACAGCATGGCAAGCCCCTCTGGAAACACTGGGGAGGTCTCGCAGGAAGCCGAGTGTGGAGAAGGAGAGGCTCCGCCAGGGTTTTCTGGACATATGATGTTTAAAAGATGTAACCACGTTCCAGACAAGGAAAGTGAGTGAGAAGGCCCAGAGGCTGGCCTGTGGAGCCCACAGAGCCCTAAAATCACCGCTCATTTTATGAGCCATCTTAGCTCTTTCTATGACAACAACAAAAATGAATGAGCTTCAAATTAACTGAATCAAACATCTAAAACCTGTGACCTCAAGTCAGACACTTGGTGCTGTGGCTTCTACAGTGAGAAACAATGATAACTAAGACCCGGCCGTGCATACTTGCCCGGTTATTATGGTGCACGTTCTCAGAGACAGCTCCTGGGGAAGTGACAGCTGCAGGGTGACGGCCCTGTCCCTCCCTGGGGTGACCCATGCCTGGGGAGTGCGGGTGGCAGATCCTGTGTGCAGCTTTAATACCACCAGTTGTCTTAGGGAGCTCTCCCTCTGTCTCCCCTTCCGCTATGGCCTCCCTCTTGGTCTAGGGGAAGCCTCGGTTTCAGGATCCGAGTCCCTGGCCAAGCCCGAGGAGCCTCTCACCCTGCGGGGCTGTGGTAAAGCTGTGAGCATTTGAGCCACTGAAAGTGAACTCACCACACATAGTACGTAGCTGTTACTGCACAGTGTGACGTAGTCCCAGTCTTTAGGGTACCTCAGACAGTGCTTGCTTTGGGCTCCCAGGGAGTAGAAAACCCAACCCACCTTGGCCGGTTTTGACCTCTTTGGACACAGCTGAATGGCACCAATATTCCATCTTGCTTTCAAAAAATATTTATTAAAATTATCTCATCATCTTCAAACTGCCAAGACATGGGAGGCCTCAGGGCATCCTGATGGTATGAAAGGTCACCTGGGCCGGAAACAATGTCTGGGGCCACTTGGGAAGAAGGGGCCCTTCTCCCAGCACAGCTCCGGCCCTGGGAAGACATGAGCCCACCAAGGTATTCCAAGGTCCAGCTGGACAGAAGCCTCACGCTGGCTTGGGGCCACCAGACACCTCTCGAGTGGCGAGCAGTAATGAACGCTGCATGGACGCTGTTTATTTTGGGCGGCGGTGGCATGCATTTCCCAGCCTGGCACGAGGAGCCTCTCTTAAGCACGGCCCATGAAAAATGGATTTGGTGTGCTCAGTGCTGAGGCAGCTCAACTGCTTCCAGCAAAAACAGAAATTAAGCTGTGGGGGAAGAGACTGTTTTCAGAGGAATGGGGGCCAGGTATTGGCTAGACTGGCTGCCCTGGGGAAACCACAGCTGGCAAGGGGGCCTATCTAGAGCCTGAAGGTTAAACTGAGGGACCCTCATCTGTCGTCGGGCCCTTCTCTCTGAACTCCCTCATGGTTTCTGTCACGTACGAGCTTCAGGGACATCCCAGGGCACAGGCTGAGGCATAAGAGCCCACTTGCAGGCAAGGATTCAGAGGCCCTAGTGCCAAGAGTCACCATCACAGGGGCAGTGGCCTGACCCCAAAGCCTTCCCTTGACTGCACTATGGTCCTTGTTCCTCAATCCCTTTCCTTTCATAGCTAGGATAGCTCCATGTTCCATCTGCCACAGGGGACAGCCTTCCATGGGCTTCCCTCAGGCACACTGCTGTGCCCTCAGACACCTCCATTCAACAGGCAGCCCTGGTTCTACTCACTCGGAGTGCCTGTACTTCATGTAGAATGCATTTCCCATAGGAGCTCAAGAGTCTTCGCTGATCTAGAAGCTGTTCAACTGCTCCAGCTTCCATTTCTAGATGGGGGTTCAAAAGGGCTTTCCCAAGGCCAAGGCCACATGCAGCCAGCAGAAAGAAAGCCCAGCAGGTACCTAGGCCCTTGCATCAAGCCTTCTCATTGCTCTCCACAAAGGTGGGAAACTGCCACATACCCTGCAGACATCCTGCAGGGTTATATATAAAAAAAATAGAAGTAGAAATGGTGCAAGTGACAGACCATCTCGACATGTCAACCCCCCTGCCTAGACCCGAGGAAGCTGCCCTAACCAAGATGACCGTGCAGGCCCCAGCCCTCCTGGGCTGCCCCAGAATGAAAAGCAGTAGTTCTAGAACAAACAGGCTTCGGTGGGGCCAGTGCCCCGTGACAATGCCTGTCTTCCATTAGTCTCAGTGTGGGACTGTTTCCTTCCCCGGGAACGTCTGGTGCTGTCAGGGTCAGGATGCTTCTGGGGCTGTGCTAAGACCCTCAGGATCTTCAGGGGGAAGGGCTGAGAAAGGACATCTAACAGTAAGGACTTCAGGTCGGGTCCCACCTCCAGCCAATTCTTCCTCCCTAGGCTCCCCCCACCCCAGCCAGAGCATTTCCTGACCCTCATAGAGCAGGTATACTTCAAAAAGGACCTTTTCCTTTATCGGCCCATGCCATGAAGCTAGGCCTCATGCACAGCCTGTGAGGCAGGCATGGCTGGTACCCAGACGTGCCAAGTGAGGTAACTTAGGTCCAAAGCTTCAAGATGAAGCCCGAGTCTCACAGCCTCTCAAATCCAAAGCCAGGCTGACTACTCCATGAGCCACGTCCTCTGCTCCACACACCCTATAGCACCTCTCCCACTGGGGATTACAAAAGCCCTAAGTTTTCTACTGTCCAACCTGGCCATAGGCCATGAGCCAATCTCAGATCCAGCAGTGAAGTGCAACCTTCCTTAAGCAAAGCAGGTGCTGTAGGGTCCTGCATGGTTCAGCCCACCTCTCCAGGACACTAGTGATGTCCTGTGCCAAGCAGGGTCTCCTCCAGCCCCGCAGAGAGAGCTGCTTCCTCGTCACCTCCCAGCTTGTTCTAGAACTCTCTCTGTTAATTCAGAGTCCGACATTCCAGAATGGCTGCTTACTTCAGCAGAGGGAAAGCACTAGAAAGTCAAGCCTCAGCTTGGCTTCTGATCCCAGATGAAGCCCAGTGGCTATATCTCCCTAGGCCTTGTGATCACGACCAGCCTTGGAGGATGTCACAGAAACTGCCTCCTACGCACACTCACCCGTCTCCCATCTACACTAGCACATTCTGCTCAGTGTCTTTGCCAACCCAGGGGTGGAGATGACCAGAGCCGTACTCCACCTACTACCCTCTTCATAGAGAAATCAGGACGTTAGCAATGTTCGTGCCACCAAAGAAATGACTGCACATACCTGATGAACACTCTGCTGGATGAAAGTCACCAGGTCCTCAGAGCTGGTCAAACTATACAGTGTGAGCTGTGAAGAAACACACAGAGTGAGCCACATGTCCCCAGGGACGGTGCCCCATGCCGGGTCAGGTCCTACCAAAAAAGAAAAAAAAAAAGTGCATGGGATGTTGTGAGTGATTCTGGGCTGTCTAGCACCACTGGGTGAGTTACGGATTAGTCCTCCGGTAAAGTCCTGGTACTCCCCCAACATGGTGCGCAGGGATCATGCTCTGTGTGTGCAGGCTAGAACAAGGAATAGGAGAGGCAGGGAAGAATCACTTCTCCATGTCACCATGGCCAAGCCAGGTCAAAACCCAACAAGCTGTTCTCAGGCAAGTCAGGAAAAAAAACACATTTCCAGAAAACATTAATCAAGCAAGGTCCCAAATGAGGGTTCAAGGGTCACATGTGCGTATGGCTGGGTCATAGGAAACAAACTGGCTAGAACAAAGAGTGAAGGCATATCAGGTTTTGAGTATCTTTACTGTGTCTGAGTTTTCAATAATATAGGGTATCCTTCCTATTTGTTCCCTAACTTGCACTTAGGCTGGGCCTATGGCTGCTGCCCCATACTATTAACTTCCCCTGCCCCACTTTCTACATTCTCGTGCCTCTCCCCATCCACGTGAGTGCTAGAAAAGATACTAAAGATTTGGGAGGGGCAGAAGGTCAGCACAGCAAGGAACACTGCACAGAGGGTACTGAGGGCACCTCTATACCAATGCACATGGCAGGGTTTGAGGGGACACACTGGGCCTCTCAGCCACTGAACCAGTTCTGATGAGCCACCAAGCCACTCAGCTCCCCCCAACCCCCAAAGGGCAGGATTCTGGGGGCCTGGGCTGCAGGGATGGCCAGCCAGCCCCAGCTGGGGGAGGATTTACTTATATGAAAGGAGATAGTCCCCAAACAAAGCCAAAGGTGGCACGATAGTTTTCCAGAAAGCCATACTGTTTCTAAGACTCCATCTGCTTTGTATTTCCCTGTTGGACTGAAGTGCGGTGTTCCTGAAGCCCTAAAAAGGAAAAGAAGGTGCGTAAGTCCTCTACCAGAGGAAAAGGCTCGCCCTCCAGCCAGCAAGACCACATGTGCCATGAAATAAATGGGGACAGGAGTGGCAGCTCCAGAGGGGACAGAGAGCCAAGCTTCTCGTTTTTCCTGCTCTGAACTCACCCACAAGTCCAGGGCATGGAAAAAGAGAGTGGTGGGTGAGCTTGGAACAACCACGCCTATGTCTGGCAGGAGGAGGCCTGACCCTCCCTTACAGTTGGCAAACACATCTGCAGAGGAAGGACTGCTGACTTGCCACTGTCTTCATCCAGGGTAAGGATTCCAGCCATCCTCTTAGAAGCCTCTCCACCCACACAGACTCCCCCAGCAACGAAAATGGGAGTGTAGCCTGGGGCAGCTCTGACTAACAGCAAGATCTGGGTGTGGGACCCACTTGCCACCAGCTTCTATGTGGCCTGGGATACATCATCTTTCTTCTCTGGGCTTCTGTTCCATAAGCTCTTGAACCCTCTGCCCTTAGAGATGCCAAATTGACAGGTGCCAACGTTAATTAGTTACCTGGCGTAAGGTACCAAAGGCAGGTAGCCGTAGCTGACAACCCAGCCCACAACTGACGTGAAGCCCAGACACTGCCAGAAGCATATCACATTTATCATCTACCATCTACTTACATTAATAAATGATTCATACTGATAATGTTATTATATCTAATACATATCATTTATTTATACTTACTCATTTAGTTCTCACAACCATTAAGTCATCATTATTATCACCCCATTTTCTAAACAAGTCAACAAATGAGGCATAAGGAGGTGAGGTCTGGTCCCAAGGTTCCACATCTAACAAGCAATGGCTTTGAGAGTCTGTCTCAGAGAGCCCCTTTTCTTAAGCACTATGCTAAAGTCATCAAACTGATCCCCAAACCACTTCCTTCCCCAAAGCATAGCCACAGAGATAGACAGTGATGATTCCACCCCAGGGGTGAGGCTGAAGATCTAGAAAATGGCCTGTAAGACTGCAGGCAGGATGGAAGTGTCTGGGACAAGCTGATGGTGGTCATGGTAACTGAATCCAGGGGCTAGGCCACGGCCTCAGCTGCTCACCTCTCTATCTCATCCTCACTGTAATCAGGTTATGGTGACACAGGCAGAGTATGCTTTGGAGTCTTGGATGGTGCCATACACTGCTGAGTCAGCCTGTGGCCCCAGGAAAACACTAAGGGGAACTGAGTGCTTTCTCCTGTGCTTTCCAAGTCCGTGTGGCAGGCAGGCAGGAACACATCCTCCCACATGGAGTTTGGAAATCAGTGGAGCCCAGCTGCCCAGCATACAGACCAGGACAGCCTCAGCCAGCAGCTAGGCCAGGACAAGTTGGGGATTAAATACAACATGGCCCCCAGAACCACTTACAGTGCAACCATGGCTTGTTCTTTGCCTCCAGCTCGCCACAGGATGTCGGCAATGGCCAGGGCAAGGCAGCGAGTTCTCTGGGCATCTGAGGGCTGCAGCCGGCTGATGAGAAAGGGGACATGTTTAGGTTTATGAAGACACAGAGCAACACAGGCGCACCCTATGGGAGATGTCTAAGGGGCTCCTCCACGAAATCCCATCAGCTGAGGACAGATAAGAACACAAGTGACCAGGAGCCAGGTCCCTGGGGTGGCCTTAAGGATGCTACCATGTTGCCAACTGAAACAAGTGTGTGACTGGCAGCAGTGGCCGTTCTGTGATGGCTACTGCCCCTCCCGAGACCTCTAAGCTCCAAGTGCATGTGAACCCTTTGAGAAGCTGTGAGATTCATGGAAAGCAAAGGACAAAGTGGGGCTGGCAGAGATGTCCTAGAGAAAAGGCCACTAGGGTGGACCTCTGGGAATTGAGGAGCAGGAAGGCACAGGAGAAGAAGGTCAAAGAGTGTGGCAGGACACAGAGCAGTAACATGTAGGCACAGGGTAGCTATGGGAAGCTTGGCCAGGCACCACATATAAAGCTGCTGAGCCGTTCTGCAATAAAAATGGTGACTAAGAGGTTCCTGGGGCATGGCAAGAATAAGAGGGAGGAAGGCTATGGCCAAATATAGCCGCTTCTTTCCACTTGACATTTCCAGGGCTGCTCCGTGCTATGTTCCTTGGCCTTCCTCTGTGCTCTGTGGATCTCCCCGGCATTCTTGCAGACTTGGCTCAAGTCTCTTCCTAACCAACATGATGAAGACCTGCTGGGGGTAGGGCAAAGGAATACACACAGGAGAACTCCAGGTTTCCGCTCACCAAAAATGCCTGCCCTCCACACTGAGATGTGTGCAGGAGAGAATGCCGGAATCTACCCTCACACACACACAGTGCCAGGGCAAGAGGAAAGAAGCCAGGACACCACTAAACAGCTATCATGGGGGGATACAGAGCCATGCATCCATAGCCAGGCTGCTATTGTAAATTAGAACCTAATTACATTAAAATAATTCCAATTGTTCCGAGTCGCTACGGAGACAAAGGGGTAACTCTTTGACTTCTACTGTCGTTTGAGGGGAGGCACAACCCTCGGACTTTGTTCTGTGAAGTGTACTCGGACCAGGAACTACGAACCCCCTCGAAAGTCAGAGACTAAGGTTGTGTTCACAGTGGTGGACCCGGTGTAGGTGTCTGTCCCCAAGTGGATTCACCTGCCCACCAGGCTCCTGGCACTGGCAAGGCTGCAGAGGCACCAAGCCGAGCACTGAAGCTCAGCCTGGAAGAAAATAAGCCAGTGACCGCCTGGTGCCTCCACAGACTCAGGAAGCCTGCCATATTCCTCACAGGAAACAGGGACCATACCGTCGCCAGACCGGATGGCCTAAGCTGTTAAGAGCACCTACCGAGGTCGGTCAGCACCTGCTAGGAAAATAACATTGAAAAAAAATTTTTTCTGGGTTTCAGGAGAGGCCATGCCAGGGACAAAGAGGCCTGGGTGATGGAGATGGGTTGGACGTTTACTCTTTAGATTCAGAAACTACAAACGGGTGTCGTGGCTCACCAGATGACACCTATGCTTATATGACAGTGTTGCATGCTCTGCACATGGCTGTCTCACCTGTGCTTCACTGAACAGTTACAGTCGCTGCCCTCCCGCTGTGAGTTTGTTCTCCCCTAGACCACCTCTGGTCCCACAGTACACATTCACCAGGATGTCTGAGGTGAGGCCTCTTTCCATACCTCCAACCAGATGAAAACTCTCAAACTGGTAGGGGGTATGTAAAAGCCTGTTGAACAGAGCACACTGCCTGGAGCACCTATGGCTGAGAAAGCTATAGTCCAGGAGAAAGGGAGCCCATCTGAGCACCCCAAGGGAATGGTGGAAGCAAGCAGTCCTTGCTTGGAAGCAGTGACATTCAAGAATTTTTTTCATGTGCACTGGTGCTTTGCCTGCTTTTATGTATACATGAGGGGGCCAGATGTCCTGGAACTGGGTTAGAGACAGTTGTAAGCTGTCATGTGGGTGCTGGGAATTGAACCTGGATCCTCTGGTACTCTTAACCACTGAGCCACCTCCCCAGTCTCCATCATTCAAGATTTTAAGAACTAGCCCGGGAGACCTTAGCAAGTGCCGGACACTGATGATGAACACTCCATATGTGAAACTGTTAAACAATCAAGACTGTGGCATGCTCTTTTAAAATAAAGGACTAAGTCGTGGGAATGGGGTGATTTATCCAAGTCACAGGGAATAGGCAAGGCGAGATGAGAAGGTCCTAACCATGGATTTAGGACCTGCCACCTGCCTTGCAGCCCATCTGTCTGGGCCAGTGCCTGCCTGGTCCCACTGGCATTGCCTGCAGCGCCGCCTCCCTGAGCTGCCTGGTTCTACAGTCCTCACACTCGGTCAGCTCGCAGTTAGCAGAGTCTGCAGCTTCCCATCTTATCCTGGCCTTCTCCATCTTTCTGAGGTATGGCTTCTTGAGCTCTCATTTTCTAGATAAAACAGAGGCTCATGGAGAATGCAGCGATGGGCCCTCAAGAGGTCTGGGTCAGTATCTGGCCCTCAGGTGACAGGGAGCCCCACCTCTCCCAGTCTTGCTGCTGTTACTTGGTTTACTGTCAGGGCTCTGTGTCGCACACATACACACAGATGTGCACTCATCCCAAAGGTGACAACAAAAGGACGGGTCACCTGTACCTGTCTACATATCCAGGACTTAAGCCTCAGCATTATCTGAGCAACAGCTTAATGGGTGATCGCCTGGTGACAGAGAAGATCCTTGTGGCTAGACAGCAGACACAGATGTCACGGCCCCACCAGGAATCTGGCCCCCAGCCAGGCTCTTACACCAGAAGTTTTCTTCAAGGGTCTAATTCCTCCAGCTGTGTAGGCTGAGTGCTTAGGGAGGGCTGGGTGGGGAGCTACCTACCCTATGCCTGTCCAGATGTTTCATACAAGAGTCGCTTCTGCTTTGATTATCTTGGGACGATTTGCACATTTCCCTGAAGATGTACCCATGTGAACCAAGCCTATAGAAAGTTCTGGATAAAGCTGGCAGTGTGTGTAGGCCACGGTTCCATCATTTCTGCCCTCTGAGGGAAGGTAGAGGGCTGGCTGGCTGGGGGGGTGAGGTAGGGGAGAAGGCCCACAGGGACTGTGGATCTGGAGATCTAGAGGCAAGTGTTCCTTCTGTGTACCTCAAGTGCCATGACTTCAGAAGGGAAGCACAGTGCAAGGCCACGGCCCGGATGCCCTCATCCCCCTCCTCAGTCCTGCCAGCCTCTAAAGGCCTTTCCAGCCCCAGGGCTCTCTTGGGGCCTATGAAGGGGATGAGCCAAGCAGCACAGCTCCTTCTGTCCAGTGGAAAAACACCATATCCTGCCGCCTGGCTTTGTCAGCCTGACTGAGGCGAGGCGGTTGCCAGCCTGATGGGCTGAGCCGTAACGAGGCCAGACAGCCATACAGAAAACACATGGCCTTGCCAAGAGGCCTTTATTTCTGCCTGGCTTCCCTGAAAGAGCCACCCACCCTCAGCTCTGCTCTCTTAGAACTTTGTCCCTTTCTCTGGATCCTTTAGACCCACTGTGCAAGAGTCTAGCCCAGGAGTTCTGCACGTGTGGACGATCCTTGGGCTGCCAGAGCTCCTGAGACGCATCCCAGTCCTGAGGCCAAAAGAGAAGGTTGTCTTCGTCTCCGCCACAACTTACTCATTTTGGAGCAGGGCAATTTTAGAGTGAAAAGAGACCTAGCATGCACAGCCAGGAGGACCATCTAAACCAGACATAATTGTATCACACACACACACACACACACACACACACACACACACACACACACACACACACACACACACACACACACACACACACACACACACACACACCCACACACACCAA